>PYAF01001303.1:1649163-1674269 GCA_007407185.1 Glycine tomentella | reverse complement strand
CAAATCCGAAACATATATTTTAAAACAGGAAACTGGATCGATTCCACGCTACCCGCGCGACATCTCACGCTAGTAGCGTGGAATGATAGAAAGAATGGCGCTGGTCGCGTGATATATGGCGCTACCCGCGCGGCTTGGCAGAGAGAAATAAGCTTAATCCTTGAGGTTCTGGCGCTAACGGCGTGGGATATGGCGCTAGACGCGCCATCCATTCTGTCCTTCCACGCTACCCGCGCGGATTCTCACGCTACCCGCGCGGATTCTCACGCTACCTGCGCGGGACTCTAGAATTGAGTTTTCTTCCTTCTTTTGCTTGTGTTTTTCTCTGTATTGGCCTGAAATTGCATAATTGGTATTGAATTAGCTTAAAATGCTAACTTTAACTAATTATATTCTATTTTCCTACATATTTAATTAAATTCTAAACTAAAACTAGACTAAAAACAAGATGTGTTTGCAACACATCAGTCAGTCGTCGGACGTCACTCCGGTCACGACGTTACCATCACTGCCTAAACCTAATATACCAGCCATGTCTTCCAACGTGATGGTCATCTCTCCCTGTGGCGTGTGGAATGTATGTGTCTCTGGCCTCCAGCGCTCAACCAAAGCACTGATAAGTGCAAGATCGATCTGAAGTCAAGTTTAAAATAATTAATGCGTATGCAAACATATAAATAAAAAACATTTATAGGAATTACTTCATGTGTACCATTGTTCAATTACAAAATTTATACCTGAATATGTCGCATGCGTGCGACATGTAAGAATCCTACCTGCCCTAACATCACCGCAACGATTGCAGGAATATCGTCGCAGTCTGGGCCCCCTGAAATCTTACCACGCCTCGTCTTTAACACACGACATTTCTCCTCATTCCACACAGTCTGTGAAACGTGAGTTCTCTGGATACGCCTCCGCAAAACCCCTCATTTATACGGGGAAGATACAACATGGGTCGTCGGATCCATAACGTGACCATCGTCATCCGATCCAGACCGTGAAGACGCTGAAGATGATGAATCAGCCATCTATGAGACTATTTTAATAAAATCAAAAAAAATATTATAGTTAATAAATAAAACTATTGTAATGTGTTAGCAATACAAATAAATAACCTAAACCCTAAACTAAAGTATTTAAATTTATTTTTAAAAAAATATTTGAAAAATAAATCCCAAAAACGTAAATTGTTGTACTTTACCAGTAAACCGTAAATTTATTTAAGCCTAAAGTAGATTTTCATTAAATTTAAATAATTTTATGTTTATTAGATTATAGAAAATCGCTAACCCTAGGGAATAGTGTTTAGACTAGTTTAGAAAACGGCTTCATTTGGTGCGCATATCAGGATTCTCCAGCTCTTCAGCTTTGCAATGAAAATGTGTGGGTATGAGATAATCCCAAATTTGATGATGAATTAGAACCTTTTGTTCGCTGCTTGAGAGTCTCAAAGTTGGGGGGTATGGAGTGTATACAACAGTACTCGCCAAATCATGTTGGTATGCAATTCCGAATGGATCAGGACATTCCTGATATGCTACCGCATTACAATGAGAATCCTTAGATAAGTTATAGTCAGTCAGTAATGGATACAAATTTGTACTTGGAAATTAACAATAGTTATATTAAAGTGACATCTGAATTTATATCAATTCACTGACAAGGAGGATCAATTGATATAAATTCTTGATATAAATTCAGATGTCACTTTAATATAACTATTGATAATTTCCAAGTTCAAATTTGTATCCATTACTGGCTGACTATAACTTATCCAAGGATTCTCATTGTAATGTGCTAGCATATCAGGAATGTCCTGATCCATTCGGATTTGCATAGTAACACGATTTGGGGAGTACTGTTGTATACACTCCGTACCCACCAACTCTGAGACTCTCAAGCACCGACCAAAGGGTTCTAATTCATCATCAAAATTGAGATTATCCCATACCCACATGTCATTTTCATTGCAAAGCTGAAGAGCTAGAGAATCTGGATATGCGCACCAAATGAAGCCGTTTTCTAAACCAATCTAAACACTATTCCCTAGGGTTAGCGATTTTCTATAATCTAATAAACATAAAATTATTAAAATTGAATGAAAATCTACTTCAGGCTTAAATAAATTTTCGATTTACTGGTAAAGTACAACAATTTACGTTTTTAGGATTTATTTTTCAAATATTTTTTTTAAATAAATTTAAATACTTCAGTTTAGGGTTTAGGTTATTTATTTGTATTGTAATTTAATTACAAGTCTAAACATTATTCCTTAGGATTAGCGATTTTCTACAATCCTATAAACCTTAAATACTGTACTTGACCACTGTACTCTAAACTAATCTAAATCCTATAACCTAGGATCTAACAGTTTTCTACAACACAAAATAAATCATATGCTTATAACAATTTTAAAAATCAACAAAATAACATATTAAATAAAACTAATAATTAATAAATTAACTTACTTAAATCAACAAAATAATATATTAAATATAAGTCATAATTAAAAAATAAATTAACTTACTTGTTGACAGACCTTCGCTGCTGAAAACCCAAGAGAGATGATGCCTCAGAACTTTTAGAGAGAACCCAGAGCACTTTTAGAGAAAAGGCAGAACCTTTTAGAGAGAAGATAAAACTAAAAAGTGAGTAAATAGTGAAATCCTGATACAGGCTGGTCACGTCCAGAACTGCCTCCCTAGTCATGTCTGGTTTTGGACGTGATCAATCATGTCCAATTATGATAATTTTTTATTTAAATTGTATTATTTAAATTCTTTTAGCCTCATAAGAGACAAAATAAAAACCTTTCCCAAAAGAAAAATAAACATATTAATAAGAGTTTCATTATTTTAAAAAAAAAACTTTATTTATCACATTATATACAAATATCTCTAGTTTTTGTCACTTTATTTTTCATCTTTTCACATATAGTTACTTTTAGTATACTCAAAAGTCAAGCATTATAAAAGTAACACGTGATAAGAATTATAAAATAAAAATGCACAGTGAACAAAGAATTAAGGTTTAAAAAGTAAGATACAAAAAATTAGCATGCACCGTGTCAATCCTTATCAATGTTGGTGGATCATGGTTTCGTTCCACACTAGGATTGGGAGAGTCACTCAGTCACTATTGAATTGGTACATGTGTCTTGGACTATTGGGGCAAAAAGCTTCTTGATTGGAAGGGAATGTGATGGGTCCCTTGCTGATGTCAACGTTATCGTCATGCATCCCCCATTTTACGCATATGCCAATTATCTACAATCACTGTCTCTTCAAAAACGGCCACACACGTGCACATTTAGTACAGTATAGCCAATATATGCTAGCACGAAATCTAGAACAGATCAGAACCAAATCATAACTTAATTTCATGATCATGGTTGAAAACAGTGGATTAATAAAGTTTCTCTGCACTAGGAAACGTGTGTGAGGTAAAAAGAACAAAATGTTTTATCATTAATTTAAATTCTATTTTTTTTTTGTCTTAGTCTAGACAATCATAAATGTCTCTTGTCACTAGATCAAAAATTAATTTATTAGTGTTACATAACTTTTGTTAACTTAAAAGAATTTTACATACAAAAATAATTAAATATAATTTTTTTGTTAAATCAATTTTTCTCTCCCATCCAACATGCAAGATCTTACAGTACTGAATTATCTCATGAGTTAAATGCACTATGTTTATAAAATATTAACAATAGATGTGTTTTTTTTTTATTTATATATTTTCTCACTTTAAATAAGTTAAATCTATATCTAGAGAGTGATCGTAAAAAATATAAAGCTATGATATTCATTAACTATCTAGGAAAAAAATGTTAATGAATGGTAGTACTAAATAGTTAATACAATGAAAACGATAATTGACATGCATATTTACATTTTATTGTAGTGATATATTTTGACCTATTCTAACATTTTATTTACATTGTGTATCTTGTTATTATTATGATATGTTGGTCGGTTCAGGAGCATTAAGAAACAGTATATGTAGTTCTTCATATGTAATTGGACCAAAATTTACACTAATGTGATCTGGAAATCGATACTATCTTTACACTTACAACTATGCATTTCACAAGTTTGACGAACTCCTAAATTTTCAAAAACTAATTTCTTAACCCAAAACCCTTGCTTACTTTCTCTGCGGTTATTTATTATAAATAAATAAATAAATAAATAAATAAATAAATAAATCTTAGACATTAATAAAAATAATTTATTTAGTTAATTATAACATATAACATCAAACTGATTAAGCATTTAACACACCCGTATAAAGAAAAATTATTTCATAAATTCTTAATCACCCAATAAAATTTCAGAATCATTATATTGAATCATCTTAAATAAATAATGTGTACTTGTTTTCATCATAACATTAATTTATCTTTAATCTTCTAGTATTTAGTCTTTCCTTATGAGCTTTAATCTTGCTCAGTCAAATCACTCCTTAGAGGATATTCTCTTTAGATGGGAAAGAAAGAAAAAAAAACTTTATTTGACATATTGGGGACCATAACCTATATATAATGTTTATTGTTGGACCAGTAAACTCTCATTAAACCTAATTGGCCCAACACTGGTATCCACCCATTTATCCCGTATTTAGTTAGGAATCTATTTTGACATATTTAATTGATCACTTTAATTTACCCAATATATATTAAATAACATAATATAATTATTAATACAATATACAACCATAATAATGTCAAGGAAATTTAATTTCCTAATAATCTCTCACTTGGGCTACATATTGACCTGAAATAATTATATTATATATCCTTAGTGTGTAACTGTGTGCTATTTATCCTTAGATTCCTCCTTAGATACAATATGCTCCATCTCCTATATCAATATGAGATCCTGACAAATTTTGTCACTTTTAGGCATAGATAAACCTTCCATGGTCATCACAACAATATATTCAACTACATAGATCAAGTATGGATAAGTGGTTTGGAAATTACATGCAATGTGACCTCTACCATGCATATTTCCAACTGATCTTTCTTTAGTCCTTATGAGATCAATCCTTAACTTTTCGCATACACAAAACAGAAACACAAGCACAAAAATACACATTCAGAGGGAAATAATATGAAAATCTTTATTCTGCAGAAAATAAACATATAAATTTTTTTACATAGAACACAAACATAAAGAACTCTCACTAAACCATAATGTCATCAAACAAAATAACAACCATATGAGCAGTATGCTCGTGAAAAATCTTAAGCACTAAGCCTTTAGTAAGTGGATCTGCAAGCATGAAGTTTGTCCCTATGTGTCCTATGAAAATCTAACCACTCTGAACTCTTTCTTTAATAATCAGAAACTTTATATCGATGTGCTTTGATTTTGAAGAGCTTTTGTTATTGTTGGAGTACAATACTGCTGACTTATTGTCACAATAAATCTTTAGTGACCTTTCAACACCACTTTCTACACGCAGTCCTATGACAAAATTCTGCAGTCATACCCCATGGTTGGACGCCTCAAAATAAGATACAAATTTAGTGGCTAGTAGAGGAAGCTACAAGTGTCTGCTTAACACTTTTGCAAGAAATAGTTCCTCCAGCCCACATGTAGACATAACCTGACGTGGATCTTTTACTATCTTGGCATCCAACAAAATTAGAGTCAGTATACCCGATAATCTCTAATCATCTAACCTTCGATATGTGAGCATGTAATCTTTTGTTCTCTTTAAATAATGCATAACTCTTTTAGCTGCTTTCCAATGATCCATCCCTGGGTTACTCAAGTATCTACCCACTACTCCCACTAGGAATGTTATGACAGGACGAGCGCAAACTTGAGCATAAATTAGACTTCCTACAATTGATGCATAGGGAATCTTTTCAATTTCCATTGTCTCAAGTTTATTCTTTGGGCATTGTTCGAGATTAAACGTATCTCCTTTAGATATGGGCGTATCTCCTGATGTACAATCTTCCATGCCAAATCTTTCCAAAATCTTTTCAATATAGCTCTTTTATGAAACTCAAGAATACCTCAAGAACGATCTTGGAGTATCTGAATTCCTAATACAAAAGAGGCATCACCAAGATCTTTCATCTCAAAATACTTAGTCAGAAATTTCTTGGTTTCGTGCAATAAGCCTATGTAGATGTTGACAAGTAATGTATCATCGACATATAAAATCAGGAAGATAAATTTGCTCCCACTAAATTTATGATATACACAATCTTCCACCATGTTCAACTCGAAACCATAAGAGATTATAACTTGATGAAACTTGTGATACCATTGACGAGAAGCTTGTTTGAGACCGTAGATGGATTTCTTTAACTTACAAATCATAGACTTTGAATCTCCAAGAACAAAGTTTTTTTCTAGGTCATATGAATTGTCTCATCAATGTTGCCATTGAGAAACGTTGTCTTAACATCCATCTGATATAGCTCTAAGTCAAAATGAGCCACAAGTGTTATAATTGTCCTAAAAGAGTCTTTCGAAGAAACTGGAGAGAAAGTCTATTTATAGTCTATGCCTTCCTTTTGAGTGAAACCCTTAGTGACAAGACGAGCCTTATATCTTTCAATAGTACCTTTTGAATCTATTTTGGTATTAAATATCCATTTACAACCAATAGGTTTCACACCTTCAAGTAACTCGACAAGATCCCAAACATCACTGTCTTTCATAGATTTCATCTCATCCATCATGGCATCAATCCACTTATGAGCATTATAACTATGTAAGACTTGTTGGAAGTTGATTGAGTCATCTTCCTTTAAGCCTAAAATATTATCATGCTCTTGGAGAAAAATAATATAATCATCTGAAATTGCACTTCTCCTATCTCTAGTGGATCTTCTTAATGACATTTCTTGAGATTGTTGACTTTGTTCCATAGGTACTATTGGGGAATTTCATTGTTGTCTTGCTCTGGAATGATGTCAGGAATAAGACCCCGATCATTGATTTTTTTACTAGAGTTGCATCTTGAATGACAACAACGTCAGGAATGATGACAACGTTAGGAAAAGAAACAAAATTCTCTTCCTCAAAGATAACATTTCTTATTTTATCTTCCCCTTCAATGTCAACACCCTCAAGGAATCTCACATTTCTCGTTTCAAAAATGGATCTTGTAGTGGAATGGTAAAACTTGAAGCCCCGAGAGCATTCAACATATCCAACAAAATAACAACTAATAGTTCTTGAGTCTAACTTTCATTCATTAGGCTTATAAGACCTTGCTTCAGCTGGACATCCCCAAATATGTAAATGCCTTATACTAGGTTTCTTTCATGTCCATAGCTCATATGAGGTTTTGTTCACTACCTTAGCTGGAACCCTATTAAGGATATAAATTGCAGTCTTCAATGCTTTTCCCCAAAGTGACTAATCATGCTATGTAAAGAAGAATGACTAATCATGCTTCTTACCATATCCTTAAGAATCCTATTCCTTATCTCTGCAACACCATTCATTCTAGGTTTTCCTGGCATTTTATATTGCGGGATAATTCCACATTCCTTTAGGAAGTTAGCAAAGGGTCCTAGACATTGTTCTCCTGATCCATGAGATCTACCATAATACTCACCACTACGGTCAAATCTAATAGCCTGAATTTTCTTGCCTAGTCGAAGCTCAACTTCGGCTTTATATTGTTTGAACATATCCAGAGATTGTGACTTCTCATGAATCAAGTATAGGTAACCATATCTTGAATAGTCATCTATGAACGTAATAAAATATTGTTGACCATTCGAAGAAGCCGTAGCAAATGGTCTACAAATATTCGTATGAATTAGTTCTAAGACGTCAGTGGCTTTAATGACATCTACTTTCTTTGTGTTTGTCTGTTTCCCCTTAATACATTCAATACAAGCTTGAAAATCATTCATATCAAGGGGTCCAAGAATTCCATCATCCATAAGCCTCTTAATTCTCATTTTAAAGATATGACCTAGGTGCTTGTGCCAAAGAGTAGCAAAATTCTCATTTGATTTTTGCTTTGTACCTCGCGCACTAGAGTGCAAAATTTCGTTATCAAAAGTAATAGTATCAAGCATATAAATATTATCAATTAAAGAACCAGTACTAATAACATTTAAATTTAGAGAAAGACTAACTATATTATTTCCAAAGGAACAAAAATAACCATATTTTTCCAAGCTAGAAATAGAAATCAAATTCCGTCTAAATGACAGTGCAACATAAGTCTCAATCAAATCCAAATAAACACCAATCTTTAATAATAATCTGAATTTCTCAATAGCTTATACTAAAACTTTCTTGTCATCGCCCACAAAGATGTATCTATTAGCATCATTTGGTGGTCAACTCCACAAGCAACCCTACATAGACATACTTATGTGAGTAGTAGCACCAAAATCTACCCACCAAGTATCTTTAGGTACAAAAGCTAAATTAACTTCAGAACACTGTTTCTTCATGTGTCCACTATTCTTGCAAAAATAGCAGGTAAATTTCTTATTCTGCTTCTTTTACTTCTTCAACATAGGTGATTCATCTGTAGTGTCTTTAGCTCTCTTCTTTTTCTTATTATGAGAGGTTGATGCCAAGTGAGCACTATCAGTCTTTTCTTGCTGAAGTCTTTCTTCCTATTGCACACAGTGAGCAATGAGCTCATTAAGAGTCCATTTATCCTTTTGTGTATTGTAACTCACTACAAATTGACCATATTGTGCATGAAGAGAAATGAGAACCAAGTGCACAAGCAAATCACCAAATAACTCTAACTTTAGTACCTTGAGTTTTCCAGCAAGATTAGACATCTCAATAATGTACTCCCTTATGTTCTCATTTCCTCTATACTTCATGGTTACGAGTTTTGCTAATGTGTTACTCGTTTTCACTTTTTCATTTTTAGCAAAATATTGTTCAATTTTTTTGAGGAACCTCCTAGCACCAGTACTCTGTAATAGACCCTTGAAACACCTTCGAAATGGAGCGTTTCATGATCATCAGACTTATGCGGTTAGAGCGCTCCCACTTCTCTATGTAATCCAAATTTGGATTTTCCGGAGTGGAAATGAGTTTCTCCATCCTTAGCGCAAGGTCTAGATCCATGCGACCAAGAACAATTTCCATATTCTCTTTCCATAATTTAAAGTTCATTCCGTTCAACATAGGAATCATGTTCACTTGAGTAGCATAATTAACTGTAGTAGCAAGAACTGTATATAGAACAAATAAGATAACATTTAACATCTATGTCATACCAAATGCATAATTAAAATAAAATGCATATACATGACATTAACAAACAATCCAAATCAACGTGGTCTCATTTACAAGACACCTAACATAACATTAACATTTGATCTTTGGACCAAAAATATCAATTTGTAAGTGGTGCTCTCAACGCAGTAATCAAGCATTGACAATAAATTCTGTCACTACTGCTTACATGAAAATCTTTATAATAGTCACATATTTATCACCACATGTATATATATTATTTGGCTAAATAATAATCTTCTTTTGGACAGATGATTATTCGCATAAATAACAAATATATTCATCTTTATACTTCACAATAAGAAATTATCCACAGCATAGATTACTTTGACAATAATATTGTTTTAATCAATTTATTATGAAATACAAGATAATTAAAAGTAATAATAAATTAAATAAAACAAATATAAACCAAATGTTTATTTTATTTAATTAAATGTCTAAATTCCTTAATTTTATTATTCTCAATTTTCTGAAGGGGTTTACAATAAAGTTACTCAAATTTTATTATAATGAATTGAATGTCATTTCTGATAATAAATTATCATTTAATTGTTGACAATAATTTTTAAAAAAAATTGTATCACATATATAATGTAAATATATGCACAAAATATATACTTACCGAATTTAAATAAATATTTACTAATGGTTGGCTAATTGCTATACCACCTGAATAACAATAATACTGACGCTAACCATTCTTTAATATGTAAAACATATACAAAAGCCACTAACAGAGCCTATATTAGCCATATATTGATATATTAATTAATCATGTGATGATCTTAAAACAATAACCTTATGACTTAAAAAGCCAAATATATTCCAAAGAACCAAAAACTCGACAAAGCATCATGCTGTTTCAAAGTGAACACAAAAGAAAAAATAATAATAATAAAAGAGGGCATGAATGGTTGATTCCAAAAAAAGTGGGAGGAAACTCCGTTATGAAAGGATGAAGCAGTGTTATAAAACCCAGTTCGATCCGGCCGGTCGAACTGGTTCAACCGGAATCCGGTGGTATAGCCGGATCGAGTGTCCTATCGGACCGTTCAAGCAAGTGACCCGGGATGACCCGGTCAAACCCGACCGGTTTTGATGAAACTCGGTGACCCGGACCATTTTTTAAAACCCGGACTGAGCTGTGTCACCGCCTCCAACGTTGTCTCTAACTTGGAAGAGGAAGCGGAAACACTGAAGCGAAAGAGGAAATGGGAGGAGGAAGCGAAAAGCACATGCACATAAGCAAAATGAGGCGTAACAAAAGTAAATCTTAAGCAAAAAAATAGCAAGCACAAACGCAAATAGACACGCACTACGGCACAACAATAACAAAGGCAAAACCAAATTTGCAATGAAGAAGAGACGTGTCCTAATTTGAAGGAAATAGCAACAACAAAGGCAATAGCAAGCACAAAGGCAAAAGCAAAGGCGCAGCGGCAGCTTTGAAGAGGAAAGCGCTGGAAGTGGAAGACATGCTTATATATTGGGAATTAGGGCAACTATTATATGGGCCGAATATGCTTCCTGCACCCCATTATTGCTTATTGCACTTCTTTTAACTTTCTTTTACAATTAAAAACTGGACTTATGTTTTAATTTAAGTAGTTGTTATTTACATTTTTTATTTATTAATACATTTTACTTGTATTATCAATTTTAATACTTATATATAATATAATTTTAAAATTTTTAATATAGACCGGGTCAATCCGGGCCAATTACTGACCCACCGATTGGACCAATAACCCACTGACCCAGTACCTTGACCGGGTCGATGACCGGGCCGGGTTTTATAACATTGGAATGAAGGCTTGCCTCAAATATTCTGTTTCCATGGCATACCCGCCAACCAAGACCACGGCGCTTCCAGCCTCATTCCGTTACTGCTTCCATTCGTTTTTTTAATCACTTTTTATAAATAAATAAAAAATGAAAGAGAACATAACAAATAGCAACGATTAAAGAATGAATATTACCACCTCTTTCTTAGTCTTTAGTGTCACTATAAACAATCAATTTTCTATTTTCCTATAACTCTTCTTCCCCTGTTGTCACTTTATTTTCCTTCAAATCTGTCATCTTGCATCATTCAAATTTTGCAGCAGTATGCAATATAAAATTGATATTCATGAATGTACAAATAATTTTCCGATAATTCAATATGATAATGACTCTGATATTAATTGAAGGAAAATTAATTCTTAAATCCTTATGGTGAAAATCACCACCAATAAAATCCCAGAATCATCATATTGAATCATCAAGAAATCTTAAACAAATAATGCATATATGTTTCCATCACAACAATAATTTATCTTTAATATTCTAGCCTTTAGCATTTTCTTATGAGCTTTAATCTTTTACAGTTAAAACACTACTTAGAAGGTATTCTCTATAGATAGAAAGAAAGAAAAGAAACTTTATTTGACATATTTGGACCATAACCCTATATATACTGTTTATTGTTGGATCAATAAGTTCCCATTAAACCATTTTTATTCATTCATTTATCCCATATTTACTTAGGAATTTATTTGAACATATTTAATTGATCACTTTAATTTATCCAATATATATTAAATAACAAAATATAATTATTAATACAATATACAAGGCATAATAATGTTACCATCTAGAATGCAAATTCGAATTTAAAGATAGAATACAAACCCAAAAAAGAATTTGCATTCAAGATATAAGAAAAAGATAAGAAGATTCTATTGGACAAAATATTGGAAGATAATAACAGTTTCCTGTTTGCATATAATGTTGTTATGGGTTGTTATATTCTATTGATTATTTGTAGCTTTATTTCGAATTTATAACTAGATTGTGATTGTTATCTTCGGTTGGTTATTTGTAGCTTTATTTCAAATTTATAGATAGCTTTTTTATATTGTATTTTCAAATTGTGTAACTGCTTGTCACCGCTTGCCTATTTAATAGAACAACCTTGATTAATGCCAACAGATAAACGTTATCGCAAATTCAATTTCTAATATGGTATCAGAAGAGTTTGATTCTATATCTTCCGCATTGACTCTGATATAGTATGACTGCCACTAATTCAAGTGGCGCTTTAAAAGTCTCTCACCATAGATCTCCTTTCTTTATTGCACCGTCAGATAACCCTGGCATGGTGTTAACTACTGTCACCTTACATGGTGAGATTAATTACGAAAATTGGGAAAAGCTTCTGAAGAATGCACTACAAGCTAAGAACAAACATGGGTTCATTACTGGTGTTATTCAAAAACCTAACCCATACATGTTTGAAGAGCTCCATGCATGGGATGTGTGTCATTCTATGCTAAATGGTTGGATTCATAATACTATAGATCCTCAGCTGCAACCCTCAATCCAGTGTTTTGATAATGCTAAGGACTTGTGGGACGACTTAAAAGATTGTTTCTCTGTAGCTAATATTCCTCGTCAGTACCAGTTGAAGGCAAGTTTGACGACTATTACACAACAAGGCATGACTGTGAGTGCTTATTACACCAAGCTTCGAGCCATCTGGGATGAGTTAGATGCTAGCCGCAATTATAACATGTGCACTTGTGGTGATTCTTGTACGTATGCCAAAAAGGTGGCAGGTAAACGTGATATGGATCGTGTGTATCAATTTATAATGGGGCTTGATGATGCCATATTTGGGACACTTCGATCCCATATCCTTAATAGCAATGGTAACGATTTTCCTAGTCTCAATAAGCTTCATGTCGTGGTAATCCAGGAAGAAACTCATAAAACAATAGAGTGGGGAGCAATTGATCGTACCAATGCTGTGGGCTTTGCAATTCACACAAAATCTCAGTATATTGACCGTGGGGATAAGCAATCTTATTTTGATTGTGGTAAAACAAATCACGATGTTTCTCGTTGCTGGGAGTTACATGGGTATCCTGAGTGGTATAAAGGAAAGGGACGTGACAATGGCCGCCCTAAAGGTGTGAAAGGAATGGCCAATGCTGCTGTTAACATTGCTCTCATTCCTAACTCAACACACAATATTCAAGTTGGTCTTTCTTCTGATATGGCTGAACACTTGGATTGCTTGCTAGCTTTGGTGCAATCACAGTCATCCAATGATAAGTTTTCTAGTCATGTGGCTCATTCTTCTTATTGGTTAGTTGATAGTGGAGTTTCTCAACATATGACTGGTACTCTAAGTCTTCTTCATCATGTGACAAATATTAGTCCTTTAGCAATTGGCTTGCCCAATGGTTATGTTACTCATGCTATTAAAAAATGATATGTTTTCTTGCTCCCAATTTTTTTATCCATGATTTGCTGTTTCTCCATAACCTTCAATAGAACTTAATTTTCATGGCCTGTTTGCTTTTGTCTGATAATCATAAACGGCTTTTGCTCACTAATAATCAATGTGTTTTGCAGGACCAATACCTGACAACAATGATTGGACTGGGTGATTTGCGAAGAGGTGTGTATGTGTATCAATCTTGACCAAGGAATGCATTTATTGTATGTGTTGATGGCACGAGGGAATTATGACATTTACGTCTTGGACACACTTCACATAAAACTTTGTTTATGCTTCCTGATGTTTTTAAATTTCGTTCTAGTTCAATAAGTAATGATCCTTGTGATATATGCTGCCGAGCAAAACATACTCATTCTCCTTTTTCATCAAGTTTCAATAACAGTAAAGCTTCATTTGATTTACTGCATTGTGATACATGGGAACCATATAGTACTTGTTCTTCTACTGTTTCACATTATTTTCTAACGTTGGTTGATGATTATAGTAGGTCCACTTGGACTATCTTTCTTGCTGGAAAAATGAGATCTTTACACATAGTAAGCTATTTTTGGCTATGATACAAAATCCGTTTGGCAAAATGATCAAGGTTTTTTGTTTGGATAATGGTACAGAAATTTAAAAATAATGCAATGACAAATTTATTTGGTGAGTTAGGCATTTCTCATCAAACTTCTTGTGTTTATACTCTGCAGCAAAATGGTCGTGTTGAATGAAAACACCTTCACATTTTAAACGTTATGAGAGCATTGCGTTTTCAAGCACACTTGCCTGTATATTTTTGGGGTGATTGCGTTTTGACTGCTTCTTATTTAATCAACCGTACGCCATCCAAATTGCTTAATGGTGTCACTCCTTATGAAAAATTGCATGGTCTCCTGATTTTTCATTACTACAAGTTTTTGGATGTCTTTGTTATGCACTCTTCAGCCTAAACCAAAGGATAAATTTGCAGCCCGTTCAACTAGGTGTATATTTGTTGGTTATCCTTCTAATCAAAAAGGCTGGAAATTGTTTGACTTGGAATAAAAAAAAATAGTTTGTGTCCTGCGATGTCTCCTTTCATGAATTGGTGTTCCCGTTTGTTGTTTCTACTCCTGCAAATGACATTGCAATTTCTCCCTATGTTCCTTGTGCTAATATCTATGAGGCTCTCACTATGGATGATGTCCCTTTTGTTCCGTCAGAAATTTTAACTCCTGACACCGAGGATGCACCTGATCCCCATGTGCATGGTCTAATCATTGATGATAGGGGAGTTTGGCTCTAGCTTCTCCACATGAGTCTGTCCCTAGTCCTTCCTGATCTCTTGAATCAGCACCTTTAAAACACACAAGACAGCCTCCTGCTTACTTGAAAGACTATGAATATTGCCTTCTTGGTACACATACACCTTCGCGCTTTTCCTCCAATTCAATTTCTGTTTTAGGTACTTGTTCTCCTTATCCACTTGCTAATTAGGTGACTAATTCTTGTTTTTCCTCCAAGCACCACTCATTTTTGGCAGCAATAGATGCTTCTTCTGAGCCATGATCTTGGCGTGTTGCTTTCCTGATTCTCGATAGGTTGATGCAATGCATAAGGAGATTCATGCTGTGGAAGATAATAACACTTGGCTTTTGGTTGATCTTCCACCTGGCAAGCGAGCATTACCATCCCAATGGGTTTTTCGCATTAAATATCATGTGGATGGTTCCATTGAACACTACAAAGCTAGGTTGGTTATTAGAGGGAATCGACAAATTGAGGGAGAGTATTTTCATAAGACATTTTCTCCAGTTGCAAAAATGGTAATCGTTCATACTTTTCTTGCTGTGACAGTTGCCAAACATTAGCATTTTCATCAGCTTGATATCAATAACGTCTTTCTTCCTGGTGATCTTGATGAGGAGGTTTACATGAAATTACCTCCTGGATTTAGTGGGGGTTTAACATCCAAGGTGTGTCATTTATAGAAGTCTTTGTATAGCCTCCGTCAATCTCCACACAACGGATTTGCCAATTACTTCTTCTCTTCTTCATTATGGTTTTGTGCAATCCAAAGCTGACTACACCTTATTCACTTTGACTCGCAGCAATATTTTTCTAGCATTACTAGTATATGTTGATGATATTGTGCTTGCTGGTAATGATGATTCTGAGTGTGCGAAGGTTAAATCGTATTTGGATTCTTGTTTTAAAATTAAGGGTTTATTGGTCGTTTGGTTTATCTTACTATCACTCGCTCAATTTTAAGCGATGTTGTTCACACTTTGTCTCAATTTATGCAAGCACCAAAACAAGAACATTTTGAGGTTGTGCTTCGGGTTTTGCGCTATGTTAAGGCTAATCTAGGTCAAGGTTTGTTTCTTTCTGCTAATTGTGATCTTCAAGTTCATGCTTTTTGTAATTTTGATTGGGCTACTTGTCCTTTAACTCGATGTTCGATTACTGGTTATTGTATTATGTTAGGTCAATCTCCTATCTCTTGGTAATCTAAGAAGCAAGGTACAGTTTGTCGTTCATTTGCCGAGGCTGATTACATATCAATGGCTACTACAACTGCAGAATTATTATGGGTGAAATCGTTCCTTGCTTCCCTAGGTATTGATCTTACAGAACCTATGTTATTAAGTTGTGATAATCAAGTTGCTCTTCAGATTGCAGCTAATCCTGTTTTTCATGAACAAACAAAACATGTTGAGTTGGATTATCATTTTATTCGACAGCACATTCAATTTCATATTATTGCCACTCGTTTTGTTCATAGTAATTCTCAGCTCGCTGACATGTTTACAAAGACACTAGGTCGTGTAGCTTTTCTGGCTAATTTAGGCAAGTTGGACATTTCAAATCTTCATGCTCCAACTTGAGGGGGAGTATTGGAGAAAATAATGGAAGATAATAACAGTTTTTATTTGCAGATAAGATTGTTATGAGTTGTTATCTTCCATTGTTTATTTGTAGCTTTATTTTGAATTTATAGCTAGGTTGGGATTGTTATCTTCGATTGATTATTTGTAGCTTTATTTCAAATTTATATATAGGTTGTTTATATTGTATTTTCAAATTGTATAACCGCTTGCCACTGTTTGCTTATTTAATGGCACAACCTTGGTCAATGCCAATAGACAAAAGTTGTCACAAATACAATTTCTAATAGTTTTAAAAGGAAAAGAAAGAATGTTCAACATGAAAAAGGAGAAATGAAATTTGAAATTAAAACCAAATCTAATTGTTCTTCATTATCTTCATTTCCAAAACTAATTGTTAAGACAAAACACAAATGTACCAAACATATAATATGACAAGATATAACTTAGGACACAATAAGCTATTAGAGGAAAGATTTGTATAATAGTACATTTAATTTTTGATAAAATGTACAAGATTATAACTTAGGTCAATGTATACCTCATCGTGAGTACACACTAAGTGAATAAAATTGTTCCTTTGGACAAACAAATTCCCTTAACCTAGTGTAGTTTCCAATAACTATTCATTCTTAACTTTTAACCCAAACATAAAACAATACCTTTGGGTGGGCAATCACATTCAAAGATTAAAATCATTCCTCAAATTATAAAAAATTTCTATGAATCAGTAAAAGTGGTTCAACTTTAGTAATAATGACTTATAATAACCCATAAAACTTCTAGCATAAAAATGAGTTTTCTCTTGTCCAAAACCATTACCTAATAAATATGCAAATGCATCATTAAAGAGTATCATTAGTGGTCTTATAAGCGCGCACACACACACACAAAAATTAATCTACGTGTCTACGTGTTTAATATATATATATATTGAACACAGCAGAAGGTGAATTAGTGTAAGGAGGCAAGTAGCACATACCCATTCAATAAAACTCACGGTAACCAATCAACGATTAACAACAACCATTTAATTAAAATCTATTGAAATTAAATATAACAACAGTAATTTAAATTAATTGCAGTTGTTAATAAGGGTACTCATTTTTTTTAAAAAAAATATTCATTTTATTATGTATTCAGATTTTAATTTATATATAATATAGATTACGCATTTTATAAAGCTCAGACGATTATTTTTTAGACTTATCAAATAACTTAAGTATGAACTTTTTAATGTTTTTACAGGCTATTTTAGTAACTTCGTGAAGTTTATCAAACAATATTTTTTAGGTCACTTCAATAAGTTCTATGTTCAAATGTATAACATAATATCTTATGTGATAAGATATTATTAAATATTTAGTTAAATTCTTTAGTAAAAAAAATCATTTAGTTAAATGGTTTATCCAAACAATTTATATAGGTTGTTCACTTTTTTTTTATCGGCGGGTTGTGTTCATTAAATATGTTCCTAATTTTCATGATTTTTCAAAGTTGTATATTGTCAATTATTTAAAATCTAAGATAAGGATATGTACTGATTAAATAATTAACCCTTATGTCATATATGATGCATATGTTCATTGGTAATTAAGAGATAGGTTTTATATCCTTCAATTTGTTGCTAAGTGGAAGATAGGCTTTATCCTGGTAGGGGTAGTCTTAAACAGTTAAACTAGAATTTGCAGAATGGCAAATCAACATACCATCTAATAATTTAGGCAAAATGACGACTTTGTTAATAACTTGAGCAATATGACATTTTAATTCTGCAAAAGCACACTAATTAAATCCTTTAAGCTTTGTTTGGGAGAGGAATTTTAGAGGAAAAGGGAGCAGAAAGGTTTATGTGATGACATTTTCTTGTTTAGGAATTTTAATTTTTGAGAAAAAGGATTTGAGGATTTTTAAAACTCCTCTAAAATCCTCTAAAGGCTAAAAATTGTTATTCCCCTCAATTTAGGGGTTTTAGAAGGAAAAGTAATAAAATTATTATCCTACCTTAGCCAATGTTAATAAAATTATTATCTTACCCCAATCAGTGTTAATAAAACACAAAAATACAAAATACTGAATCACAATTCAAGGGTAAAATTGTAAAAGTATCTTATTAACTTTCTATTTCTCTGTCTTAATATATTTATAACTCCCAAACAAGAAGGAAGAAACTTTCTTCATTTTCCTCCCTTTCCTTCTCCTCCCTTTCCCTTTAATCTCTTTTTTTCTCTTTCCCTCCTAACTTCCAAAGAAAGGCATTTTTCTTTTCCATTTTTTCATTCGTGGCTTTATCCCCTTACTACTAGACTCGTGCTTCCACATGATATATCCCTATCATTCTGTCTTGATCATTCAAAAATTCATTTGACCATGTATGGTTGAAGTAAAATTATTCTTTCTAGCCGCTTTTGCTATAGTGTTCTCATTCTTTAGGCATTGAATATTTGCCAGATTCAAATTCCAAATTGAGAAATCCCAAATTTCTATATATAGACGGACAAAACAGTATTCATCTCTATATCTTAATAAGACCGACATATATATATCTCAATTAGTAATCGCAGAGAGGTCAACAACCCCAAAAAGAAGGTCTTCAGTGGTCCAATACCAAACTAACTCACGTAGACTGCAATCCTAATTAATAATTGCTTGTCATTTTTAAAATTGTCTTAAATTTTTAATTATTAAATAAAATATTAAATTATTTTATATCAAATTATAAAATGATGTAATAATTAGTTAAATTATATCAGTATAATTTTATCTTTTCTCATATATATGTATATATATATATATATATGTGTGTGCGCGCTTTTATTTTCTTAATTATTATCTTAAGATCATTCGCTGACATCAACTTTTGTTTTAATACATTTTTATTCATAAATAATTTAAGAATATGAAAAAATAAATATTATTCATTCTACAATGCGCTCTAGATCATGGTACCCTGGCATTCTCTGCATCTAAGTTGCATATAACATGTTAGTATAGTAAATTACAAAGGTCAAACCAATGATCATTGTTTATTCTTTCCTCTTGGTATCTTTTTACCAACGATTAAGAGCATGGTTAGAGACTCCAAGTGATACATATATATGTTATAAAAATATAAATTTATTAATTAATCGTTAAATAATTAGATATTAAATTTATAGAATCAAATAGTTTAATTTTTTTCCAAGTAACCTTTATTTGTATATATAAAAGAAAAAGAATTATAAATATATATGCAATAAATCTTTGGTTCAATGTGCCTCATCTTATTGTGTCAAGTTGGTTCGTTAATAATATATTCTCTTAGCCTTTCAATATATATATAAATTCATCAACTGATTTATGCTCAGGTTCAACTAATTATTGAGCTATGGGACGTGATAGAAACGTTAATGAAGTTGAGATAAGTTATAATATACATGGACGGAGAGATGAAGCCAATAATAGAGAGCCAACACAGTGACCCAAACTCGTTTCTCAAGTTGACTTCATTTGTTTAGATGTTTTGGTGTGTAATGTATATTTTTTAATTTGTTATTCAAAAACTAATTTTATGAGATATTAAGATCTATCATAATGACCGTTTTTTTAAATGTAAATTCAGGAATTGAATTATTACATATTTAAGAGAAGTGGCTATCTAACTATTCATCATGCTTCACCATACTAATAGATATATGTAATAATGTGTAAGTGTGAATATCGTTAACATCAACAACACCTTTAACTTAAGTTAATTGGAGTTGGTGGTAGATGAACCTAATGATAAATCGGAAATGAGACAAAAAGAGAAAGGGAAAGGGCAAGAAAAATGTAGAAATAAGACAAAAGAGAGAAAAAAAGGGGATAAAAGGAAGATGGTAGAAAAGAAGAGGAAAAGAACTAAAACAAGTGAAAGATTGGAACATAGACATACTAATGAATTCAACCTTCCACCAAGCTTATAGTTTTTCTCCACTCCGTCCAAAGACATACCATCCGCCAATTTATATCTCACTCCATTAGATCTTGTTTAACTATTTTTCCCCCAGGTAAGTTTCGGTCGACCTTTATCTCTCTTCATGTCGAGCTTTTGATAACAAACTCTTGTTCTTACGGGAGCATCCAGTGGCCGTCTCATAACGTGCCCAAACCACCTCAATCAATGATCTCTCATCTTTTCACATACTGGTACCATTGGTACTTTTCGTCGTATATCCTCATTTATTATCTTATCCACCTTCGTATATCCACACATCCACCTTAACATCCTCATTTCTACTACCCCTATTTTATGCTCATATTGCCTATGTGCTGGCCAACATTCCACTCCATATACATTGCTAGTCTTACAACTGTTCTATAGAATTTTCCTTTCAGCTTAAGGGGAATTTTGCGATCACACAAAAATTCCGATGCACTCCGCCATTTCATCCACCCTACTCTAATTCTAAGATTTATATCTTCATCAATCTCACCACCTTTTTGCAACATTGATCCTAAGTATTTAAAAACATCTTTCTTAGGTACCTCTTGACCAAGTAGATGCATTGTATCTTGATAACCATCTCTTACTCTCAAAAACTCACACTTCATATACTCCGTCTTGCTCTTGCTTATCGTGAATCCTTTAGACTCCAAAGTGTTTCTCCACAGTTCCAATTTCCTATTAACATCATCTTTGGTCTCATCAATAAGCACAATATCATCTGTAAAAAGCATACACCACGACACTTTCTCCTGAATATCTTTCGTTAGTTCATCCATCACTAAGGCAAAGAGATAAGGACTAAGAGCTGAACCTTAGTGAACACGTACCGTAATAAGGAAATACCTTGATGTTCCATTACAAGCTTTCACACATGTGGTAGCCCTATCATACATATCCTTGATTGCACTAACATACTTTAACTCTACATTTTTCTTCTCAAGAGTCCACCATAAGAATTCTCTTGGGACTCTATCATATACTTTCTCAAGATCTATGAACACCATATGTAAGTCTTTTTTTTCCCTATACCTTTCCATTAATTGTCTCATCAAGAAGATAGCTTCCATGGTACATCTTCCTGGCATAAATCCAAATTGATTTACGGAAACCTTGGTCTCTCTCCTTAGGCGATGTTTGATAACTCTCTCCCACAACTTCATAGTATGGCTCATGAGCTTGATACCTCTATAGTTTGAACAATTTTGAATATCTTCCTTATTTTTGTAAATAGGCACAAGCATATTTTTCCTCCAAGCATCCGACATCTTATTTGTTTGAAGAATCCTATTAAAAAGATTGGTCAACCATTTTATTGTCACATCTACCAAGCCTCTCCACACTTCAATAGGGACATCATCAGGTCTCAAAGCTTTATTATTCTTCATCTTCTTTAATGTCTCCTTAACTTCATGTGTACTAATTCTGTGCATAAATCATCTATTCAGATCATCAAAAACGTCCTCCAAATCCACCTCACTCTTGTATTCCCATTAAAAAGTTTGTTAAAGTAGTTTAGTCATCTTTCGCTTACATCTTCATCCCTTATCAAAAGTTTTTTATTTTCATCCTTGATACGTCTAACTTGGGTGAGGTCTTTACTCTTCTTATCTCTCATTTTTGCGAGTTTGTAAATACCTTTCTCCTCATCCTTGCTCCCAAGATTTTTATACAAATCGTCAAAAACTTTGCCTCTAACTTCCCGCATTACTTTCTTTGCATTTTTCTTCGCTACTCTAAACTTTTGCAAATTCTCATCATTAGGACACTTATGCAAAGATCTAAAGCATTCCTTCTTTTGCTTAATAGCCTCTTGCACCTCTCCATTCCACCACCATGTTTCATTTGTAAGAACTTTTTTTCCTTTGCTTTCACCTAGCACTCTCCTTCCCACATTTTGAACACACATAGTCATCTTATTCCATATTTCATTAGCTTCTCCAATAAACTCTCACGGTCCTTCATGCAACATGTTTTCCTTAAACTCCATATGTTTCTCCTCCTTTAGCTTCCACCATTTTATCTTTGGGTTTTGAGCCTTTTTCCTCAAATTAAGAACTTTGTTGAACATAACCTCTAGAACTACCAACTTATGTTGTATTGCCACACATTCTTCAAGGTAGACCTTGCAGTCAATACACGAATTTCTATCTTCCCATCTAGCCATAAAAAAATCAATTTGACTACAATTTTGGCCACTATGATATGTGATAAGATGAGACTCCTTTTTTCAAAAAAAGTGATCGCTAGCATCAAATCATAGGCTAGCGCAATGTTCAAAACATCTTCTCCAGCCTCATTTCTGTCCCATAGTCAAAATCACCATGAATTATATCAAAACTTCCAATGTTTTTACCAACATGCTCATTTAGATCTCCTCCTAGGAAAATCTTCTCTTGTGGGATTCCTCTCAGGACCTCCTCCAAGTCTTCCCAAAATTGGTTCTTTTCATATGATAATAGTTCAACTTGAGATGCATATACTCTAGGATATTTAAAATTAGATCCTCCACTACAAGCTTAATCATCATAATCTTGTTGCCTTTACTACATCAACGACTTTATCTTTGAAACTTCTATCGACCATAATTCCAACCTCATTGCGACTCTTGGTTGTACCTATATACCACAACTTGAAACCAGTGCCCTCTACTTCCTTGGCCTTTTCTCCAACCCACTTAGTTTTTTGCAAGCAAACAATATTCACTTTCTTTCTGGCAAAAACATTTGCTAACTCCCTCAGTTTACCCATTAATGTTCCTATGTTCCAGCTTCCCAATTTCATCCTAAACCCCTGGGCGATATTTGCCTGTCACGCTCGCCCATCTGTTTGTTGGGACCCTTGTCTTCTTGTCATCAAATCCGGGAGAAGACCTGGCACCTTGCCTTTCGGCATGGACCCTAGCTCACTTAGAACTACATCCCGGGATCGATGTAGCGCCTTGCCTTGTGGCAAGAACCTAGCTTATTTTTCGATACACCCAGGACAATCCCTAACACTAACCCTCCTCCTTTATCTTGACTTGGGACAGACCGTGGATGCAACCAAACATAGGCAGAGTTGTAATAGTTTGTAAGTGTAATACTTTAATTTAATAACTTTCTTAATTTGATATCTTATAATGAGACAGCACAATGCCTCATTAGTATATAAAAAGACTTTTAACAAATATTTTCAACATTTTTAATTAATTATGTGTAGATGCAGCATTAGATGATATAAAAAGTCGATACATACATAAATAGAACTTGAAATCAATCTAAAGAGTAAATTTATGTATTGGTTCTTAATTAACCTTATTTAAACTCGGCTTTGTAGGATAATTGTGACCACAAATATGTAAGAATATTTGTTCTTCAACAAGCATTACAATAACGATAGAGAACCAACATTGAATACAGAATAAAATAGAACCTCTTAAAGAATTAACATAAAAACTACATTTCATTATTCTGTACAGTGCATCTCGTAGACCAAAATACTTGTGCAATTTTCCTATTTCAATCACTAAACTTAAAACAAAGCTAAAATGATGGCGTATCTAAGAATATTGGTGATGATGAGACACCCGTGAGGAGGTTTTTCTATCAAGTGAAAATTCGTAATGTTTGTAATATTAATAATTGAATTAAATATTAATAAGATCATTTCTATTTGTAATGCAAACATTTCAAAAGAAATATATATTAAAATAAAAATTAGAAAATGTTTAACAAAAATTATTTAATTTTTTATTTTAATACTTAATATTTAATTTTTAAGATAATTAAAATATGTAATAAAAATACTAAATAATAGTATAATAAGATTTTCTATTGTAATATGACAAGCAAATACAAATCTTTAAAAATTATGTTCCTCATTTATTTTATGCTAAGATGTAAAACTTGCTTAACTGGAAAAAAAAAAAAAACTACTTATATCAAAACACAATTTTATCATTGTATTAGAGCTGTTTCTTGAACAGGAGCTTTACAAAAAATTAAGATTCTTTTTGGTGGGAAGAGAAAGAGATTTTAAAGAGTTCATGTAGTAATAAACAGGAGAGGGAGTTGTTGTTTAAAAAAAATCACAATTAATCAGTTAGTAAATGCTTGCTTACATACCTACGTTGTGAATTGGAGGAATGAGGGGGCAGGAAGATCGACATTGTTAAAACTTACGTGGAAATGCCAACAAACGTCCCAAACCCAAGTACATTAGTTAAGAAATTAAGAGTAATTTCTTTTAGTGAAAGACGTAAAATTATGCTTCTCATATTTTTTTTCGCTATCCTAATTTACAAATTTAAAACTTTCTCCTTTGATAATATTTTATATTTAAAGAATATATAATATTTGATAATATTTTTAAAATTAATTTTATATTATATGTAATACATATAATAATTCATATTATATAAATATATGGGTTAAATATTTTTTTTGTCGTTTAGTATTTTTTTTCTTTCTTTTGTTCTTGTATTTTTCCTTTTGTTTTAGTTCTTGCAAAATATGTTTATTTTTATTTTTAAAATATTTTAGATGATATTTTTTCCATTGTCAAAAGTATTATCTAGAGTCCTTTTAAGGACGAAAAATAAAATAAACACATTTTATAAGAACTAAAATAAAAGAAAATTACAAGAATAAAAAATACATTTAAATCTACATATATTACATTTTATGAATTAGTTTTTAGAAAATTAAGATTTAAATATGTGTGTGTGACTTTAACAATTTTTTTCAAAAAAAATAAAATAT
>PYAF01001303.1:1616799-1640708 GCA_007407185.1 Glycine tomentella | reverse complement strand
CAGAAAATTGGTTAAAGGTAGTTTGGACATGTACAAAGAAGTCACGTGATTGCTAAATGATAATCACTGACTAAGATAAAGACAAAACTGAATTTAGCGCTTCCATCTTACCAATATAAGAAATTTGTAACTGTAACAGCATGGGGAGGTTACCAACTGCAACAAATTACAAAGAAGAAAGAAACATGAGGCAGCATCCCTGTTTTCCATTCTTCTATACATCATTACAGTCCAGCCCTAATTGGGACTTAGGAGATGATCAAAACAATGAATTTGTTGCTAGTTCAAGGTTGTCACCAGCATTTTGGTGCCAAGCATTAGACCATTAGTGGACACCTTGTTTTGGTGGTCCAATCCAATGTATGACCCACTCTAGTTTAGAAATGGCCCAAGACAACCAGATAATCTTGAGCTAAACCTGACACACTCACGTTTTTAGCAGGTCAACTACTTTACTAGGTTTGACCAACCATCATATTCTATGCTAGTATATAATATATATATATATATGCTGGGCACAATTTGTTGGGTGAGTATTCAGTATAGGTGCAAAGCTGGGGTCAGTTTATGAATGTCACAACCTAGCCTATAGGTATCTTAATCTCATTCGAATTTCATGATATATTGTTAGACTTTACATATTGGTGACATTTATTTTGTTGTTGCTACTGGTCCACAGTTAATCTTGTGATGATTGTTGTATTTCTTGTGCTAGTGCAGCTACAGCTCAAGCCTTTAATGGACCAACTCAGTCGGGTAAAAGACTTGTCTGTCCCTAAATTTGGCAGTCTTCAAGCATGGGAAGCTAGAGCTAGTGCTGCTGTCCGTGCAGCTAATGGAGATATCAATGCTGGTGATTCTAAAATTTCGCAGCCAGGATATAATGGAGTTCCTTATAGTAGAGACACTAAGGTAACATTATCCTGTTTAAGGGTGTTATTATTTCTGGCATGTGCATAGATTTGACAACCATGATACTTTTTTTCTCCTCAATTTTATTAGTTTAATCCCTCCTTGTTGTGAATGTATTATTCTCTTCAAATAGTGCTGATATCTCAACTTTGAAAAAAGATGGAGCTGATTGTTTTTATTTATCACTTTGGATGAATTTGAATCTCTGGGTTGCATCTCATAGCATGCACCTTTTTTTTGGGGGGGGGTGTTTAAAATAAGAAATATTGTTAGAAGGAAGAAAGAATGAAAGAGGATAGTACCTTACTTAACAAGGAGTCAAGGACTCTACAAGAAGAAACAAAGAGAAATCAGATAAACATGTTAGTAAGATAACAAATAAAGCATTTTGGTGTCTTTACATATCTGTCAGCTACCTCTCTTAAAAACCATTTGCCAAGCACCTAAGAGAGGCCTGAAAAATATAGTTGAAGATAAAAATAAGATTGATTTCTAGTGAATGTTCTTGAATGGTCAATACACAATTACACACACTCAGTTAAATAGTGTATATATATATATATATATATATATATATATATATATAGTGTGTGTGTGTAAGCATTGTGTAGCATATGTGGTGAGTGGTTTTAATAATATTAAGGTTTTCTTTTTTTATTCGCAACTTTTCAAGGATTATGCAAAAAAGGTTTGTTGAATTTGTTATTCTAAGACGGTTCTGCAAAACACCGTCTTAGAATGATCTATTTTATTTTTAAAAATAACATTCTAAGACGGTTACTTTAAAAACCGTCTTAGAAGGTATCGACTTTCCAGGACACCATTATCAAAGATGGCTTTAATAACCAACGTAGAAAGCGCTTCTCGTAGAGTATTTTCGACGGAAAAGTCCGTCGGAAATTTCCCATGAGCCATTACCGACGGATTTTTTCGTCGGAAATTACCGACGGAAATAAAATCCGTCGCCTAACATTTCCTACGCCCCTTTTTCCGACGGATTATTATCCGTCGGAAATTCCGTCGCTAAATCGGTTTTCCCACGGATTTTGGTTGTTACCGACGGATTTTTTCCGTCTGAAATTTCATTTTTTTTTGTAGTGACGGGATCAGAAAAGAAAATGGAAATGGAAACATAAGCTTTCCTAAGCTTATTTTTTCCCATTTGCTTGGACAGATTTATAGAATCCTTTCGCAGCTATGCTGAATATGTAGAAAGGCAGAAAAAATAAAATAAAACCAATACTAAAGCCTGGTTTAGTTATTCATGATCAGTTTAATTTACTTATATGTAAACTAATTGAGTAAATTACACTCGTATCACTTGTATTTTGATTAAATTTCACTTGATACTCTTTCCATTTTTTCACATTACTTTTACCCCCTTCTGTTAACGCAGTTAATTAACTTCAATTAAAATATGTGAACAGACGAAATTGTCCTTATATTTTAATTATAAAATTCAAATTATTCCCTCCCAATTAGTTTCAGAATTTAGGATTCACGTTTCATTCCTCTTTCCGATTCACCAGTAATGTTCATATTCATCTTGTTGCGAGTTCTTCTTTAGCGTTCATGGGGTGCGAGTTCCTCTTCCTCTCACAACATTCACGTTCCATTCCTCTTCACCATTCATGAGTTCTTCACTGTTCCTCTTCCAGTTCACGAGTTCTCCATTGTTCCTTTTTGAGTTTGCAAGTTCTCCACTATTCCTCTGTTTCTCTTCTTGTTCCACGATCTCTGTTCACACTAGGGTTCTGCTTGTAAGTGACTATTGGACCTTATATATAAATTACTTTTTAAGAATATTTATTTAATTTTGATTGTTTATTCTTGTCTATTTCTGAATGGAGTTTCAATGCGGACCAGTTTGGGACCATTATATTTAAAATCATTTGTTTATTATTGTTGATTAAAATAGTGTTGATATTTGGGACCACATAAAACACAATGAATGAACTGAAAATCATTTGTTTATTAATGTTGATTAAAATAGTATTGATGTTTAGGGTCATAGGAACACATTGGATGAACTGAAATACATTGGTTCTAAACCAGACAACGTAAATATTTTGGTCCACTTTACATACCAACGGGATAAACCAAGTGAGATATGCAATATTGATCCTAATAAGTTTGAAATGTTTGAGACACATGATTAGAGAAATAACAAAAAGAAACAAGAATCTTATAATATTTTCAGGTTGAGAGGAAGAAGATGAGGGTATTTTAGACATAAAATTTCATTAAAAGTCATATGACCAGCATGTGTCTACTTTCTGCTAAATTATTAAATGGTGTTTAGGACCGAGGGGATCTGGATGTAATGTGAGCTAAACAATTAAGGATTTTTTTGTAGGGTGCAAAAAAAAAGGGATATCAGGTGAAATTTAAGCAAAACACAGGGGATGCAAATATAATTTACTCAAACTAATTTGATAGAAGTTTTAGGGTTTAGGGTTTTGATAGAAGTTTTCATATATTATTTTCTCCAAAAATTAATGTTGAATTTATGCATAAATTACTTTTAATTTATGAAGATGTTTTTTCATTTTTTCTTCTTATTTTCTTGGCTAAAATGCAATTTTCATTTTCCTATTTTTTCAAATTTGCGTTTTTAATCCTCCTATGTTTTAATTGAGATATTTCATCTCTCACTTTTAAAAAGTTTGTAATTTTAGTCCTCTATTTTTAAATTGAGACATTTCATCCTCAACTTTTTTAAAATTTGCAATTTTAGTTCTTGTGGCCAATTTCAAACGTTAATTTATGTACTCTGTAAACGTTGACGGACAACTGTTTGTTTATTATACACATGACAAATATTTTTCTAAAAATTATTTAATTGATAATAAACTTAATTTATTAAAAAAGAATTACAAATACACAGTCAACAAGTCTGAAATTGACGAAGGTGACTAAAATTGTAAACTTTTAAAAGTGGAGGACAAAATATCTCAATTAAAAAATAGGAGAACTAAAATTTAGAATTTGTTAAAATTGAAGACAAAATTTGTCTCAATTAAAAAATAGAAAACTTGCATATTTGATAAAATAAGAGGACAAAAATTACATTTAAGTCTACTTTCTTCTCTTATAAATGATTTTGAATAAAATTTATCAAAACAGAAAGTGTATATATATATATATATATATGTGTGTGTTTTCTTAGAAAATTATGAAACTTATGAAAGGTGTGTTTGGATTGTCATTTCAAGCTTTAAAAGTTCCATTTGCACTTTCCTGGGAAGGAGCTCCACTGTTGGATTAATAGAACATTAATTATATAAGAGGATGAAAATTAAATTTTAACCTACTTTTTTCTCCTATAAATGATTTTGAATAAAATTTATCCAAATAGGAAGTATATAAAAGCTTTTTCTTAGAAAAAATTTCATTTCTAGAAAATGATGAAACTTATTAAAGGTGTGTTTGGATCGCCATTTCAAGCTTTAAAAAGTCCATTTGCACTTTCCTGAGAAGGAGCTCCACTGTTGGATTAATAGAACATTAATTATATACGTTTGCTGTAACTTTTCCCAACCACATTATGTTGAACTTACCAAGGTAAGATAGAATCTTGAAAGTAATCCTCTAAGCATTATTAAAAGTCCGTTTCCACTTTCTTGAGAAGGAGCTCCGGTGTTGGATTAATAGAACATTAATTATATACGTTGGATGTAACTTTTCTCAAACACATTATGTTGAATTTACCTAGGTAAGATAGAATCTTGAAAGTAATCCTCTGAGCACTGTTCTGAGAACATCTCGTTTGCATTATTGAACCAGGTTGAAAATTCATTGAGTTCATTAAAGATATGACATGCACCATCTTCATTCTTTACTTCGTATTCCATGTTCTTTAAGCAATGGAACCACCAAGTTGAAGTGACCAAACTCATGGTCTCATTCCATTCCATTTGATGTTGCTTTCCCAATGATCTGATCTCTGCCATGCCCTTGTCATCCATGGTTGTATGCAAGCCTCTACTAGCTTGACTTGTAACTTTGGATTCAACGATATCCACCACTGAGGAAACCCGCTCTCCCTGTGAATGTGATATTCCAATTGAAGGAACATCTTGATCAATCACAGAAGAAAGGGGAGAAGAAGATGACACTGGAGATGTGTTATTGTTATTAAGGAAAAGGGTAGATTCTAAATTTTTGAAATTGTGTAAATTGAGGGTCAATCCCAATGTCTGATCTGGAAGTGTGAAATTCAAGTTTTCTGCCTTAGGGGGTGGATGAGCAAATGCCGAAGTAGCAGGGCTAGTGTTGGAGTAAGAGTTTGGAATTGAAGGAGGAGGATGGGATGAGAAGGATGATGAATAAGAAAACTCATCCATATAACTTGAAATTTTGGTTGTGCATGATGGATATAACCTAGGATTTCTCCTAGACTTGAATCTTCCATTTTGGTCAAAACTTGAAACATGGGAAGGCTGCAAGGATAGTGATTGTTGTTGTTGTCCCTGCTCCTCACTGACTTGTTATATAGCTGCCCTGTGGTATTTCAAGGCAGTGACAATTTCCCTCCTTGCCTCTGCCATATTCATAAGTCTTTCTTGATAAGGCCTACCATTGTGGAGCCTTCTTCTAAATTGTTTTTTGTGGTGGTGTTGTTGGGCATGTTTTTTTAAATTTTGATTTGGGGCAACAACATTATCATCAACGACAACACAACTAAGGTCTTTGGTGTTCATGGTGGTGTGTGTTTTGGTTTTGAGGTGGCTAGTTGTTTCAGTAGGCTATGGTTGTTAGCAAAAGAGAGATGAGGAGGAAGAGGGTCTTGTTCAATTTCCATAAATCCTTGTTTGTTTTGTTGCTTTAAAGGCTATCTACCTCTTATTTCTATGTGATTTTGCAACAACTTCGGTATAAATAGAATTCAAAAAAGAGTGAATAGGTTGGTGGAATCATGGGTTTTTTCTCCAATAAGAGGCACAAAGTATTGCTCCCCTACTTGTGTATGTGTATAGTGTGGAGTCTCCGGACATAAGTAGTTTTAGTTTTTTTTTTTTTTTTAAAGAGGCACAAAGTACATAATGCACACGATGCTGATCCAAATGAGGTCCTGGACCTCCTTGACGACCTCATGGTGTTAATAAATAGTTGGGGACAAGCTTTTATGTTGTTTTGGATTGCTTTTGGAAACTACATTTGTTACCCCTTTTATTACCCGTTTTAAATGGATTCTTTCTCAGCAGTGGTCTACTAACAAAATTAATATTGATATTAGGATACGCTCTCATTATCTCTCTAATATGTGCAATGATCACACCACACTCCGAGCTGTCTTCCTCATTCATAAGGATCTTATATGCAACCAGCTTGCAATCTGTTTGAATAACCACATCTACCATATTCAAGCTTAACGAATGGCTTTTATGCTGTGAGGTTTTGCTAAAATGAACTGTGCAACTTCATTCCTTACATGAGTTCCACAATTTTTCATTTATTTGTTTCCCTAAGCTCCATAAAATCATAGCAAACAAACTGAACTTCTCCTCATTTACTAACAGAGACATTTTAAACACAAATTCTATGAATGATTCAGTGTTATCCTTCAGCAGACCATCAATTAATGTAATTCCACAAATTACGTTGCTGCCATACAGTACAGCTTCTCGGACAGGTAATAAAACCATATATGCCAGCAATTATCAATGGCATATCCGAGCAAAACACACACAGCTATAAGTAACTCAGTTTTTAGAACAAATGTTACAGGAAAAAATAATAGATTTTTTTTTTTTTGCTTGCTTCTGCAAGCGAAAATATTAACACGAACATCAATTTTTTATATAAAAATTGATTTATATGGACACCCAATGTTAGTATATATTCATAGAGAAAACAATTCAAAGAAGTTTATGGAATGCAACTTATATAAAGGTGTAGCACCTACAAATCTTTATTACATGTATACCTGTAGCTTAACAAAATATGGTATTAGATAAATAGATCAATTTATAGCTGGTTAGGATTCATGTTAGATAATCTAAAATCAAATTTTTTTACAGCAATCTAGAACCAAAGTTAAAATATCAGTTAACATAATTTTATTTAAATATTCATATATTTAATTTTTATTAAGAATTTTTTTGTCTAAATTACATATATCTTTAATTGGAGAAAATCTTATTCGAACTGAGTATGATAATTATGGAGAATGACAAAATTCTTCCTCCAAATATTTAGAGTTCAATTGAATATCTAGAACTCAAATTTGAGATCTCTAGTTATGCTAGAACAATTTCACATCAATTTATATATGCATTTGATGATATTAAGAAATTGATTATAAATGTGTATAGAATTAATTTTGAAACTTTAAATAGATTTTGAATTTATTATGAATTTAATTTTATAATAAAAATATTAAAAACATAAATTATATCACTTCAATCAAAATAAAGTTCATTCACATAATCAATTAACAAATATTCAATTAAATATACAATGGTCTCCTATTTTTTGTTGGCCACAATACTAGAAAATGGAATCCTAAAATGTCACCTTATATCTGCAAAGCATAAGGGTATTTATATTACAAATCTTATTAGAATTGCTCAGTTTTTATTAGAAACTTGTGATTTAGTTTTTGATGTAGCAAGTGGAGGAAAACAATTCTTAGTTGTTGGTAAAAAAAAAAAAAGCATAGAATTGAAAAATGAAAATAGTTATTGAGAAATGACTCAGGAGGGATGACATAAGTTGTCACTGAAGCATGCACCTAATCAGAGCTGTGTCTAGGTATCGACGGGCCTAAGGCCAATTTTTTTAAATAAAATTTAAAATAATATCAATTATTAATATAAAATTATTTACTATTTTATAATCAAATTGTTCTAATACTTATATATGTGTGGGTGTGGGTGTGTGCGCTTGAGTGTGTGTTGCAATCTATAATTCTACACCTTCTAATTTCAATTTTAATTATTTAATTCTCTCACCAATTAGTTATTAAAATATTAAAACATAACACAACTATATGATATACATTTATATTTGCATTCTCAGTGCGAATAGGACAAATGTCTTGACGGTCTTTCTATGTACACGGCCATGCACATGACACAATTATCCACTTGTGATACCTGCTTTTTGAATTGTCTTCTTTTATCACTGTTTACCTGAAGTGATTCTACACCATTGTCCTTTATCAATAATTTTTGTCAATAATTCTACAAGAAACACTATTTGTCGAGAGACCCGAGGGATGATTTGGAAATGCATTGTCCCAGTAATTCAGCTTCTGAGCACCACAAGGGGAACCCGTACATCATGGCTACATGCAAAAGCTCCAAGATAAAACATAATATTAATTCCCAAGAATATTTTTGCTCTGAATTAGTGAAGGTATTACATCTTTCACTGTCTGTTTTTTTGTTATTTTTGGAAAAGGAATGAGTAGAATTAAGGCCATATAGATGAAGATCAACAAACAAAATTTATGTTGGATAATTTCCATTTTTAGTTGATTGATACTTTCCGTTTTTATTTGATTGATATTTTTTATTTTTATTTGATTGATCAAATCAAATAATATTTGATGGTTTAGGCCCAGTCCATTGTAAACCTAATTCATCCTATAAATAGATGAGTAAGGGTGGAGACAAGACACACATAAAATTGAGAGCCTCAAGTGACAGTCTTGAGTGTCATTGTTGAGCAAGCCCATGTGCTTGCATATTTGAGAGTTTAAAGTGAAATACTGTAAGCGTAACCGATTATTGTTATAGTGGATTTTGACACTGGATTAGGTCCCGTGAGTTTTTCCTTTTCTCACATTGAAGAAGGTTTTCTCACAAATTATGATTGTCTCTCGCTCCCTTTTAATTTTATTTTTGCTTTCGTAATTTGATTTGAGGGTCCGAGATACCAACAATTTAAAGAGTTATTTTTAATGTTATATTAGGGGAGAGGTCATGCCATGTATGGTATTAATTACAAAGTAAAGAGGGATGAAAGCATTTAAGAAGATTTCTCAAGGGAAGTCAGTGTAATTCTCCCAATTAACAAAAATCATTTTTTAAAAACTAATATAAAGAGTTTTACCAAGTTAACATATATATAGAATACAATAACAAAGCATGGAATAAGAGTTAAAAAGAAGACACAAGACCATGCATATGATTGAGAGATGATGGAGAGACATGCATCTTGTGTTTCTTATGGTCATATGATTCAGAGATGAGGGAAAGAGACATGCATCTTGTGTTTCTGATAATTACTAGGGAATAACATCAAAGTTTGGATGGATGCACATGACCCTACATTCTCTTTTCTTTTCTTTTTTTTTCATTTTTTTACCTTCAAATGTGAGATAAAACCAAAGTCAAGCAACTAAGTTGAGCCAATCCTAAGAGCCATAAGTGCAGGTATCGCTTCAGATGTAATTGAAAAATGAAAATATAAGAATAAAAAAAATGACGAATCAAACTTCTTATCATTTAGTAACACCAAAAAAAAAAAAAAAAAAACACTTCCACCATTTACTTACACTGTATTTTTCTGCCCATTCACCCTAGGTTTCTCTCTCTTTGTGATTGATTGTTCATAAACTCATTAGATCAATCACAATGTTTCTCTGGTTGTTTTTGTTGACTTATATATTTTCTCATTGTGGTGACTTTCCATGCTCATAATAAATTAGGGATTTTGGTTCTTTCATTTCGTCCTTAATTAAAAATCTATAATTTTTTATTTTCATTACATTAAACGTGCATTTAGTTATTATTTTTCCTATTTTATCTCTCTCTTAAATGATAAAGTTTAAATATTATATAAAACTTATGTGCTTGTAATTTTTTAATGAGAATACAAATTTTTTTATACTAAAAATGAGCTTAAATAAATAAATAAAAAGTTATAAAACAAATATTATGAGAAGATTATAACTTACTGATTATGACAACAGTGCTAAGAGCTGAACTTGTCAGCAAAGGATCTAGCTCAATTATATAAATAGGGTGTGAGTGCTGAGAGTATTCAATTTCTACTGGGGTAAGTAGTTTTTTTTATTCATAAAAAAAAATATATTACAAATCATGCACATGCACCTGCTCAAAACTAGACCTCTTGATACACATAAACTACCCTTTTAATGTATGTGGGGGATGACGTTGGAGATGAATTCCCTAATGATTTATAAGGAGAAAAATACAAGGATTCAAGCTCGTGCCTTTATAAGGGGGAAATGGTATATCTGGTATATCTGTCAGGAGTTTAGTTCACTCCAAAAAATTAAATAATTTAAAAATAATTCTAAATTTGGCTTTCAATTTATTTTTATACAAAAAAATCATTTCTTTAAAAAAATGAAAAAGATCATCTACCCTATGAGACTCATGCAAATATGATGGATAAATTGCATCTTTAAACATATTTTAGTCCTTGTAATTTAGTTCTTATTTGTATTTCATCCTTGCAAAATTATTTTTCTTGTTTTTAATTCTTGTAAACTATGTTTGTTTTATTTTTAATTTTTAAAACATTTAGATAACATTTTGAAAAGTAAAAAAGACATTATCTAAAACGTTATAAGAACGAAAAATAAAACAAATATAAGTTATAAATACTAAAATAAAAAAAAAAATAGAAGAATGAAATGCAAAAGAAATGCTAAATTATAATAATTAAAAATGTATTTAAGTCTAACTTAAATGTTGGACTGTGTTGGTAGACAGTGATCAAAAGTCTTCCCCATGCTTATTAATCAATAACACGATGTGGCCTCCACTTGGGTCATGCCTCAGGTTTTGAAATATAGAGACATATATCAGTACAGTAAATAATCATATTATTAGTAATGGTGTTATGGTGACAAGATTAAGTTGTCATTTATGAATTAGAATGCTGCCATTCACACCCTTTGCATCCCCAAGTTGTAAGTTCACTTTCTGCTATAAGTCGCCATGGTGTGGGGACCATTGCTTCATTGTTTTAATAGGCCACTACCTCCACCAGCTTTCCTACCCTTGCAGTATCCCAATTTTGCAAAGAAAAACAAAAACAAAACAAAAAGTGGAGGATCACTATTCAGAAACATTTCTATAATTTGATATATGCAAGTCCCTTTTGTGTAACTTCAATTACCCAATGACTTACTGACGACTTGCAAGTTGCAACCAATGAAAGCCAACCCCTTCATGTCATCATGTGTTTAAACTTTTCCTTCTCCCTAGCTACAGTGTTTTAATTTGCAATAATACATTCCTTCCTCTTTTGCTATTTGTATTTTAGATTGCGGTTCACTGTACTAACAAATTTGTGTATTCATTTTTGTCATAATACATGTCCTTTAACCTCACAAAATCACTTAGATGTCACCACTTAACAATTTGAAAAAGTTACTTAATGGTAGTTACATATCTATTTGAACCGGGATTGTGATTGTGATAAGTAAAAGCATTATAAAATTTGATGTTATTGGAATTACTTTAGGTAGATTATGAAGATATATTATTACAACCTGCATTTTGTTGTTTTTATTTTAATCTTTAATTCATCAAATACGAGTTTGGGATTAATTAATGAGAGGGGATTGACCCCATAATGAACTAACTTATATATACATGCATGAAGATTGATTCCCCTGAATTAAAGACAGTGTAGTTATGACTTGGAGCAAAAATCAAACCATCCAACAATGCCAGTAAACTGGTCCAGATAAGGAAGCTCAAAAGTAATTCCAAAGACAAATTAATTGCGCAATACTCACAAGACTACACATTTGGTTCCATTTCATTAATTGTTCAAACTAACGAGTCTTGACAAAGGTTGAGTTATTTTAAGTCCAATTTTCTAGTCCGTTGTAAGCAAAAATGAGCACCAGCAGCCATGCCATGCATGCCTTACTCCTGACAAATGCACCCTCTCCTTCAGTCTCATTTGCAGAAGGTGGGATAATATAAGGTTTTTCAATTACATTGGTCCAAATGGAACTAAGCTTAAATTTTTTAAGTAAGGTCTTAGATTCAAACCTTGTAGATAAATAAAACATAATTAAGAAAGAATGTATTAAAAGTGGTCAAAGAAATTATCCAACAAAAAATATTTATATAAAAGTTGATTCTTTTCTGCTGAATTATTTACAAAGTTGATAGATACTTCACACATGTTACATGATAAAAAAAAATGCAATTTAAAATAAAAATGAAGTATCATTATCCCTACCCTTAAAAAAAAAAAACTAAGTCAATTATTCATGTACTTTAGTAAGGATAGAAATGGAAGATATTCAGCGAGTTCTGCATACAAGCTTATTTTGGAAAGGGGGGTGGAAAATATTCATAATGTGTCATGGCAGGCATTATGGAATAATATTATTCCTTTGAAGATTATTGTGTTTGTATGACAGGTTAGAGATACAGATAGGTAATCTTGGTGGCAAATGCAAGTTGTTGTATCAATAACATCTCCATATCATCTCTGTCATGGGAAAAGCAGCACTGCCAGACACCATGCAAGCCGAATATGTCTCAGGCTACTATGTCCTAACTGCTATGCTCAAAGTTACCCTTGCCCATATGTGACACAAATGCATTGTGTGATTGATTATTTTTAAAGAAAATAAATTGAATGATTTAAAATGAAATTCCATCTCATGCATGCATCTCTAAGCAAAGAAAGGTTCTGCAATAGCTTTTGGCAATGCACATCCATGAGTAAATTTCCTAACTTAAGTTGACAACATTCAATGTACTCCAACATATACATGCCTATAACTCAGTCTTGGCAGTGTATTCAATTGCAGGCCTAAACCAGAAGTCCACAACTGTTGCAACAACATTATAGTTTCACAAACTTTCAAAGCCACATTTCAACCGGTTATGACTGCATTAGCCATATCATATATGCCTATAATTTTTCACAATTTGGATAATTACAAGGAAACCAAAATTTAAAACCATGATATAGGTGAATTTTAAAATATTTTGCCAATCCCGGTTCTAGTACTACACACCAAAAGCTGTCCAGCATTGAAAATATTCAGCTATACAATTTGACATTGTCAAGACCAAGTGACAGGTTTATGAAGGATGACCATCACATAATCATGCCAATACATAAAAGTCAGCTTCACCGTCCTTTTGCTGCATACATGCCTTCATTCACATGTCTTTCCCTCTTAGTTCTTTGCCAATAACATTATTACTATAAAAATGTAATAAATATGGTAAAGAGATAATCTCTATATTAAACCTTGGAAATGGCTATTATAATCTGAAATTGCACACAGGTGAGACCTCTGTTATATTTGCTTGAACTTAGAGGATCTAGAAACATCTTAAAACTCTAAAATGATGATTTATCCAGAATTGGGTAGAGTTCCAACCCTTTAGAATGGCATTCATCAGCCTAAAATTATGCATAGCTTTGATAGAAAAGAAGCATATGCAAATGTGCATCAATCCAATAAATGGTATAAGCTACCACATATTCTAATCATTATCTTGACCTATGAGTTATATACAATACATAGGTCTTCAATTACCACCTTCGGATTCGAAGTTCCAATACATCCGCTATCTTGCTTATAGCCAAAATTATAATGCATAATGTATAAAATGCGGGTCTTCCCTGGCACTTCAACCCTCAAAACGTCTGAACCAGTCGCTAATGGTTCTGGCAAGGATCTTGGTATCATACAAAGAAAGAGATTTTAGCCCTTGAGCAACAGCATCTGCTGGAGTATACAATTTACCCACCTGCCATCTCGGTTCCTGATCTCCCAGTGTAACCAGTCAATAATGAAAAAGGAGCACTTTAAATGAATTGAAATGTAAGGCTTTTCATAAGGAAAGGAATCATCATAAATCTTCCTTAACACAGCAATGCAAAATCATATTTAAATTTAAAAGAAAAAAAGAAAAAAACTACAACTGTATAAAGATTCATGTTTCCTTCAATCAAATGACTGGAATAATGATTCAGCTATTCATGATTGTGGACATTATCCTAATGATTCAGCTATTCATGATTGTGTGTCCAAAACTATCTGAAGAAATATCCAATTCAGACAATATTAGTAGTGTGACATGTGCCAACAAAAACTTACATAATAAAATAAATGAAAGTAAATCAAGGGAAAATATTTAGAAGAAAACATGTCACTCTTTATGTTAATTACAAAATCTGCTTTTCCTGCAAGGATTTTAGTAGATTTAATTGTATTTCAAATAATTCTATTTGCATGTATACTAAGTCATGTCACATCCATGATAACTCAAGGAACAAGGAAGCAGATTCCAGCAAAAGAGGAAAACTTCACTGTAATAAACAGAAGGATGCTAATATGGAATAAAAGGAGGATAAAAAGAAGTTCACCTGAATGCATGGTGTGATGTGGTTACCACTTAATGTTACTTTTTCTAATGTCCCACCCAATGACTCCACGCGAAGCTTTAGTGTTTCTTCAAGAATATCTGTCTCATCAATTGCATCAGAATTGAACTTCACCTAGAGAGACAGATAGACAATGTCAGACACATCTTATCAAAGCCAGCCATCTTTCAAGAATAAGTTCTAAGGTGTAAGGCATCAGACAAACCAATAGTGTGTGTTCAACATTGTATGAACATTTAAAGCAATCACGGTTTTCAGATGGTGTTGGCTTGAACTCTGATACTCCTTGTGTAACCTGACAGAGAGAGATATGCGCATCAATAAAATAAGTTTTAAGCATCATTGTCATGCTTTCCCATCATTATTAATCATTATAAATCAATGGTTCCAAAGATCACCCTTAGCTATTTATCCATTGCCTGAGTTAAACTTAAGAGATTATACGCATCTAATACGTGCAAAATTAACTAGTGAAAAAAATATTCAGGGATGCGGTTGGTACATAAACAATAACTGGAGGCATAGGAATCAACAGGAAAACATGACCTACAAGGTTTTCCCTTTAACACATACCTAATTGAAAGAAATAGCATAAAATATCTCCAAAGTCAACATTAACACACCTCATTCATTACTGACGGTAACTGATCAACAAATTTAGTTAATGAATTCAGTATTTCCTGCTCAGTTTCCTGTAGAGTTGATCTAGCAGCATCCAACATTATCTTCCACGCATCTCCTACACAGATTGCAGGTGACATTCATCATAGATACACAAATTATTGTGGTTAATTTATGAAATGATATATGCGTCAATATATACGAGACAAAGTCTGCATGTTATTGAACATTTGAGCACACCAAGGATTCCAACTGAGTATCGAAGTGGTAGGAAAACAACTGCATCCATTGATTGTAATAGCAGAATTACATTATTAGAGGATCAACAACAATTTTAGATTTCAGACCAAGATAGACTTCTGATTTAGAACAGAATTATTATGCGTTTGGATTCTCTGGTGCAGCTGGCTATCTACAGTTCCCTGCTGCAACAATCTCAACCATAAATGAAATCTAATGGTTCATATAAGTTTAAATGTTAAAATAATTAAAAACATAAAAAATGCAGTCTTTCTTTCCTACCAAATGAAACAAAGTCTTCAGTACTGTGATGAGGCCATTTTGGCCATTCTTTTGTATCTTTTCCATCCGTGATAATTATAGAGCATCAGTGTATCACTATTGTGAATGATAAGTTTATATTGATTTTATTAAAATTAATAAATTTAATGATTTTCTTTTTATTGCAAAATTATATAAAATTGTTTTTAGTAATATAAAGTAAAAATGAATAAAATTATTTAATTGTAAATGCATTATTTATAACTTAAAATAGCAATACCAGATGATAAAATAAAATATTAAAAAGAAAGATAAATAATATTCAAATACTTTGTCTAAGAAAAAGAAAAAAGATATAATTATCTTCATAATAAAGACTATGAAAAGAAATAATATATATATATATATATTTAAAAATATGAAAGAATGTCATTATCTTTATAATGAAAACTATAAAATGAGAATAAAATATATTATAAAAGTAAAGAGTGAGGTAAATAACATTTAAAAGTTGATATTTAAACTCACAAAATAGAAATTATTATTATTATTATAATATTAAGATTATATACTTTTTTATCAATAATCCTACATTTATCAAAAAATAAAATTTTTTTATAAAATAAAAATATTTACTTTTTACATGAGCAATAAATAAATAAATAAAATTACATTCCTATAATAATTAATAAATTCATAGACGTTTAACATATTGAAAATTAAAAATAAAATCTTAGCTGAAACATAAATAACAATTGTAATAGATAAAGAATAGTGAATACATAAGTAAAAATTGAAGGAAAAAAAAAGTTTTAAATAAAGAAGTCTTACGTTAGGCTAGCTGCGCTGCTAAATAAATTGAGATGAAATCATCTAATTTGCAGGTGAAGACTTTATTTCATTTGACAAGAAAGGTTGCATTTTTATGTTTTTAATTATTTTAATGTTTAAACTTATATAACCGTTAGATATTTCATCTACAGTTGAGATTGCTGCAGCAGGGGGCTGTAGAGAATCCAAACACAATTATAATCTCCTTGCATATGCAAGGATAAGGCTGCATATAATATTATTCTTCCATACCTTCTTATTGCGAAGAGCCTTTTGACATTGGGGTAAGTTAGTTATCTGACTTTCTAAATTCTCTACTTATTCAATCAAATCGCCTCTAGTAAATGGTACAATAATGAATAAGTAGGATGATATACAGATGCATATTTAGTCAGTAAACAAATTAGGCAATGACAACAACACTGCCTTTTATTTTTTCTAACCGAGCCAAATGGCATCATGTGATCTATGTAAGCAACCTCACCAAGTGAGATAAGGCTTTGTTATTGTTGTACAGCAATACCTTTTTTGGCTGATTTTAGCAAATAGAAGAGTAAGATATAGTTTACGAAGCTACAGCATTACAAAACTTTGAAGCAAAACCAGAAGATGTAAGCTATGAAGATACCTGATGCATTTCTAGCTATTGAGTAAAAAGGAGTTGCCTCCACAACTGGCATCATTTGGCTGACTGCAGGACCCAACTGCAGGGCAGCACTGCAAAGTTTTAGAGCACAATTGAGATGAACAACTTAAAAAGATGCTCTTTCAACTGAAATGCAGTATGAATATGAATAATATTACACCCTTTCAAGAACAAATTTTCTCTTTAAGGACATATGAAATGATTTCATGAAACATATTGATTTCATTGGTTCTTATTCTATACTGGATGGTATGAATAAAGAGAAACAGTCAATTCCATCATTAACATCATTGATTGTTCTAGACAAACTAAATTTATCTTTAGATTGCCTGTAAGAGTGTAAGTTGATGGTTATGCCAATACTGGCTATGCTAATTAAACTTAATTACATGTATATATGTTACAGTTCTTGAGCTTACTAGCCAATTATTTAAACAGGATCAGAAAAGGAATGGAAATGGAAATGGAACCAGAAGCTTTCCTAAGCTTATTTGCTTCCCATTTACTTGAACAGATTTATAGAATCCTTTTGTAGCTATGCCGAATAAGTAGAAAGAGAAAGAAAAGAAAATACTAAATCCGGTTTAGTTATTCATGACCAGTATTTAATTTTCCTATATCTGTTTTTATCACATCTTTGATAATTTTTTCAATAGTCCATATCATCCAGGTGAAATACAAAATATCAAGGAATCCAGTTCAAATATTGAATATTTCTCAAAAGAAAATATTCTTATTAAAAGTCATATGTCAAGCAAAAAGTATTTATACGTCAACGAAGTGTAGCAATCCTCCACAATTTTTGCATCCGCAACCAAACTTAATTCTAAATTTCATAACAAAAAATATGGTGGGAAGGCAAACATAGCCTATAGGAAAAATATCTCCATACCATAACCACAAGAATGAAGAACCAGACATTTTACTAAATTGGCCTAAAGACTCTTGAGTGTTAATACCTGTTCAAAGTAAGGGACTGCCTCCGTTGCTGGCCTGTTGTTGTATGCGATTATGGCATTAGCCTTCCATAAGAGATATATACCTTTTGTCACACTCCTTGAATTGCTATAAGTTTTATTGAAGTAAATGAAACTTCATAATCCACAATATGCTTGCACAAACAAATTCTCTTACAATAATTTAATTTTTATAAAAACTACTATTCAGTTGAACTATCAAAATCATTTTGTGCAATAATAAATATAATCGTATGCGGCAGCAGCAAGAAAAATAACCAAACCTTAGGTATTTTCTCAGAAAATAAGCTTCCTGCGAGTACTTGAAGAAGTGCCCCATTGCTACAGATTTCAACAAACAAGAAATATATTACTTTTCATCACATTAATTCCAGTAAGAATGATTGATACTAAGCATCAAACAAACCACCAACCTATGACCAACAGAGAAAAGAGGAAGGTCTTCAAGCTGAGCAGGTGACAAATTGGCTTGAGGCAACCCAGATGTCAGGATTGTGCCCAAACAAGCTTGGAACCTCTCATATACTTGTTTAGCAGCTTGAGAATGGTCAAATGTCACATTATAAGGCACAACCACAACAAGGAAACCCTCCTTTGCCAAAAGTTCTGTCAGGTAACTGCAAATTGCAAATTAAACAAAGAAAACTCGTCATACCATCCTTCTTATGGGCTTGAACCTATATCAACCTCAAAAACTAGCTCGTGAGGTTTGTCCTCGATTTATATACACTGTTTTGACAATATCACTAGTCAATGTAGAATCTCCCACTCACACACTTCAAGTTGAACCCACAACTTTTCCTCCCTCCTTTCTCCTTTTACCACTATACCAACCTTGTAACTCTCTTCAAGTCGAAGACTAGACATCTCAGACATGAAATTTGCAAGACTGGACATTTGCAGTGGTTCAATAACATGTGGCTTGATAGGCCCAACAACTACAGTCTACAGCGAAGATAGGCTATGCTACCATCTTAAAATTTTCCAGTGACAAACTGAACCCAAAAACTAGCTCATGGAGTAAGGGTTGCCCCCACCTCCAACAAACATTACCAACATGGAAAAAACAGCTATTAATGATAAAGACTCAAACTTTGCATGGAAAAAACGAAAGGGTAACAGAAAAAAAAAAAAAAAAATACCCATAAGTAACTTCAGGTACAGCACCAATGAAGGCACCACCCAGGAATTTGACTATAGCTCGAGGCTTGGCACGATTTGGAGTAGGTGGTATCACCAAACAAGAATCCAACTTGGTGTATATCTTGCTATTGACTCTGAAACTTGTGTCTCCACCAACATAAACATCAGAAACCATCTTTGCAGTCCCTGACACCGTTCTAGTAGATAGAGTGTGAAAGTGGAAGCATTTACTGAACAAACCATTTGGGTGTGGATGTCTCAGTGCACCAAATCCAGACATGGTTTTAGTGTTCCTCGAAGAGAACATGCATTTGAAATCTGAGCCTAAGATGAAGGATGAGGAAGCCATTTCCATTAACAGTTAAAAAGCAATTGAATAAGGGAAATGAATAATAACAATGATACTAAAAGGGAACTCTAATAATATCAGTATGCAAACTGCAAAATGTCGTGGAAAATAAGGTTATAAATTAATGAATTATTATTATATATATGTATAAAATTTGTGTTCTTCAGTTGTTGCCGAGGTTAGCACATATGTAGAAGAATTCGCCACGATTTTGAGGTATCTCCCTGTCGTTGAGTCCAATGGCTGGCAACACTCCTTGGGGAGTTGCTATTCTCATTCAACGAATTGCTATTTTCACCCTCACATGGTTACAATTTTTCAATATTCCAAAAATTTGATCCTGTTGTATTAGGAATCATATTTACGTCGTTGTTAATGGGGTTGAAAAAACACACAACGCAAATATGATGTTGTATTAATTATTCAACGAAATCATATTTTTTTTCACCCTCTTTAATAACAACATAAATACGCTTATGTTTGGTTAAAGTTTTGTGAAAAAAATTATAATAAATTGAAGATATAAATTACTTTTTAAAACTAATCAAATTATTGGTGATATAAATTATCCTTTTTTTCAAATTAGAGAAAATTACGGCAACACCTGTAATTCATGTAATTACACCTAACCTCTCACCCTTTTAATTTTCCTACATTAACCCATTTTTAAATTTGAAAATATTACACTAACATCACCTTATTTATGGGACCGTTTGATTCATTAAAAATCATGATACTAGACAATACAAACATTTTTGTTTCACGCTTGATTTGAAAAATGATTAGGAGACAACTTTAAGTAGACAAGGACGAGACAAAATCTCTAAATTTTGCTACTCTGAACATCATGGAATAACTTTTTGTCCAAATACAAAGTATTAAAAAGATATATTTATCTATGCTTTTATCTATTTAATAATCAAAATAATAATAACTTACTTATATAATTATTTTAAAAAGGAAACACTAGATTTTTTTATTCAAATATCTCTCTCTGCTTTTATTTTGGTAAACACATTGAATTTGATATAAATTATATTAAGATAAAATATTAAAATAGTATTTTTAGTAATTTTATATTATTTTACTTGTATTATTCATTATTCGTCAAATGATGTAAATGACAAAAATTATCTTGAACTTGTATTTTTGTTAAGTGATGTTCTTGTGGTGCCAAGTACCATGATTTTAACAAATCACACAAAAATTATATGTTTGAAAACATCATTGTGATAGTCCCTCAAATCTTACACTAACACCCTTCGAACAAAGACAAAAGAAATGGTTAAAAAAAGCAAGGAATACTTGTGTAAATTTTTTGACTAAGGAATATTATTCTTGGGAATTAAACATTAAAATGCTATTCACCGATATTTAATAAAAAAAATATGTTTTATTAACTATAAAATTAATTGGGAATATTTTTTAGAACAAATTAAATAAGTATTCCCTTAAGTTTCGATATATTACACGCATATCTTCTTAGTATTTGACTCTTACATAAACACCATTATTTGAAATTTCACTTAGACTAATATCCCTTATCCAATATCGATGTTAATATCATTTATCTAGAATAATTATGTGTTAATTATATGCTCCTTTAAAAAAAATTATAACAAAAATACACATATCTCCTCTCACCAACAATTTAAATCATAAATTTGAGAAGTTATTCGTGTTAATAATTTTTGCTTTCAGTATGTTACATTACATATTTCACTAATAAAGTCCGAAGTAACTCATACATAAATAATTCAAGGAACTCATAAAAAAAAAAAACAATTCAAAGATTAATAATACTAATTCTATTCACCCAATTCAGAAGGTATATATCCAAAAACAAAAAAGTTGAATAGGATTGTGCACTTTTTGATTGATTGTCTATCAAATCAATAACTTGTAACAAATATTTATTTTTTTTGGTTTCCTTTCATTTTGGTTGTTCGAATTTAGATAACTTACAATTAATTGAGAGTTGAGACTAATGTTCCTGTGCAGTTTAGTTTACTCACACAACAACATAGTTTTTGTACTAATACAAGAATGATACAAGTTAATTACTTAATTATATAATGTTGAGCAAATGGGTAATAACCATTTGTAAATATGACTCGCATGTGGATATGGGAAAAATGCGTTTGTAGTTGCATCTCTTTTTTCAAAACAATTACTGATTGGTCAACAATATATCTAATAGTAGTACACAACTGCATGCGGTCAGGGACAAATCTACTACCTTTTAATCCAAGTAGACATATATGATCTTTCACAAACACTAATAATATTAATTAATAGATTTGGTTATAGATATAAAAAAAAATTAAGAGAGAAGATGCAAATGAAATATGTCCACACTTAAAAAAGTGTTTATGTAATTTATTCTATCTTTTATATTCTATGAATAATTAAGATATATGTTTGGTTAAATTATTTTTTCCGTAGAATATAATATTATAATTATTATAATAGCTTTATTATTTTAAAGATGTTATTTTTTCATAATATAAACAATTTTTATTATAAAACAAAATATGAAACTGAAATCATGGATCTTTTAAAATTAAAAGATCAAATATCTCTATTTTAAAATAAAGGGACCAAAATTATAGATAAAATAAAATAGGAAAATCAAAATTATATTTATGTTTACAATTTTTATAAAAAAATAGAATTAAAAACTATTTATTAACATTTTGTCAATATAATAAAGCTTGATTACGAACATTATATAATTGATTGTTTTGAGGTTTGAGATACGCTAACAAATATTTTCTATTTTACATCTAATCTTAGTATATACTTTATATTTTTCTTCTCTTGTCCTTATTTTTTGGGTATTGGTCGTGATGCTTCAACATGTTTCTAGGATGTCCTTTAAAAAAATATGTTTATAGACTTGAGTTTATGATCCAAATACATCGTTATATAAATATTGGGAAAAACAAATGAATATCACGTTTCATATTATATATATATATATATATATATATATATATATATATATATATCATATTTTTGAATGTGCAATTACGTATTTCCAAAAATTAAATTTCAAATTTTATTAATAGTTTTAATTAAAATAGATACAATAAATAGTAGATAACTGGTCTTTTAGTATGTACATTATACACAATAAACTTTTTATATTATTAAAATTTTAATTAAAATATATTTAAATTATATTACAATTAAGTTATATATTATGGCTACTTTATAAATATTTGAACATATAAATTATATTTTGTATTTAACATTTATAATAAATAATTTATATTATGATGTAATGTTATTTTAATTTTTAATTATTGATATTTTATAAAAGATATTAAAATTTAATTTAAAGATAAAGATAGAAACAGTATATTAAAAGTGATAAGTAGTTAAAAAAATCAAGTATATAAATAAAGATAAATAGATTTTAATAAAAAAGTATTAAAATTTAATTTATAGATACAGATAGAAAGAGTAAAGTATTAAAAAGATGGTAAAAATATTAAAGAGATGGTAAAGATAAGTAGTTACAAAAATCAAGTAAATAAAGATAAAATAGATAGCAGTTTGAGATATCGAGAAAGAAATTATTAGTCTAATTATAAAATCAAATTAATTTGAACTTTAAATTAAAATAATAAATAAAATATTCAATCCATAATGTTGGTTCTAGATGAATTCAATATGAGAATGAATTGAGTTTTATAAAATAATTCACAATTTAAAATCAAACTCAAAGCAATAATATGGAGATAAGAGATAAAGAAGACACAATCAAATTTAACGTGGAAAACCCAATTGGGTAAAAAAACCGCGACGTTCAAATTGGATAAATAATTCAATGTACAACTCTACTATGATAATTTTGTGTACAAGAGTTCCTAGTATCCTACTTTACTAATCTACTCTTACACAACAATTATCCCAACTGGCATCCTTGTTTCCCAGCAAAAAACTCTAGTCTCAATTCACCAAGAATAGAGATAGACTGGTATCATTGTTTTCCCGCCAGACTGGTATCCTAGTTTCCCAGCCAAAAGTTACACATCTCAATTCATCAAGAATAGAGACAGAACTGGTATCCTAGTTTTCTAGTTGCAACCTCTTCGAAAGTTAAGAAGAAGAATACAATAAAATTGTTACCTTTACGCTTTTATTCCTTAATCAAATAGGTACCTTTAAATCCTAATGAAGAGTTGAAGAATCAGACTTGCCAAGTGCTTCTATATGATCTCACAACAACTCTTTCAATGATGCAAACATAAATTCTCTAAAACTCTAATATGGAATGGAATGCATACTCTAAACACCAAAATATGTTTCTATTTATACTAATTTAAAGATATGATTTTAACCAATTTTTGAATGCAATCTTAAAGATATTCTATCATATTATCCAATGTAATCTTAAAAATATTCTATTATATTATGCAATTCAATCTTAAAAATATTATATCCTATTTTTGAATGCAATATTAAAAAATATTATATCTTATTTTTGAATGCTATCTTAAAAAATATTTTATCTTATTATGCAATGCAATCTTAATACAAATATCTTGGCAAGATCAATCTTCTAATC
>PYAF01001303.1:1547590-1612234 GCA_007407185.1 Glycine tomentella | reverse complement strand
ATCTGTCCGTGTTCTACTATTTTTTGTCTTTACACACTTGGCGATTTGTTTTTGCTGGTCAGTGGTTCCCATAAGCTTTCTAACACACCATGTATCTCAACTTCCTTCCATCAGTCAGGCATGTTGCACAGCACCATTTTGGTAAATAAGGCCCCCCGCTGCACCAAATTTGCAAATATTTTTGAAAACGCACCTTATCAGTCAGGCATGTTACAACACGCCCAATCTAGGCGTGTTGCAACATGCCTAATCCAGGCATGTTGCACAGCACTAGATTTGTAAATAATTGCCCTCCCAAACCAGATTTGTAAATAGTTTCGAAAGCGCACCTTATCGGTAAATATTTTTTAAAAAAACACCCTTTTGGTTCTTTTGCCCTAAAGCTCTAATATTATGTGGAATGGAATACATACTCTAAACACCAAAATATGTTTCTATTTATACTAATTTAAAGATATGATTTTAACCAATTTTTGAATGCAATCCTAAAGATATTATATCATATCATCCAATGCAATCTTAAAGATATTCTATTATATTATGTCATCCAATCTTAAAAATATTTTATCCTATTTTGAATGCAATATTAAAAAATATTATATCCTATTTTTGAATATTTTATCTTATTATGCAATGCAATCTTAAAGCAAATATCTTGGCAAGATCAATCTTCTAATATCCTTACATAAAATCTAATAAAAAATAAATAGAAACAAAACTTCTTAATTTCATATTATCTTTGAATGATATCAATCTTCAGAAGAATTCTTCAAGCAATCTTCTCAATTATGTTGATCTTCATAAATCCAAAATATCAGTAACTTCAAAATATCAAATAATTATCATCAGTGCAATAAATCTAATAATGTGACATTCATTATTTGTTATCATCAAAACTTTATAAATCTTTTTATGCATTAAGGGTTCAACAAATATCCAACAATTTCTCATTTTTTGATGATGACAAATAATTAATGCCATGTACTAATTAAATGAATAGATATTCTATGAATGCACTATGAATGAATGATTTTTAACTTTATCTACTAATGATTTTCAACATTTCCTAGCCTTGCTAAGTTATGACTAGAATCAATAACTCACAACAATCTACCATAACATGGCATTAAAACCTCTTTCCCCCTTTTGGCACCATCGAAAAGATTAAAACAAATAATCATGATAGAAAAAATGATTATGAACCTTAGCAGGAATAGAGATACATGGGTAGAACAACATGAATAGAGCTAATAATGAAGAATAAGAAAGTGATAAAAACGAAAGGCTGCAAATAAATTAACATTCTAAAGCACATGCCTTAACATTGCAATAAATTGTCTTTTCGCTCATATTTAGGATTACTTTATGTTTTTATTCTCCAGACTTTCCATAAGCTTGTACATCATGACTGCTCTCCACTCTTAGTGTGAAAATATTTCATAAGTCACCAAATCAATAGGTCTTTATAAGCTTGTAACGTACAAGGTGGATAAGAAACAAATAAAGAATAAGGTGAGATAGGAAACAACTAAGTATAGTATTGATATGCATAGTTTCCTACTTTTCTCTGCACTTAATACTTTCAACATTTTTTTTTAAAATCAAGATGACTGCTTCAATTTTTTTTTAATCAAGATGATTGCTTCAACTTTTTTTTAATCAAGATGATTTTTTTTTCACTGTCATTCCCCTTTTTTTCTTTTTTTTTCAACCAGACATCTCATGACACTTACTTTTTATTTTCTCCTTTTTTTTGAATCAAGATGATTTTTTTTCACTGACATTCCCCTTATTTCTTTTTCTTTTTCAACCAAACACCTCATGACACTTGCTTTAGAAGCTATGCATACCCACAACTAAAAGAGATTTTTTAATCAAAACACAAAGGGTTGCATATTGTAATTTATCAATAAAAATCAGAATTAAGGCTCAAATAGGGTGACTAGAGATATAAAATACTGAAAGGGTTAGCTTGAAAGGCTCAAACGATCAAAGATGGCCTATATCATTTTTAGTAAACTTATGAAACATCTCAAACAATGAGCCTTGAGCTTCAATCATACAAGTTCTAGATTGTCTGCCTCACAGAGAAAACACACATGCACATTATTCCTCACAACATAGCAAATTCACTACAATATCAAGGCATGCACTTCAGAATTAATAACACAATAAGGTATATAAAGTGAACGATGTAACAAAGATAGGTGAATATGGAAGTGACAGAAACAAGATAGTTCAACAAATATCATGAATGTCCAGTCTTTTCTAAACTAGTCAATCATTGGGGGAAAAAAATATGAACATATTAGTTGTGATTTATCAACCCTAGCTCTAGTCTTAATTTTTCAAATCTCTCACGATTTAGGGGTTTAGTGAAAATATTAGCAACCTAATGTTCAGTATCATAGAACTTAAGTTCAATTAAACTAGTTTCTGCACAATCTCTAAGAAAATGATGTCTGATATGAATATGCTTAGTCCTCACAAATCCATATGAATGAGTTCAAAAGGTCTAATAGTGCTTTCCATATTCTTGGATTTAAAGGAGGATCTTACCTACTTACCTCTTGCACATGCATCACATACCTTATCATTTTGAACTTTTATTGATGGAAGACCATCAACCAATTCATATGAGTTCGGCTTTTTGATGGTATTCAAGCTAGCATGTCCTAACCTCTTATGCCACAATAATGGGTCATTATCTAAAACACTCAAACAGGTGAGAGAAATATTTGGCAAACAATTCAAATCAACCTGATAAGTGTTTCTAATTCTTTTACCCTCTAGAATTACCTCATTTGAATTCATTCTAGTTACTAAGCATTTATCAGAAGTAAACTCAACTTTGTTACCTTTCTCACATAATTGAGAAATGCTTAATAAATCATGCTTAAGACCCTTAACATAAAACATATTATCTATGGAGTGTGATAGTGGCTTACTAACCTTACCTATGCCCATAATTTTTCCTTTGTTATTCTCACCAAAGGTCACACTTCCACCTTCAAAAGGTTTGAGTGAGAGAAATTTTGATTTGTCTCCTGCCATGTGCTTGGAATAACCGCTGTCAAGGTACCACAAATTGTTCCCCCTCACTCCAACCTCAGTGTTTTCACCTTCTGAGTCAGCTCTAGCCATAAGATAGATGTTGGCCTTAGCTGCACTGCTTTCAGAGCCTTCTTCCTCTGAATCAAAATCTCTCAAAGCAGCCATCATTGCTTTCTCGAACTCTTTCTTTTTATACTTCTGTTGTTCTTTAGCCTTCTTCTCCTTTCTAATTTTTTGCTCTACTTCAGGACAATCTTTAATCCTAGGACCTGTTTTGTCACACCTAAAGCAACTATAATCAGTTCTTGAAGAAGAGAAAGTTTTGGATTTTACCTGTTTATTTCTTGAGCTTCCATTAAACTTTTGGTTCTTTAAGTGTTTTTTGAACTTCCGCACAAGCATTGCAATCTCCTCCTCCTCATCTGAGTCATCACTCACTTCCTTTGATTTAGCTTTTAAAGCAATGCCTTTATCTTTCAATCTTACATCTTTCTTCCTGTGGGACTCCAGTTACATCTCATATGTCATTAGGAATCCTGCCAATTGCTCAAGGTTGAAAGTCTTAAAGTCTTTGGTTTCTTGTAAAGCAGTGATCTTGGGCATCCAGTCCTCTCTTGGGAGACTTCTTAGAATTTTCCTTACTTGCTCCTCAACCTATATGTCCCTGCCTAAAGAATTTAACTCATTTACTATGTTAGTAAAACGAGTTATCATATTCCTAATAGACTCTTTAGGCTTCATAGAGAACAATTCATATTGATGCATAAGAAGATCAATTTTAGATTGTTTTATCTCGTTTGTACCCTCATGTTACCTCTAGAAGATTCCAAATTTGCTTGGCAGTCTTGCATCCCATCACACAGTTGTTTTCTTGTGTCCCTAGTACACAGTGAAGAATTCTCTTAGCTTGAGCAATATATTCCAACTTCTTCCAATCTTCATCTGTATATTCGTCCTCAAGTTTTGACACTCTTTCTCTCTTTTCATTCATCTTTGTGATCTAAAAGTCTCCTCTTTCAATTACCTTCCAGACTTGATAGTTCTCTGCTTGAATGAAAATCTCCATAATGTTCTTCCAATAATTGTAGTATTTTCCCTTGAATAGTGGAAGCCTTTGGGCAGAGTAACCTTCTCTTATTGTCTCCATTGGGTTCATCTTAAGATCTACTTTTAAGGAGTTACCTGCAAAATAAAGAGAACACAGCTCTGGTACCAATTGTTGGTCCCAGATGAACTCAAGAGGGGGGGTGAATTGAGTTTTATAAAATAATTCACAATTTAAAATCAAACTCAAAGCAATAATATGGAGATAAGAGATAAAGAAGACACAATCAATTTTAATGTGGAAAACTCAATTGGCTAAAAAATCACGACGTCCAAATTGGATAAACAATCCAATGGACAACTCCACTATGATAATTTTGTGTACAAGAGTTCCTAGTATCCTAGTCTATCTTTACACAACAATTATCCCAGCTAGTATTCTTATTTCCCAGCAAAAAGTTCTAGTCTTAATTCACCAAGAATAGAGACAGACTGCTACTTGTTTCCCAGCCAGATTGGTATCCTAGTTTCCCAGCCAAAATTTGCACGTCTCAATTCACCAAGAACAGAGACAAAACTGATATCCTAATTTTCCAGTTGCGACCTCTTCCAAAGTTAAGAAGAAGAATACAATAAAATTGTTACTTTACGCTTTTATTCCTTAAGCAAATAGGTATCCTTAAATCCTAATGGAGAGTTGAAGAATCAGACTTGCCAGACGCTTCTATATAATCTCACAACAACTCTCTCAATGATGCAAACATAAGCTCTCTAAAGCTCTAATATTATGTGGAATGGAATACATACTCTAAACACTGTAACACCCCAATATTTTACTTATTGAATATGGATTAAAGGAAACCCTTTAGAATGATTAAAAAATTATCATTCCCTATCTAGTTAGATTTTTAGAATTTAACATACCTTTTAAAATAAAATTCAATCTAAGTTATTCTCATCATTAGAAAATTAGAGAAAAATGATGGATATCATCTTAGGAATTTTCTTGATATTATGGGCTAAATAAATTAAGTTACCAAGATAATTTAGTGATTGTGTAAATTCAAACAATAAGAACACAAAATTTATGTTATTTCATGGAATAAAAAGGCAAGGTATGGTAACTTTGAGAATTTGGAACAGTTGGGACCGTGTGACTATGAGGAAGGAATTTGAAAATCAAGAAAGGAGAGAAATTGAATTATTTAAGAACTATGTGTGATGGAATCAATAGAAACCAAGATAGGACAAAAAGAAAAGCAATCTACATAGAACTAAGGGAGTGCACGGTTAGGAAGGGAAAAAATTGTACAAAACAAGCTTTGTATCATGGTTTCCACGGTCAAAGGATAAGAAAAAAAATCAAATAGCTTGGAATCAAGAAGTTCACGTGGAGCTCAATTAAAATTGAAGGGGGGGGGGGGGGCTAATCTAAGTGAACTTAGGAAGTAACCAATAACAACCTAGCATATGTAAAGTTAAAGGAATATTAGGAGACAAGCCATTTAATGGGAGGGATAAGGTCAAGTACACAAGGAATCTAAGTTGAAAAGTCAAGAAAAAAATCTGATTACCTTCAGCCATGGTAACGTGCAGAATTTGTGGTCCAAGAAGTCTAGTTGCCAACCAATAAAAGTGAAGGATTTTACTATAAAAGGAAGGAAGTAAAGGAATTTTGGGACAGCTTAGAAAATTGAACGTGCAGCTCTCTCTCTCACTCACTTGCCTTGTTGAACTTTTAATTGAACTCTTGACAAACAAAGTAAGCCAAGTCACCACCGAAAGCTACCCATCAGCTAAGAAAAAGAAAAAACCGTATAGTTTCCTTGGTCTCATTGGCTTTTATTTAAATCAATTCCAACAACAACAAGTCCTTTTCTTATCTACCTTGAACCATCCTTGTCACCAAAAAATAAAACATTCATAAACTCACCCAAAGTCCACGTGAAGGAAGGGTAGGGAGGCCAAGCTTGATCACTTTCACTCAACACCTAAGGTAAGGGGTAGTTTTGTTAGATGAAATTTAAATATTAGCTTATCTCTAAATAAAATTTTAGGATTTTTTCATTACTTGAGTTAGGATAGAATTTTAATTAGATGAAGGGAGGAAGCCATAATTAAATTAGGTACTTAGCTTCTATGGTTAAATTGATATGGTTGTAGGGAGATGATTCAAATAATTGATTCTTTACTATGTTAGAATTAAAGCTAATTTTAAGAACTCTAGGATAGCATGCCCTAGTAGAAATTTTATGAACTAAAACTGATTTCATGTTCATACCATGGTTGTTATATCTTCAAGGTATTGCTGTATGTAATAAAATCAATTGATTAGTTAATTGTTGTACGTAATAAATTTAATTGCTGTAACGTATAATAGTTAGTTGCTGTACGTAATAAATTTAGTTGCTGTATCGTATATTAGTTAACGTATTTTAGTTGCTGTAACGTATAGTTAATCTGTATGCTGTGAAGGTTGTTGCTAGTAAATCGTATGCTGTTGTTATTTATCTGTAAGCTGTTCTTTAAAAAGCTGTATAATAATAATAAATCTGTATAAGTAATAAATCTGTAGGTTAATAAATAAATCTGTATAATTAGTAACTCTGTACGCTGTTGATTTAAGAATCGGTATAAAAATGTTCTTTTATGTGATTTCTACGCATGAAACAAATATAGCATCTGTATGTGACTTGGAATAATTCAAGATGATAAGTTGTGGTTGAAGAAGTGAACTATGTGATGATATCAATTTGGTATTGAGGCTTGAGTTGAAAAATTTGAGATGAAGATGATGAGATAAATAATTAAAAGATGAAAAATAAATCATATGTGCATCTTCATGTACATCTACCCGATGGGGTAGAATTTTAGACGATAAGGTGATCCTCGTAAAGAGGTGTATTTGTCAGATAACTAAACTGAGCTCCATACGTGTTTTTAACTTGGGGGTAGTTGAGACAGTGGGGAAATCACTTAACCATGATGATCACATGGATGAGAGTGATGCTCCTGCGCGACACTGGGCTACCCTGACGGGATGGATAAGTTCGTTCCACTAAGGTGAGGGTGGGGTTATCTGACGGTGGCCACAAATTTTGAGACGTTAAGCTGAGATCTCAGTCATGCATCATATAATAAGATAAGCATGCATTTCATGGCAATTTTGTGTGGAAATGATTTATTTACAATTGCTTACGTATATTTAAATTTGATTTATTTATTGGTTTGTTAATATTTAAATTTTGTTTATCAAGACTAACCCTGTGTTGTGTCTGGTGGTTGACACCTGTGATGACCCCAAATTTAATGGGCGAGCAGGAAAACAGTGATATGGATGTCCTACGAGAAGATAAAATGAAGATTGTATGCTGGTTTTGTGCTTTTGATGATCTGTACTATGGCCTGTACCATGGACTGTTATATATGGACTCTGGATGTGTAATGAATGAACTGTGTGGTATGTTTGAATGTTGTGAATTATATGTCTTAAGTAACGCGTAAAAACTTTTATAATCTCTAAACTTGTTTGGAATTTTCATTTGAACCTCCATTTTTAAAATTCGTTTTTAAAATCAACTACGTTTGATGAAATTTTTATTCTTCTGGTTTCAGTAAATGAACACAAGTACGTAATAGATAGTGAAGTAGATGCGGTCGTTACAAATGTGGTATCAGAGCATAGGTTGGTTTGTTGGGTTTGTTTTGTTTGTTTTATGGTGCTTGATATGTGTTATTGTCTTCTATGTTGTGGTGTATGATTTTTAAATGAATTTAACTTTTGCTTAAATAAGTGTTTTAGGAAGATGGACGTTTATGGAACCCATACCATGAATTTTGTATTGGTGGATTTCCAACAGTATCAAGAGGATTCAGTGGAAGAACAAACAACTACCTACAGAAAAATAGCTATCTATCATGCTATTCCTGTGATCGATGAACCCCCTATCGTTAAAGAGTATCATGAAATAACAATGGTACCATGGAATCTTGAAAAAATGATATATCGTGTGGTGGAAAATGTAGTGTATTATGGGAACGAGAAACCTCCTAATGCTCCCGTTAGTCGCAAGGAGCAGTATTATGAGAATAATTACTTTGAGAAATTGGATGAAGTGGTGGATCAGAACTACTAATAAAAATCTTAAGAAAGTAAGGCCGTGTGTATAAAAGTGGGATGCATGTAAGATAAAGTAGTGTGGTAGAATAAACCAACTAAGGATGCTAGTAGGGAATAAACGTGTAAAATAGGTTTGGAAGAATGATTAGGAAAAGTAAGGGTGTCAATCTAACTAGCTTGTAGCCATGTAGTTAGTTTTATTCTAACTACTTCATGTAATCATATGTAGGATAAGTAAATGCATGTGTGGTTATCTATGATGTTCTAACTGTTTTTTGTTATAAAAGTAAATGGCTGGTAGGAATAATCGTGCCATAGCTGAGGCATTACAAGCTTTAGCACAAGCCGTGGGTAATCAACAACGTAATGGAAATGTGGAGTATCAAGGGATAGAAAGTTTTCAACGAAATCACCCACCTACCTTTAAGGGAGGCTATAATCCTGATGGAGCGCAATCTTGGCTAAGAGAAATAGAGAAAATCTTCCGAGTTATGGCTTGCCCTGCTGATAAAAATTAAGGTACTTTATGGCACCTACATGTTAGCAGAGGAAGCTGAATATTGGTGGGAGAATGCCCAGTTGCGATTAGAGGCGGAAAATCAACCAATCACTTGGGAGGTTTTCAAAGCAGCATTTTTGGAAAAATATTTTCCTGAAGATATTAGGAACAAGAAAGAAATGGAGTTTCTAGAATTGAAGCAAGGGAGTAGAACAGTGGCGGAGTACGCAGTGAAATTTGAGGAATTAGTCAGATATTTTCCTCATTATCAAGGAGTTGAAGGAGAAGGGTCAAAATGTGTTAAGTTTTTGAATGGTTTAAGACCGAAAATTAAACAAGCGATAAACTACCAGGGAATACGACAATTTCCTCAGCTGGTCAATATGTGCAGAATTTATGATGAAGATTCTCGTGCCAGAGCCTCTCATTATAAAAGTACAGGACCTATGAGGAATAGAGGCAGGAACCGTCCAAATGTTGGAAAACCTTATAACAGGGATCGTTCGTATGTTCCTCCTGTTCGAGTTCCAGTGGGTCAAGTCTCTTCGTCTGCTCCTACACGATGTTTCAAGTGTGGGAAGTTTGGACATTATGCTACTCAATGTCCAGATAGCGATCCTACATGTTTTGTGTGCCATAAGAAGGGACATCTCGCAATGCACTGCCCTCAGAATCAAAAGAAAAAAGAAGAAGGAAGTCAGAGTCATCCCCCAGAGAAACCAAAGACCAAAGGAAGAGTATTTGCTCTTAGTGGGAGTAAGACTTCTCAATCCGAAGATCTGATACGAGGTAAATGTTTCATAAGCCAAATTCCTTTAGATGTGTTATTTGATTCTGGAGCTACTCATTCGTTTATTTCTTACACGTGTGTTCAAAATTTAAATCTTCCTGTGTCTCCTTTGAATTTCTTTTTGATGGTTACTACCCCTACTAGTGAGTCAGTGGTTACTTCTGAAATTTGTTTGAACTGTCAAATAGAGTTGGAGGGTCATGAGTTTTCTGTTGATCTAATTTGTTTGCCTTTGCATCAAATTGATATCATACTAGGCATGGATTGGTTATCATCTCATCATGTCATGTTAAACTGTTTTGATAAATCCATAGTTTTTGGGAATCCTCAAGTTAGTAGGGATATGCAGATTATCTCCCCTAACAAAGTCCTTAAAATGATGGGAAAGAATGATGTTCAAGTATACATGATCCAAACTCACTCTGAATCTGGAAGTGAGAGTGGAAAAGAAGATATGCTGGTGGTAAGAGAATTTCCTGAGGTATTTCAAGAAGTAGATAGATTACCTCCTGAAAGAGAAGTTGAGTTTTCAATAGACTTAATTCCTGGAGCTGGACCTATTTCTATAGCACCTTATAGGATGTCTCCTGTAGAGTTAGCTGAGGTAAAGAAACAAGTAGAAGAATTGCTAGATAAGCACTTTGTGAGACCTAGTGTGTCACCATGGAGTGCTCCTGTGTTGTTAGTTAAGAAAAAAGATGGTACTATGAGAATGTGTATAGACTATAGGCAGTTAAATAAGGTGACAATTAAGAATAAATATCCTTTACCTAGGATTGATGATTTGATGGATCAGTTAGTAGGAGCCTGTGTTTTTAGTAAAATTGACCTTAGATCAAGATACCATCAGATTCGAGTAAAGTCTGAGGATATTCCTAAAACCGCTTTTAGCACACGGTATGGTCATTATGAATATCTTGTCATGCCTTTTGGAGTGACCAATGCCCCAGCTGTATTTATGGATTATATGAACAGAGTTTTTCATCCTTATCTGGATAAATTTGTGGTGGTGTTCATTGATGATATTTTAGTATATTCTAGGACTGAGGAAGAACATGCCGAGCATTTGAGAATTGTCTTGCAAACTTTAAAGGATCGGCAACTGTATGTTAAAATGTCTAAGTGTGATTTTTGGTTAGAAAAAGTTAACTTTTTAGGTCATGAGATATCACAAGGAGGAATTTCGGTGGATCCTTCAAAGGTACAAGCGGTGATGGATTGGGACAGACCTAGGACAGTTACAGAAATTAAAAGTTTCTTAGGTTTGGCAGGGTATTACAGAAGGTTTATACAAGATTTCTCTAAGATAGCCTTGCCAATGACTATGTTGACTAGGAAGGAACAAGCTTTTGTGTGGAACGCACAGTGTGAAGAAAGTTTCCAAACTCTTAAGAATAAGTTAACCACAGCACCTGTGTTAGTTTTACCGGATTTAGAAAAACCTTTTGTAGTGTATTGTGATGCATCCAAAATGGGTTTAGGAGGTGTTTTGATGCAAGATGGGAAAGTAGTGGCTTATGCATCTAGGCAATTGAAAACTCATGAAAGAAATTATCCTACCCATGATCTGGAATTGGCAGCGGTAGTATTTGCATTGAAAATTTGGAGACATTATTTATATGGTTCACATTTTGAGGTTTTTAGTGATCATAAGAGTTTAAAATATTTGTTTAGTCAAAAAGAGTTGAACATGAGACAAAGAAGATGGATGGAATTTTTAAAGGATTATGATTTTGAACTTAATTATCATCCTGGAAAAGCGAATGTGGTGGCTGATGCTTTAAGTAGGAAATCATTGATGATATCCACCTTGATGATTAAGGAGTTCAATTTGTTAGAGCAATTTAGGGATTTAAGTTTGATGTGTGAGACTACACCTGTAAGTATTAAATTAGGAGCTTTGCAAGTATCCAATGATTTCTTGAAGGAAATAGGAAATAAGCAAAGATCTGATTCTTTCTTGAGAGGTATATTTGAGAATATAGAGAAAGGAGGGAAAAGTGAATTCAATATAGGAAAAGATAATATATTACGGTTATAAGGAAGAATTTGTGTACCCAATGATATTGAACTTAAGAAATTAATTTTAGAGGAAGGACACAAAAGTAAATTAAGTATACATCCAGGAGCCACTAAGATGTATAAGGATTTAAGAGTCATGTTTTGGTGGCCAAAGATGAAAAAGGAGATTAGTGACTATGTCCTTTCCTGTTTAGTTTGTCAGAAAGCCAAGATAGAACATCAAAAACCATCTGGGATGTTACAACCTTTGGAAATACCTCAGTGGAAGTGAGATAGTATAGCTATGGATTTTGTAACATCTTTACCCATGAGTTCTAAAGGATTTGATTCTATTTGGGTGATTGTAGATAGGTTAACAAAATCTGCCCATTTTATTCCTATTAACATTAGGTATTCTTTAGAGAAATTGACAAGTACGTAATAGATAGTGAAGTAGATGCGGTTGTTACAAACACCAGAATATGTTTTTATTTATACTAATTTAAAGATATGATTTTAATCAATTTTTGAATGCAATCTTAAAAATATTCTATCATTTTATCTAATGCAATCTTAAAGATATTATATTATATTATGTTATGTTATGTTATATTATATTATATAATGCAATCTTAAAAATATTTTATCCTATTTTTTAATGTAATATTAAAAAATATTATATCATATTTTTGAATGTACTCTTAAAAAATATTTTATCTTATTTTCAATCTTAAATATATTGGCAAGATCAATCTTTTAATATCCTTACATAAAATCTAATAAAAAATAAATAGAAACAAATCTTAATTCCATATCATCTTTGAATGATATCAATCGTCAGAATTCTTCTAATAATTTTCTCAACTGCGTTGATCTTCATAAATCCAAAATATATCAAATAATTATTATCAGTTCAATAAATCTAATAATGTGACATTCATTATTGTTATTATCAAAACTTTATAAATCTTTTTATGTATTAGGAATTCAACAAATATCCAACACATAAGATATATGATGTGATTCGAAGACAATGAAAATATATTCTAAATAACTTAAAAAACACTCATATTCAAAAATAATTTTTAAAATTATCTTTATTGAAAGATGAGAATTTGAATTTATAATATTTGGGAAAAAAATCTTTATATCTTTTAAGACTTTTAATATATTGGCTCCTGTTAGTCAAATCCTATCCGATCCTCAAATTACTTTCCTCAAATAAAAAGTATGTAGTACTCTGTAACAGATGATTAATGATTTAATTTTGTTTTGATAAAGAAGTAATCTTGAAAAACGAATTATAAATATATTTGAAGACCATAAACTTCTTAAAGCAAATTAAGAGTGCATCTTAAAGGAAGTAAGGAAAGCAGAGTATCTTCTCTTCTCTACTTCTTGTGCGGTATCTACTTCCTCTCTGCGTTTCTCGTGTCTCCGATTCCACCCTCCGAGTTGACTCAGTGCGCCATGGAACAACAACCCCACCAACAACCTCAACCCAACAACAACAACGGTTCCAACGCCACCACCACCGACCCTTTCCTCCTCAACTACACCACCTCGGATCTCCGAACCGCTTCGGAGTTTCTCGCCACGTGGCTCCCTTTCCTCTCACGAGATCTCTGCACTGGATGCACTATATCCCTCTCTGATCGCGTCCGCTCCATCGACCCAGGTCGCAAAACCCTCACTTTTCTTCGAAATTCTCGTTTTTTTTCACCTGGGTATGATAAACGCTTTTCTTCTCACACCGTTTCGTTCCTTTTTGTTTCAGGTGAAGCGCCTCAAAACAACAGCCCCATTGACCAAAACGATATGGAGGTGGACGATAACTGCGACAACTGCGACGCGCATTCTCTCGGGAGTTGGAAGGATGGGGCGGAGTTGAATTCTTCCAATGTGGAGACTCCGAGCCAGAGAATTTCTTGGGCCGACATGGCCCAAGAAGACGACGAGTTTGGCGAAGAAGACAACAAAAACAGTGGTGGGAATGTTGTTATGGGTGATTCGAATGCTTTCGCTGATGTTACCAAGGTTGAGAAGCCTACTCTGCCGAGGGAACAGAGGGAGTACATTAGGTTCATGAATGTGAGGCGAAAGAAGGACTTTATCTGCTTTGAGAGGGTTCATGGGAAGCTTGTGAACATTCTCGAAGGGCTTGAACTGCACACTGGGATTTTCAGTGCTGCTGAACAGAGGAGGATTGTTAATTATGTCGCCTCGTTGCAGGAGATAGGGAAAAAGGGAGAATTGAAAGGTTTGTTATCTCAACTCAATATCTATTTTGTGGTTGTCTAATGATGCAAGAACTGAACTTTGACTGAATTTCATCCTTGTTTTGATATTGTTGTTGTTCAATGAATTTACAATTGTTGAAGAAGAAAGTTATGTGTTTGGAAATCTTGAATAGTTTGCATGAGGTCTTAGGTTTTTTTGGGCTGAAACCAGGGTATCCTTCAGCTTAGAGTCGTAGAGTAATTTCGTGAGGTACTGAGATCCGTTTAAGACGGTTACCACTCCTAGAAGATGTGTATTCCATACACACGGACCTGAGGATCGAAACTTTGACTATATGCCTTAGGTTTAAACTAAATTGTCGTTATTGTTCACGGAAAAAAGGAAGGAAATAACGTGTACCTTTTACGATTAAGTGCGCATGTCCAACATTGCAGTTACTCCGTATGGGTTGTGCTACGAGAAATTGTAAATTATAGAATATGGCATTTATTGCTTGTGTTGCTTTAGTCCTTCAATTTTAATTGTTCTATGAAGGGTAAACTTGTTAGCAAGCCAACCACTTAAGTGGGGTGATTTCTTTTGTCTTATCAAGTTGAGAACTTTGGGGACCAATTTGTATAAACAGAAACCTCTTGGGGACTAAAGCAACACAAATAACATCTTTCAAGGATCGAATTGTATGTTTACTACTAATATAAAATATAAATTTAATCAGATGATTTAACTGCAACTCGTTGTAGATTTATATTAGTGATGTGTGTCTTCCTATCCTGTTGTATCTGATACTACAAATTATCCATACCATGTTTGTTCTGTTGCGTCAGTTATTCTATTAATATTATTTTAGCGATATAATTGCTGCTGATTTATCAAACATCCATATTAATTCTTTTTGTATTTTGAATCATTATCTAGATTACCTTATTTGTTAAATATTTTCTTGTTAATTCGACTGAGATAGAAATTTAAACTATTGCCATGGATACATATATGTTTGTGATTGCCATGGGCAAAATAGTCAAAGGTAAAAAGTCTTGTGCTAGAGGTTTTTAATAACTTGAGGCAAGATGCATGAAAAAAATGTGTCTTGCTGAAGAAAGTCGTTAACATTAGACTATTTAAGTAACCAAAAGCATTGACTATTTAGTAATTGAAAAATAAGAAAACATTGACTGTTTAGTAACCGAAAGTCATTAACTGAAAGTCATTAACATCCAGTGGGCTCAATGCATAAGCATATGCTAACTATACATGTTAATATACCAAAAATAATATTTTTTTCCCACCCCATTTGTCTAAAGTTTATTGACTTTTTAGTATATCTATTTGGTGGCGTTATTTCTGATGGACTATATGTTAATTCTTCTCTTTTACAGAGCGGACGTTTTCAGCTCCCCAAAAGTGGATGAGGGGCAAGGGACGCCAAACCATCCAATTTGGGTGCTGTTACAATTATGCAGTGGTAAGTCTATTTCTCATCCTGCTTTTACATTTCGTTATTTGGAAATAGAGTAACTTAATGCTTGGGAGCGCAGTATAATTGTTGATGAGTTTGATAAAGTTATTTAGCCCTTAAAATTAACTTTCTGCTTACAGGATAGAGATGGTAACCCACCTGGTATTCTTGCGAATGGAATGGTTGATCCTATACCTGATCTTTTCAAGGTCATCATTCGACGTCTGGTCAAGTGGCATGTACTCCCTCCTACTTGTGTGCCAGATAGTTGCATTGTTAATATATATGAAGAAGGGGACTGTATACCTCCACATATAGATAATCATGACTTTGTTCGACCATTTTGCACTGTCTCATTTCTTAGTGAGTGCAATATAGTTTTTGGATCAAACTTAAAGATTGTAGGCCCTGGTGAATTTGATGGCTCAATTGCTATTCCATTACCTATGGGGTAAGTATTCAATCTGGATTTATCCTCTGTACTCTTGTTTGTTTAAATTTTTCTACTATTATTACATGTCCTTATATCTAGTTAGATTGAATTCTTCATGAATTTTCTTACTTTTATAGATCAGAATCTTATACCTATTCTTTTTCTCCAGATCTGTACTTGTCTTGAATGGGAATGGGGCTGATGTAGCTAAACATTGTGTGCCTGCAGTTCCTACAAAACGGTATTAACCGGTTTGATATTCTATCTGTGGTTTTTTAATCAAATCTCATTATTGATCCGTATTGTTTTTTTGTTTAAACTTTTACTAGGATATCGATCACATTTAGAAGAATGGATGTGGCCAGGCGGCCTTTTGGGTATGTTCCAGAACCCGGTCTTCAGGGGATCCAACCATTGGCCTATGAAGTTGAGCAGGAAAAGAAATCAAGTGGGCACAGACCTAGTCGTCACACAAAGAGACATAAAGACAGGAGAGGAGGTGGCAGGAATGATGCAATGGGATCTGCAACTAGAAATGATAGGTTCTCAGAGCCCCGTGACTTGGATCTAAGTTCACCAAGATCTGCAACTAGAAATGATAGGTTCTCAGAGCCCCGTGACTTGGATCTAAGTTCATCAAGAACTGCAACTAGAAATGATAGGTTCTCAGAGCCCCGTGACTCGAATCTAAGTTCATCAAGAACTGCAATTAGAAATGGTAGGTTCTCAAAGCCCCATGACTCGAATCTAAGTTCATCAAGAACTGCAACTAGAAATGGTAGGTTCTCGGAGTCCCATGATTCGAATCTAAGTTCATCAAGATCTGCAAATAGGTGGAGTAGGAAGCCTGGTAGTTAACAGATGCCGTATTATTAGGATCCAAGGTTCCTGTTGGTTCACAATTTTTTGATCTTAATTAACAACCATGTTGGTTTTGTTCATGAAATCCTTTACATATCAACAAGTTTGTTATGGAGGTATTTTCACTTTGGTTTCTGGGAAGGCTTTACACAGCAGCAATTTTATTATCAGTGTATGCACAAGTTGGTCAGTTGGGGTGCTGCTTTGGTAACTTTGTTTCCTAAGCCTCCGGCGCTAGTGTATATTTGAGTGTACTTTCGAGTCAATAATGGTTGCAATTTGGTGAGAAGTTGTGATTCATCTGTTTTATTTTTAGTGCCATGCTAAAATGTGGCTGGGCTATATAAGGCATTTTGACATATTTTTAAACTTTATACTCTTTATACAGTACTAATGACTAAATAGAAAATGTTCATTGTTGAGTTATCATGGTTGGATTGTGAGGTCAAGCATTCAGCATTGCTAGATTTGCTGGGTTTAGACTTGCAGCAGCTGGATCAAATTACTTTGAATTTGCTTGCTTATGAAAAGATTGGTTGAAGAGTGCTGTTAAATACATCAAATGAGATAGTTTTGTTTTTGGCTAGTCTTTTTCTTGACATGTGAGTGAGAGGTTCTACATTTGTACTTTTACAGTATACTTTGGTGGATGTTCACCACATTAATTTCGATTGTTACATTAATTTTGATTGTTTTATGAAGGTTTTGGTATAATATGCTAATAGTTTTTTTATCCAAAATTAAGCAGGTTTGTGTTTGTTTGCAGTGTAGTTTGTTTGAGATGATGTGGAACTTTTATAGCAAGGTTGCAGTAACATTTTCAATGGCTGAACATTCTTTGACACCGTCTTATAGGAATGCTAACTAACACCACACTTTGAGCTTATTTGGATAATTTTATAGGAATAGAAAATAAAATGATGAATTAAATTTTATACAAGTTAAAACTAACAGCCAAATATCCTCATCTTATATCAACAACACCTTTAATTCAAGTTAATTAGGGTCGGTGCTAGATGAATCCAATAATAAATCATAAATGAGACAGAAAGAGAAAGGGAGAGGAGAAGAAAAATTTGAAAATAATACAAAAGAAAGAAAAAGAGGTGAAAGTAAGAAGGGAGAAAAGAAGAGGAAAATAACTAAAACAAGGAAATGGTTGAAACATAGAACTATTAATGGGTTTAACCTTTTACCAAACTTATAACTTTTCTCCACTCTGTTCTAAGATATACCGTCCGTCAATCTATATCTCATTTCATTAGGTCTTGTTTAACTACCTTTCCCCAGATAAGTTTCGGTCGACCTCTACCTCTCTTTGTGTCGAGCTCTTGATAACAAACTTTTGTTCTTACAAGAGCATCCAGTGGCCGTCTCATAACGTGCCCAAATAACCTCAATCTATGCTCCCTCATCTTTTCACATACTGGTACCACTGATATCTTTCTTCGAATATCCTCATTTCTTATCTTATCCATCTTCGTATATCCACACATCCACCTTAACATTCTCATTTATGTTATTCCTATTTTATGTTCATGTTGCCTATGTGCTGGTCAGCATTCCGCTCCATATAGCATTGTCGGTCTTACAGCTGTTCTATAAGATTTTCCTCTCAGCTTAAGGAGAATTTTGCAGTCACACAAAAACCCTGATGCGCTCCACCATTTCATCCGTCCTGCTCTAATTCTATGATTTACATCTTCATCAATTTCACCACCTTTTTGAAACACTGATCCCAAGTATCTAAAAACATCTTTCTTGGATATCTCTTGATCAAGTAGATGCACCATGTCTTGTTCACCATCTTTTACTTTAGAAAACTCACACTTCATATATTTCGTCTTGCTCTTGCTTATCGTGAATCCTTTAGACTCCAAACTGTTTCTCTACAATTCCAATTTCCTTGGTTTCATCAATAAGCACAATATGATTGCAAAAGCATACATCACGGCCCTTCCTCTTGAATATCTTTCATTAGTTCATCCATCACTAAGGCAAAGAGATAAGGACTAAGAGCTGAACCTTGGTGAACACCTAACGTGATAGGGAAATACCTTGATGTTCCATTACAAACTTTAACACATGTGGTAGCCCCATCATACGTATCCTTGATTGCATTAACATACTTTAATGCTACATTTTTCTTCTCAAAAGTCCACCATAACTCTATCATATGCTTTGTCAAGATCTATGAACACCATATATAAGTCTTTCTTCTTTTCCCTATACCTTTCCACTAATTGTCTCATCAAGAAGATAGCTTTCATGGTATATCTTCCTTAGGCGATGTTCAATAATTCTTTTCCACGATATGGGTAGGAGAAGAACCCGACTCGATTTTCTTAAAAAACAACTTCATAGTATGACTCATGAACTTGATGCCTTTATAATTTAAATAATTTTGGATATTTCTCTTATTTTTGTAAATAGACACAAATACACTTTTCCTCCAAGCATTCGGCACCTTACCAAATATCCTCATCTTACAATAAAATATTTTTTGGTAAAATCTTTCAATAAAATGTCAGAATTCTTTGATTTCTTTTATATGCTTTCTTTACATTACGGCATATAAATTATAGCATCTTCCTATTTCTTTACATGCACTATTGAATATTCTTTACTCATTTTATTTATTTTCAGTTCTTTTATGTATCCTTATTTAAGCACATGAAACTGTACACAAGTTTGAGGCCGCTTTTGATAACAACTCAAATTAATTTCACGTGACATGCATATTTTAATCTTAAAGAAAACTAATTCATTGTAAAGGAAAATAATTCAATTACTATTGGCAAGTGTTAATCACCTGCGACCTTTTAATAATAATAAAAAAAAATCACCTGCGACCTTATTGGTTAACGGGTTGTTTAGTAAAATTGCCAAATATATTATTATTCGTCTCTCCAAATATAAGAAATTGTTTATTTTTTCCAAAAATGAGCCTTAAGCTTTCAGTGTCATGTTTACCACTCTCCATTGATGGGTTTTCGACGTATAATTACAATTTTATATTTTAACTTTAAGTGGATATTTATAACCTAAAAAGTTATCACCAAAATGGTTAATTGGGTGCATTTTATGAACTACTGTTAAACCCTTGAACATCCCAAAAAATTTGAGATATCTACATGGCATGAAATAATAAAGAATACACAACTATTCACCGGATGAAGATTTCAAATCCATTGTTACATGAACAACCATATTATTAAACCATACATTGAATGGTCATTTAAACATACATGTATTCACCACCTCGAATTGCGTTTTCAGCACCTTTCCTCTCCTCTTCAGCTTCCTTTTCACGCTCCTTCCAGCTCTCATAAGCATGATCATCAGTTTGCAGCTCATGCCGACAGATGGGACAAGAATTGTGCTCATCCTGCCACATAAAGGATAAAATTGAACACACCTTATATCTAATCATGTCATTTCTTCAAGAATTCCATAGAATAACATGCATGAAGTTGATATCAAAAGAAGAACATAAAATTTCCAATAGATCTCTGGAGTTAGGGACAATACCAGCCATGGCTTTAGACATGGTGGGTGGAATGTGTGCTTGCATGGCAACTCTTGCATTTTGTCATTTAAAACCAAGTTCTCCCTGCAAATAGCACACTCTGCATCTTTCCCCAAATTAGCCAGGATTTCCTCTGTGAGAGTAATGACCGGAAGATTTGCCACAACCTCTTTACTGGCAGGAGGGGCTTTTGGGGCTACAGGACCTCCTCCATCCACCATCTAACAAAAAATAAATAAAAAATTAAAGCAAGTCTTCCTTGAGTGAACCGTGCAAAGTGTAACAATGGAATGGCGACAAAATATATATCAATCAAAAAGCAAGTTGAAAAGAGCTACAATATGACCAAAGAATTAACAAAATGATTTGAATTGAGTACGTTGTTTATATCAAGTTACCTTCAAATGATGTGTTAATATCAATAAGACAATAACAGATCCACTAAAGTGACTGCAACAAGAGACAGTATGTATAAGGATTTAAAAAGAAGTTGACTTGATTCCTAGGCTGTTAGCATTGATTCCTTAACCTGTTGTGAAAAAGTATTCTATTGAATCAAATTCAAGTAGCTTGGTTTGTTAAATTTAACCTGAAGAAATTCTTGCTCCAAGTCAACTAGGTATACTCAAGTTCCAAGTAGAGCCTAGACAATTTGTCAATGATTTCAAATGAATCTACAATAGCCTGGTTTTCTTATGTAGTTATGTTCAGTTCAAACATTGACTAAAGCCACATTATACCTCTTTCTTGAAAATTATCCAACTTCAGAAACTAGACCTAGAAATTCAAAGCCATTATGATATTTAAGAGTGTAAAATTGAAACTGTGATAAATGATGGTAATCAGAAGCACATGTTTTATTTTTTTAATAAAATACCAAGGGCACAACTTCTTCCAATCTATTTAGAAGATCTTGAAGCATATTTGCGGCATCCTCTTGAGTGGTTTCATTAGCTGCTGAAGCTTGAGAGGATTCAGCAGCAAAGAGTGTAGCAGCTGTTGTCAAGAGGTTTGACTGCACCAACCATTGAGGCTGTGGTGGTTCAGGATCAACCGTAAGGTGCCCCTCAAAAAGATATCCTGAATCATGGCGAAATGTGATAAACACAAGACACAGGTCAATGATTTCAAAACCTCTGAAGGATACGCACAAGACATAAACATGAAAAAACTAAAAATAACAAGAAAAGAAAAGAAAAAAAAAGTAATTAATCTGAAAATAAAATCACCTCTGTTTGCCTGATTATCTGCAGGTTGAAAAGCTTGTGATGGGTTATCTTCTAGATGCAAATGTTCCCTGGCCTGAGCAATGCAAGCCTTCAAGTTCTCCTTCTCAGAAGGTTCAGAAACAAGCAAATGGGCCTGCTCAAAAAGGCCCAGTCCAGCATTCCAGAAACCTGGTGCTGTATACCTGGTCTTCAACACAGTAGCAACTCGGCATATAACCAAATAAAACTGCCACCACCAGAGCAACAACACAGTCAATTTCCTAGCTTTTAGCTTTCCAGCAAACAATAAATAACATTTTCTTTTACATCAAAGTTGAGAAAAAGGAAAGGTTGACCTATTCAAAGGTCACATCTGTCACAAGCTTACCAAGAAAGCACGGATACAATTCATGACACAAATGCGATACCACACATCTAGAAATTTTTAAAATCACAAAGACACTACACGACTATAATACAGCATATAAATTAATTTAAAATTAACAATATAAAAATTCTAAATCATAAGAGAGAAACCATGTTTTAAAAATGAGTACCGAATAAGGTTTTAAATTGTGGGTTACAGTCTTGCTTGCAATTTTGTCACAAATTTTCTGCAAAATAATAGATTGTGAGTCACAATCTATCATATTGCAGAAAATATCAGACAAATGCAATTGAGAGGGCCGCAATTGGGGATGCAATCCACAATTGCAGACACCCTAAAAACCTTGCAGTCGCAGACTGTTTTTCAAAACCTTGATGTGGATACAATCAAATACAACAATTTATCTAAATATTGTGATATTCCAATTTGTATTGGCATTCAAAACCAAAAAATAAAATACAAATATAAAGTGCAGCTAGAAGACTTCAAATTGTTCATGCTTCATGCTTCCTAAGTTCGTACACATGATCTACAGAATTTTCAGTTGAATCAATGATTGGCACAATAACCATATGAGCTAAGTTCACCAAACAATCTATTTTATAAATTATTATTACATGCACAACCATATTTATCAATCCAAGCAGATCAAAAATCAATTCTTTGGAACCACACTAAACGAAACAGAGGAAAAGGAACTAGGGTTTAGTTCCAAATTATAATGAGAAATTGGAATTGGAATACAAATAGAGAAAAGAAAGGAAAATCGCATACGGATTTGCGAAGCGCTGGGGAAGCTGATGGGTAAGTGCGTTGGAGAAGGGATTTTAGAGACGAAACAGAGGCTTCAAATTTTAGCTTCTTCCCCAATTGTTTCTGCAATTCCTCCAATTCCTGCTTCACCAAATCCTCCGATTCCATTCTCTTCTCTTCCTTTTATGCACGAAAACTCAAATTTTGAATTCGAAATTATGTGATTTTTTCCTCTGATTCTGATCAAAACACGAAAATTCAAAAGCCCTTTGTAAGTTCTTCTTCTTCTGCGTGTTTTGATATATATTTTTTTTTTTTATATCCTTCCATGGGAAATCGTTTTTCTTCTGCAAGGGGAAACCAGGAGGGGTGATCGCCTACGAAGGTGCCTACTGGAATCAGAGTTAATCTCCCAATTGTTTTCTTCCACGTCATTTGAAGCAAAGTTTATTAGTTTGTAATAATTCTTGAAGTATTTACAGTTTATTTTTTATGTATCTTCATTATAAACAAAAAACAATATTATTAATTAATCAACATTTTAATTATAATTTTTAAATAATTTCAAAAAAATCATATCATATATGCTAATTTGTAATTATATTAGATTGTAATAACTATTTACATTGTATATTTTAGTTAATTTTTTTTCTATATTTTAAACTGAATAAATAATAATTGTACTAACAATGTAAAACTCTCTTGAGTCATGTATTTTTAAGGGACTCTCCTCATGTGGTTTGACTATTGCTGTAAATTTTTTAATAGTCATAGAAGATTTTTCAATAATTTATTTTGCTAACTTCTTAACTTGAATAGTAAGATTTTTAAGTAAATTTTCATTGACTTTGAATCTAACTTGGATAACTTTCATGATTTGCATCTAACACATTCTCAACATTGGAAAATCTATCTTTTCATTCTTCAGATTGATTGTGAGAGGTGACTCTTGTTTCTACAAGAATTTTTCATGAAGTAGAATTTCCAATCATCATTTGATTACTCTTCTCCACAAAGAACAAAATTCAAAGATTATGGATTGTGAATACCCAATTTTATTTGGGTGTATTTTATCTTTTAAATAAAAAGTATTTAAAATATTACAAAAGATGTGACAATTACAAGAAAACTAGTGTGTCAGGAAATATTTGACTTATACTAGAGCAACGATCATGCAATTGAGAAAAAATAAAGTTTTTACTAAAACATATGGTCATGAAGTTGTAAGACTAAAAACAAAAAGGTCGTAATATAATGGAATCAATTGATTACTTGGAGATTAAGTTGTTCTTAGATTATAAAAAAGATCCACTAGCACTCAGAAAAATTACTTTTGCACATACTTGGTACACACTACACTGGCAAAACTCCATACGCTCTAGACAAGTGAAAAGCCATCTTCAAGAGGTTTTGCATCACTTCATTTATTTTATCCTTTTTCTTTTGTAATACATAGAAATATAAATGTGTATGACATTTGTTGATGAATATAAGATACACGATTCTCTCACTCTCTATTTTTCTTTAGTTTTATCAAGTCTGCGTTTGAGCAATCAAAGCTGTGTTTAACATTCATTTTTTTTACCATTATTCAATTCATTTTTTTTTATACGTAACGTGATGTGGGTCAGTGGGTGTAATGTGGCACTATTTGTTTGTGTACATAGGAGTAGCAAATAGGGTATTCGGAAGGCTAGTTTTGGTTGTAAGTTTTTTTTTCTTCTCTTTTATTATTTTTTATTACTTGTTCCATTTCGTGCTTTGATATGTGCATAACGTGTTGCTTATCCAGAATCTCAATGTTTAGGTGTTTGGCTTTGGTTTCTAGCTTGTTTATTTATGAAATAATAAAGAAAGGATCAAAATTGTACATTGTTTTATTTGAATTTTTGAGTATGTATAGTACTGTACGTAAGGTTAGGATCTAGGATGCAGCCATATTATGTTTCGTTAGTTCATTGCAAAATAAAAGAGAATATGATTTTGTGCCTTTTGATTAATTCATATTGTTTATAATATTTGTGATATCAAATAAAAAAAACAATTATTTTAACTCATGTAATGATTTGTGGTATTAATTAAATAATAATTCTACCGTCAATGTTACTTAAATTATGAAAGTTTATGGTCATTCGCTATCTAAATTTTTGTGCATAGAATTATTTTCTTTTGTCAATTTGTTTTTTTAAAACATAAATTTCATTTGAATATGCAAAAACCGATGACATTAATTGAATAACAATTCTATCTTTTAATGTTAGTGGATTGTGAAAGTTTAATGACCAGTCATTTGCTAGCTTAAATCCTAGTGCAAACATTTTCTAAAAAAAATCTTTTGAATAAAATAATAATAATTAAATACTAAGAAAATATATATTTCTTTCATTGGGATAAAATAAATATTATAAAATTATGTGATTTTGCACAATTATTTATAGGTACCATTTTAATGGACATTGTAGGATGTTAATATCTTCCCTACATGTAATTGACTCCCTAACTTATCTTTGATTTCAAAGATCATTTTTGAAAGGTTTTTCAATATTTTTCCCTTAGATAAAATATTGGTGGCAACATCATTGTTAAATATGTTTGATCCATTCCCATCACGACCCCAAGGCTCAACCCTGGATAGGCGGTGGAAACTATCAAGCTGGAGTACGGTAAGGGGCAGAGGGAATTTTCGGTGGAGTGGTGAAATGCATAGAGATTGGAAAGAACACCAACGGCGAAAGCACTTTGCTGGGCTGACACTAATAATTAACATTTGCCTAAAGCAAAAAAAAATGGAGAACTCTGAGCATAATAGACTAAGAATCCTCCATGGATCAATTAAGAGTTCTTCAAAGGTTTTGTCCACACATAGACTCCAAAGAAAAATAAGGGACTAGAGATCAAAAGTGGACTCAAGATAACAAAATAAAGAAATTTAACAAAATAAACTAATGAAGCCTAGACAAGTAGAAAAATGTGAAATTGTCCTAATATTGAGACGCGAGTCCCCCTTCTCATTGGCTAGCATATCAAGTCACATAAGAAGTATTCAATAAATAAGAGTATCCTTCTCTCAAAAACTTACACATACTTACTAATTTCTACAAATTAAGCTTAATGAATGGAATGATAGGAAAAATAAGCATGACATTATAATCACAATAAAGAAATAATAAAGCTATAAATTTCACAAATATTTTTCAGTTTTAAATAAGAATAAATTATTGTGAGGTGCTCTCATTACTCATTTCCATATGATAACAACCAATGACAACGCCTAACACTTTCAAAAACGAAAGTGATGATTTACTCATTTATAAAGTCAGTCTAATTGATCCTTTAAATTATAAAAAATGATAAAACTATCTATGAAATTATTAATCATTAATTAATTTAATTTGCCTGTTATTTATTAGTTGGTATCATCTGACGTCATTAAAAAGATTTAATTGACATTAAGTGCATTAGTTATAGTTAGATTACACATACATACGTGTTTGTCATATCATAAGATGAAAATGATTGAAATATTGGTAGACTAATATATTTTCTCCTTAACTATGTCTTTGTTCTTCCTTTACTTGTTTGTTATGTATTAGTCTTCTGATTTATCCATGTAGAAAATGTCACCACAGTTATCCTTAAAATCAAATTGTGTGAATCATGCATAATTAAATGATGTTAAAAAGGTTGAGACCCCTTGTTTAATTGTGCATATTTCACACCTTTATTTTAGAGTCACTGGTGGTTGTTTTCTTTTAGGTAGGTTTGAAAACTAATGCAAAACTAATGGGTGGAGAAAAAATAAAGACATCTGAAATGGATAAAAAAGAATCCATGATTATTTTATTAATATTTCGATCGTTTTCATCGTTGTAACGTGACAACCACATATGTGTGCCCCTGAACATTTAATATACCAATTCAGTCAATTTAATGATGTTAGATGACACAAGCTAATAACAAAGGAACTATATTAATTTATGATTTACAATTTCAAAGTTATTGTTTTTTTATAAAAAAAATAATTCAAAGACTAATTAAACTAATCATTACAATTTTTTTTAGAGAATCATTACAAAATAAGAACTAAAATGATCGGTAATTTATAATTTAAAGACCCATTTTATAATTTTATTAATTTTAAGGACTAGTTTAACTAATCATTACAATTTCAACAACTAAATTAATGAATGATTCACCAAAAAAAACATTCTGAAACGTTTATGTGAATATGTTCGAAATTGTTAATCAACTATTGTGCAACAGGGATAAGAGGTAGCATACATATGATGCTATTGGGCAACGTGTAAGATGTTATAGCATGGAGTGAGACACAGGTGGAGGCAAAACGTAAGATAGATTCTTCAAAAAAATGTGTGGCGTTTAATGCATCAATATATCAAAATGAATTTACATTAATTTTATTTCAACATTATCATATGTAGTTACATCTTTCATTTCAATCGTCAAAAACTTAAAGTGCAGCACATAGTGAGATGACAGTAAAAAGCACCCTTTATAAAGGATAGCAACAGCAATACCAATATTCTGAAGTAGCACATTAAAATTGAAAGGAAGAGTATCTGAATTCCGAAATATGCATATGCATTTCTCTACCTTGAAATGTATCAGTTACACACTCTATTTAATATGTTTTCTATTATTAAATAAAAACTTAAATTGATTTTTATTCATGTAATTTAACATTTTTTTTTCATTTTTGTCCCTATAAATATATTTTTTCTTTTTAGACTTTATAAAATATATTTATTTTATTTTTGTTTCTTAAGTGCTTTAAATAACGCTTTAAACATTAAAAAATGTATTTTAAACACTGAAAAAATGCTATTTAAAATATTTTAAAGATGAAAAATATAATAATCACAATTTACAAGGATTAAAGCAATTTTTTTACAGAAATAAAAATGAAAAAAAATGCTAATTAAAAAGATCACAAATATATTTAAACCTAAATAAAATTTATCAAAAACTACGTAATCACAAGTTTTACCTGCTAAATAAAATCCAAGATCTATAAAGTTTTATGATTTTCTTTATTAAATTTCACTCAATAACAAGTAACATTTATTTTTGCTTTCTAAGAAGATCTATTGATTGAACAAGGTGTGAGTTATTGGAAATTTTCTTCCTATGAATAAAAAAAAAAGATCTCTTGCACACAAGTGACATTTCTGCTTGAACTAATTAGATGTTTAACGATTTCATTGACAGTGTTTCCGTGTCAAAAGGGATTATTTTATTACCATTATGCTTAAATGAACAACTACATTATAGTCAACTTTTTCCAAAGACCAAATTGATATCACCTATATCTTTGAGATCTAAAATGGATGCTAACATAAAAAAAATAAATAATTGAGACCAAACCATGACATAGGATAAAGAATCATCAACACAGGCATTCAATTGGTATGTCACTGAAAACAGTGTACATCTAACAATCAATGGAGAGAATTACAATATCTCAGTTAGCAATCACATATCAATCATTTGGTTAGAGCTTCCATCTCTATTTTCATACCAATCAGCCCTAGTAGCTATTTTGGATGACAAATTCAAGTACACGTGGGAAGAAAATTAATCTAACAGAACACAAAAAAAAGATGATAACCAAGATCAATATACCAGACTGGGTACTTTAGTGTCAGACAGAAGCCTCTATTCTTGGCTCAAATGAAAAGGCAGACATGAATTCCATGACTTCTCCATTCAAGCAACATTTCTGCAACTCGGTCCATTTGTTGGTCACCAAATCACACAGAACATAAGTACATAGCTCAGGGGAGTTCAAGCATATGAATATCCGACCACTGGCTCCAGCACAGTTAATATCTGCCTTCTTTCCATACCACTCTTGAGACATTGCTGCAGGCATTGCAGCAATCTGTTGCCAGCATCGGTTGGTCTCGTCGTATTTCCACACCCTAAGACTTGTGCTTTCCAAGAATTCTGATAACAAAACAACCAGCATCTCGCCACCACACTCCACGATATCAATGGAGTACTCACTGAAAACAGGCAGTAATCTAGGGTACTCAAGGAAGCACCTTGATGTCAAATTGCAAGCTACTACCGTCCCCGAGGAGCTGAGAAAATACACTATCTCCTGACCGTCTTTGTTAGTAATAACCGACGAATACTGCTTAGATGGGCTTCTCTGCATGCTACTCGCCACCACAGTTCCAGCCTTGCTAAGGAAGTACACAACATTGTCATCATCGGTTGAATCACAATCCATCGAATTGTCATCAACATTCCTCCTCAGCGCAGCCTCATCTTCCCAACAGCCAGAGCCAGAGTTGTAGACTTTAAATAAAAGGTTAGGGAGTTCGCCAAAGACTAACACAATCTTATAGGACATTTGATCATTGAAGGTTGTACTCATCACAACCGCGTTGAGAGACTGGTTTTCTGGGGCAAAATGCAACGGGGGGAGTTCGCTACACGATCCGGTAACGGGATTGCACACAACGAAGTTTCCCGACAGTTTGCGGTAGCAAACCAGGCCACCAGAGGCTGCAACAGGCATGCAGCTGATGTTAGAGTATTCGAGTGGAAGGCGCAGGTGATCAAGTCTTTTCCAACTGTTTTCAGCAGTGTCAAAGACAATAGATTGGTTGAGGTTTGGAGCAACCATCAAAAACCAAGGGTCACGTGAAGGAACGTGTGAGCAGGCAAGCTTGAAACTCACAGAAGCAGCAGCTGATTTCCACCTCTTGCACACCGAAGTGAGGCGAAAAAATGAGGAAGTTGGTAGCCATGAAAGTACCCTCTCCAAGAGATCTTCATTGAGGTCATCCAGAGAAAATCTGTTTAAGAGTAAATTGTCTCCACTCTCTGGAGACTTTCTTTTCAAACTATGTTCCATTGATCAGAAACTTGGAGCAAACTACTGCAGAAACAACCAAAGGGACTTACACGTTAACACAAGAAATCAATTTTCCACTTTCAAAGTCTACATACTCTCCTCCTTTAACTGTGCATAGCGTGGAGCCTTCGGACAATGGTTACATAGTTGTTTTTTTTTTTCAAAGTATACATACTCTATACCATCATAAAAAAAAAAAAAAAACCAAATTGATGTGAATAAAGACTTTCAAATTAAATGGGTGGCCCTGAACTAATAAGTAATAACCTAAAAGGGTATTTATCTGCACCCAAAAAGATTGAAACTTACCCTTTCTTTTCCCAAACCGCATCAAGATTTACAACCAAAATTGCAAGGCTCATTCTTGAATTTTGATAACCAATTAAAGTTCCTTTACAAAAAAACCCTTGTAGCTTCACAAGCTACCCTTTAGAAGAAAACATGAAACTTGAGACTTCAAAATGCAAAGCAATTTCCTTTTCTTTTCTTTTTTTCTCTCCCTTCCTACCCCTTTTAGTAGAAACCCTCGCACCAGGACCAAATGAAACAAAAGGGATAACAATAAACTCGTGGTAAACAGAAAACACCACAACAATCAGAACACAGGAACAAAACCAATCAAAGGTTAGAAAAATACCTGAAAATAGAAACAGAAGCAGTTGTTGCTACTATGTTGAGAGTGGATAGGAAAAGAAAACCAACAAACACACGGACACAGTGGTGAGTGAGTGTGTGTTGATGGAGAACACAGAATATTGTGTGCTTAAAAAGGACTTTGGAGCAGGAAATCAGAAGAAAGTGGAAGAAAAAGGGTAAAAGGGAAAGCGAGCGAAGGAGCCCAACAAGTAGGAAGCGAGGTAGGAAGCTTCCTGGGGAAAACTCTCTTTTGTGTTGGATTGGATATTGGATGGTTGACACTTGAGAGAACACACTATAACATGTGATGTGATGACAAGGCACACACCACATACACCCGTGTGTGGCTTAGTCTTAAAAAACATAAAATTCGATGCAAACTATGATGTGTGCATATCTATGCCGTTGGATTAGAATTTAGATTCTAGCAAGTAGTTGGTTGGTTCGAGCAGTACTAATTACTGAAGTAAGTCTCGGCAAGTACTTGGTTAATGAGAAATTCAACTGAAGATGATAATCAGTAAAGAATACTTAAAAATAATTTTATTAATTAATATCATTAGGACATTAATTAAAAAAATTAAAACATTAAAAAATCATAAAAAAAATACAATTTTATGTATCTTAATAAAAATCTTTCAATTTTTAAGTTTTTTAATCAATGCTATAAGAACCGGTATCATCAGCATTGGGAAAAAAATTAGAAATTAAGTAACATAACTCGTTGACTTTGCCTAATGGCCTTAGCTACTGGTACTAGATAGATATCTATGCTTTGGATTCGGGTTGAAAAATGAAAAAGAGTACACCCTCGGCACGCAAACAAAAAACTGCTGTGGGGGGGCTATTATTTAATCATTTTACCTTGCATAAAAGAAAGAGAAAGAAAGGACCACTACTGAGTTTATTTTGTTTCAAAGTGGATCAACATTTAACAATGTCAATTGTCAAAGGGAAGGGTTTGGCTTTTTGTCTGGGACTCGTGTGTGTGGTTTTCGGCTGAACTTCCTTCCTAGAGCAAAAGCAAGGAGCAACCCTCTATTCTTGCATCCTTTTGGCTCCTCGTTGAGGAATCTTTTGTCTTCTTTTGCTTTGCTATGTTTGTGTTTCCACAAGTCAATGCTCAAGCCCCATCCACAAGACAAGTATTTTTTTATATATTAGAACAAACAAACAAAAGAGGATTAGATTAGTGAAGGGCAAATGTTGAAAAGCAAAAGCCGTTAATTTGTGTTCTTTTTCTTTCTTGCTCCTCGTGTGCTTTCAGCTCAAGTAGATGCTCACACACCCAAAAGGAAGTAGAAAAAGGCTGAAATGAAGTTCCTATGGAATCTAGACAAGTTACTGAAACAAATCTAGTTCATGGGCCTCAACATGAGACAATAGATGGGTCTTTCTTCTTGCACTTCAAAAACCTCAGCTTACACCCCATTTCATTGCGAAAAGGTTAATCCAGAATGAAGGTTTTATATTCCGGATTATGGTGTAGATTGAGATTGTTGAAGTGTAGGAAGAAGATGCAACACGAAAGTTAATATTTCTTCCTAATGCTCGTTTTAAAATTGTTTCATCAATTACATATACGATATATAACATTTGAGTGTAATTAATTTAATAAGCATTATGGTTAAAATTTAGGAAAAAATATTATTAGTCAAAATGATTAAATCACAAAAACCCGGCAATGGAGGTCCGCAGCAACTTAAGAGTGGAGGGAGATAAGCGCAAAGGATTTGTATTCTATCAGTAAAATTAAATTAGGATATCCATCTAGAAGTGTTATAAATAAGATCCAAGGTTCCTGCAAATAATAAAAACCCCGGACAAAAATTTCCCAACTCACCACCTTTTTCGATGATGGGATAATTAAATGATATGAAGAAATAACAAAAATAGCTGCACCTAAATGTCAGCTGATATTTCCACTTTCTTAATTTCATTTCCTTTGTCATTTTCAGTGGGAAAAGAACTGGTGCCAGAAAATTGTGTGCCTGCGTCTTCAACTGGAATTGAAGACTCGTTTTCACTGACATTTCCACAGTATGCATTATCTTTAGCTGTAATCAACTTGCAGTTAACCACATCTATATGTTCTGAATGTTCTTCCATGTTTCGATGATCCCGTGAAACGGAAGGGTGCTTATCAAAGAAGGAAGAGCCATTTGGTAGACCCGAACAAAGACCAGACCTAACCATATCAGTATCATCTTGCTCTTGCTTACAGCCTGAAGTTTCTTCTAATGATCTGCCCATATCTACATCCCCCAAATCACTGTCTGTTTGAGAAATAGGCACATACGATGATTCAACAGCACAACAAGAAATCTCATTTGCAATATCAGCTGAATCAACATCCATCATGTCCACATCCTCAAACTGTTCTCTTTTGGCGAGTGAGTTCAATCCAGAAGAAGACTCGCAGTCATAGCCGGAAGAAACCTTCAATTCTGGGCTAACATCAGATGGCAAAACATCAGAACCTCTACTACAAGTCAAAGCCTTCATATTTGAGAGGCATTCATCTTGTTCAGTTTGTCCAGGCTCCACTTCCACTTCCACTTCTGTCTGAACTTCTGCTATACCTGAAGATTCGCTAGTTTGAATTTGAAGGCCTGATGGCCGGGCACTACACCTGTCCAGAGGATCAAATTGAGCAATGCTTTACTACTCTTCTCAGAAAGAAATTGACAAATATTAACATTAAAAAAAGTTACATGCAGTTGACACATCTTCAATTATTGGAATCATTCATATCGTCAAACCTCATAAAGATATGTCATACGTTCAAATAACCATACGTTATCAATGGGTGCAAACCAACTTTAAGTTCCACAAATTAGGAATCTCACCCAGAAATCAGAGCAAATGCCATCACTACACACATCGAAATGCAAAACCACACACCCAATCTCATTATCTAAGCACACTAGATAAAACTGAATTTATCACCAAGACATAAGGTTGCCCATGTAAACCAAAGAAAAGACTATGACAGAGTACAATGAAGCTTAAAAAACAAAAAAAAAAAAACAGAATCTTTTTCTTGGAGATGTATACAAAATGAACAAATCATCAATTAATCTATGAAATTGGCACCAAATAAATCCAGTCCTTAAATATTATAAATAACCAAATTACATCCCTAACTTTAACAACAGCCTATCAATTAGGTCCCTAAATTGCATCGTAGGTCAATTTAGTCACTAACATTACCCCATCAATCATTTGTTCCTTGAATTTGACAACCAACAGTCAATTTGGTCCCAGATGTTAGGGACCAGGTTTACTAATGCATTAAAGTTAACGGATCCTAACATCAGGTATTCAGGTGCTTCAATAATCACTAGCTGTCAATTTGATAGACTACTTTGTTTTCTTCATAATTTCAAGGACTAAAATGATTTGTGATAGGTATTCTAGGGAGTGATTTGATAATTTAGTCCATATAAAAAGGTAGAGCTGGTGTTCTAACAGTTGCCCTGTTCCATGATTCAAAAGACCAAACAATCCGATACAGGCCATGTTAGTCATCAAAACCACCTACCAAAGGCAAAGACACTAAAGTTGTACTCACAAGCTCAACTCAAAACAATGTTAACAGAACCAACTATTTGGGAAACATCAGTCAGGCAGCAGAAGGGAAAATAGGAACCACAAATACTATGGAATATTTAATGTGAGAGACAGAAATAAAGAGAGCATTAGCCTCTTCAGCACATAATCACAAGAATACCTGCTATACAAGAGCATGTAAGCTCTCTGAGAAAGTACCTCTTCCACCTCCACAGTCATAACCTGAGAAATGTCATGTAACAGAGTGAGGATATTAACAGTTCAAGCACATTATACAGGGTACTCAGACCAAAAAGAAAAATATTCAAACTTGGATTGGAAGACTATGAAATCTACCTTCCAGTCATCAATCCTATACCAGTTTCCCTGGAAATCCTTGATGTAACAGATGTAATGACCAAAAAATGAAGCATTTAGCATATCAATATGTACTACAACACCGTATAGCTTATAAATATCAGATCCATCTCCAGCTTCACTCATATAAGGGCTAAGATTTAAAGTCTCAGGGAAGGCTATTCTCTTGTTAAGTTTTCCAAACCTCCCACTCTGCATGTACACAACACCACAAAAAAGAAATGAGAAAACTTGATAAGAATAGTTCACAATGCATACAAGCCTTTCTTGGTTTTATATATTAGTAGGGATTAAAATCAATTATGGTGTATAATCATGCTAAATCCATATTCATACAATTCATATCACATGAAGCACATGATGGGAAAGTACTAGAAATTATACAGTTGATATCTAAAGTTTAAAAAACTTGTAGCATGACAACTTAGCCTAGATCAAATTACTAAGACCTGAAATCTTTTCAAGGCAATTGTAAGAATATTTGGAGCGCATTTCACAGTAAGGCGTTTCCATGCTTTGACATAATCCTTGCACCTGACAAGCAGCAGGAAAACTTGTTTAAGAGCAGGATCTTCCTAACAGCATAAATACATTATCAAAAGCAAATGTTTGAATTCTACTTTCATCGACAAAACTTACTTCCTGCCAAATAAATAAGAAATCTGGCATAACCAGACCAAAAGCAACTGCTAAATTAAGGATAAAATTTAATGGTTAATTCTCAAGCAAAACATATTTTGCTATAGCCAGAAAACTACAAAGCCATTGTCATACATCAACTTAAGTACCATGATTTGACAGGATACATTGTATAATCACCACCTTCCAAATTCTTTAATAAAAGCTAAACCAAAAAAAACAAATAACTTGAATGCATAACATACATAATTGAATCCAATAAATGTTTGTATAGTACAATTATCAATTTGTATCATTTTATGGGGACAGGGGTCAGTACAAAATGTTTTTATCATAGTTACATAATTTTTATGGAAAGCCTATTGTCTTAACATCCTTGATATCTTGGTCATCAAAATTAAGGGCTATGGTCAACTTTATGCAGATGAGACTAATAGTGACTATATTATTATTTATTGGAATTGAGTTTTGAAGCTAATAATATTATTAGCTCATTACATTGTTATTGTTCATGGTTTACCACTACAGAACATTTTTGTGAACTTAATTTTCTGCCTAGAGGGAGGGGGGCTACTTTCCATTTCAATTCTTAATCTAAAAACATCATGTAATCCTCTACATTCAATTAATCAAACTAAAAAAACAGTTAACTATATATTATTTTTAAAGGATGCTGACATCAATGGCGAAGAAACAATATTTAATGAGATATTAAACATTGTTATGGTACAAGTATCTTTCAATAGGAAGAGTATCCTTACCCCTCACATTTATACATATTTTCTCCATCAAGCCGCTCTCTGGCAGTAAACTGGTCTAGACATTCCTCCAAGGAGGCAGCATCTCCATGAATTTCAACTGTCAGGTCCATCATATTTTCATACTGATTTGAAATCTTCTCACAATTTGTGCAAATCACCTATTTAGTTTCACAAGAAAAAAGAATAAGACATACAGCCACATCCTTGTTAGTATCAAAGTAACAAGATGCATTTTATAACATTTTATAAAGGTGTTATTCCCTAGTATACTGGAAAGGTTTCTTCCATTAGAGTGTTGCAGAGCAATTATCTTTCAAAGTATTTGCCATGTCGCAATCACAAACACATAAGCATTGGAATAACAGAAAGTACCATGGCATTGCCATAAGGATGAACTAAATGGCATTAATTGTGCGGATGAAGAATGATGATCATTAGATTATGCATTTGGAATAATAAATTAATGCTTTTTTATTGCTTCCATTCCAAACCATAAACTACTGTAATTGTATTCTTGTTGTTGACACATGTATCCTGTTAACTGCTTATGAAAATTAAGACCAGAAAACATTCATTCTAACAGGTTTTATTAATATTTATTATTATTAGCTATTTTTCCGCTGGACCTCCCCTACAGTATCGCACCGCAGTAGAGTTTAACTACCAAGTTCGGGATGGATTGGTGTGGTTCCTCTACGCCTACTTGAAAATAACCAAATAGGATATTAGGTTACTCTCCAAAGTCCAACCTTAAATAGAGCTGCATGATTAGGAGTCTTAGCAATTAGTCAGACTAATAATAAAGTTCAAAGATATGCAAAACAACCACAGCAAATTTCACTTAATAATCCCACGACAAATTAATCAATAGTCTCTATTTACATTATATATGCAATGAAACAGTAGAAAGGCATTCGTTCTAACAAGAAATGTTTATTTCAGTCTGATTAGATGTCTAACCTCAGATTGAAGACGACCACCAAAAATGTGTTGAATAAGGGTGGTCTCCTGAAGGTTAGGAGGGACAGCTTTTTCTCCACCAAATTCATCAAGGCAAACAGATTGCATAGTATCAATGGAAAACCTACAAAAATGTATTGAAAAAAATTACCTTCTACATCTTACCAAACACAATATAAGATCTAGCATCATTCAAAACAGTCAATGAACAATTCACTACAGAAAGTGAAATGACATTGCAAGGAAAAACAAACCTCATGAACTCATGAGCATCCTCTTGTTTTCCATAGCCCAGTGTACCACCAATATTAGGCAAACGAGAGAGAATATTCATAGGAGAAAACGCCCGTGAACTTAGCCTTGTTCTTTCAACATGATTTTCAAATTCACACAGAAAGCACCAATCATTACAACTGCCTGAAGAACCAACAACGACAACATAAGCATGAAGAATAGTTGACATCCAGGAAAAAAAAGGTCTGAGTTATGACATTACATTCTCTACGGTGGCCCTTCTCCAACAAGTAGGCAACAAGTGGCTTTGTGAATGAGAGGCACTGAAGAACCACATTTGCAAAGCAACTAAACAAAATGGCAATAAAAGTAAATTAATTCCCATATCCTCTTATCATAATTATGACATATAGTGCAATCATGCTGAAGCTCAACCTGTTTCCACAATTCAATAGTCCACAAGGAGGAAATCCTGGCTTGTCCCAGTTGAAAAACTTGACAAATTCATCGTAAGAAAAAAGAACCTGAACAAGAAAAAGCATATAATTTTAATGTGCAGGTGAGAAAATATATCAGATTTAGCCTGTAAACAAAATAACATCAGAGACTCAAAAGCACTGAGGCAAGGCTCCAGAAAGGGTCAGCACCCTGTGCCGATTGAGGAGCTGCCTGTTGAGTAAAGAGCAAGTCATTCCAATGTGACTTCCAATTCAAAGGTCTAAGACCCCAAAATAAAATCAATAGCAAAGCACTGGTGCTTTATGAAGTTCAGGGGAGGCACACCTATGATCAATTATAACGAAAAAAAATTTAAAAGCCCAACAATTTAACATTCTAATCATGATGCTAAAGGGGTAAAATAATAAAATTAACAACTTCAGTCTTTCAGGCCCCTTTGCAGCAAGCAGCTTATGGTTTTGCAAATTGGAAATCATAAGCTTATATTCTTATTATTTTGTGTATTTGCTTAATACGGAAGACTAATGAAAAATAGTCACATATATTAGTATTTTTCTTTACTAAGGTGCATGCTTTTTGTCACATCATTTGAGCAAAGTTTCCCTTTCCCTATAGCTACCCGCAATAAGCAAAGCCCATAACATTAATTTATTATCAATACTTCCATTAAAGAAAATTACATCTTTAGCCTGCTTGATTGGCCTGGAAATTGCTCCAGCTCCACAGTCAGGTATCAGCGCAATCGACAACGAGCTTTTACCCCCAGCAGCAGAAGTCTTAAACCCACGATTAATTACCCCATTTTGAGCCGAGCTTCTTGTGCTGGTCCCATGGAAATTCTTGCACTCTGTCTTATGCCCAGAAATCCAATGCGACTGCTGACATTCTTTTGAACTGCAAAATCCACACAAATGCAAATTAAATTCAGCCATCTCCTTCCTTTCCCATTTAAGAACAAACACTAATACTATTCCCACCAAATTTCTTCCAACAACAACAACATAAACTCGTCAAGGGAGATATAAGATGGGTCGGATGGTTAAGGGAGAAGGGAAGAGGAGAAAGGTCGCGGGTTCGATCCCCCCTCCTAACAAAACTACCATTCTAACAAACTAACATCTGCACCGATAAAAAAAACATAAACTTGTCAATTTCATTAGCAAACCCTGAATTCATTTCACACCAAGAAACATACTCAATTAACTAACAAGTAACAACCAAAAACTACAACAAGAAGACAAATGGGGTCTAGCTTAGTTGGTCTAGCAATGTGCCTCTATACCAATGAATCAAAACAACTACCACAAGAAGCACCATCCTCTAAATTACCACGACACTAAATAAATACACTAGTTAATTATTCAATTAATTAACAAAACTTCTCATAATCATAACGATCACATTGATGATTGAAGGGAAGCTTACCAATATCTGACAGCTTTGCAGCGCGAGCACTTCTTAGAGGCGGGCGTGGCGCAGACGGCGCAGAGAGGATCAGCGTCGGCGGAGAGAGCGCCGGGCATTGCGTCGGCGGCGGCGAGGGCGTGGTGGTGGTCCCCTTCGAAATTGGCGTCGACCAGGAAGTACTTGGAAGCGGTGGCCTTGACAAAATAGTGAACCCCAACGGCCACGACGATGACGGAGAGCAACAGTTGCAGGAACCAATTCAGATCCCACGACGCTCCAACCGCAACAAGCATCTACGGCGTCGTCGATTGTGCCTTCTTGCCTGCCTGCTCCGGTGATTCTTCTAGGGTTTTTCCATCGATCATGCAATCTCTTTCTATTATCTATCAATCACATCCTCCAATTAGGGTTTTCTAACTTCCCTTCCTATTGTTCCTCTTCCAATTTTAATTCTTTATTCTTCTTCTTTCTCTGTATCCCTCACTCTGGCTCCCTCCTGAATCTCTGTTCCTTCGGATCAGACGTTCCATAAAGTCGTTAATATATATAATAATAATAAATATATCAATATCATTATATCTATTAGCCAAAAAAGTATCATATTTATATTATATCTTTATATATATGATATATGATATATGATATAAGATAACAGTCCGTTTTCATCTCACCTTCTTGGGACACTTTTGCTTCTTTCTGAGCTAATCAGTGAATGTCCTCAATCAATAACATTCTCAAGAATAGTACTGATAGGCAAATAAGTAATATAAAATTTGAATATTAATTGATTTTTAAATATATGATAAGCAAATAAGTAATATAAAATTTGAATATTAGTTTATTTTTAAATATAAAATAAGTGGTGTTAAGGAAGAAATATTTTGTGGGTGTTCATATCTCCAAAAATATTTATCACACGAATATTTGTTACCTCTTTAGGCAAAGAAAATTTCGCATCAATATATATCATGTTAAAAAAAAAAAAAAAACAAAGTCATAACTATTTATAAGAAAGAAAAGCGTGATAACTACTTAATTAATTACACCAAAAAATAAAAAGCGTGATAAAATTGTATATATTGAATTTAATTAAAAGATGGTTATTGATTATTTATTGATATAAAGAGCACGTAAGGATTAAGAAACTAAACAATGGCACACGTGCTATATTTGTGCCTATAATGCCAAACATAAATCTGGTAAACAATATATTCTTATTAAATTTAAAACATTATACTTATTAGCAAAAAAAGTAAATTATATTTATATTATATCTTTATATATATGTGTGTGTGATGCTACTAATTAAAAAGTTAGATCTTGTTTGGGGTAATGGTGAGTTTTTTATTTTTTATTTTTAAATATAATTTTTGAAACAAAATAAATTCGACAAAAAAATTGATTTTAAATATAATTTTAACTCAATTTTTAAATATTATCAACTAATAGATTATCAAGTAAGTGTAGTTACATTATCTTTTAACATATCTCATACACTATTTCCTATTTGAATTATATAAAAACATGCAATTATCTATTTATCTTATCAACTTTTTTATTTTTAAATGTAATTTTTAAAACAAAATAAATTCGATAAAAATTAAGCTGAAATGATTTTAACTCAACTTCAAAATATTTTTATATTTATTTTTAAAATAAATAAAAAAGGTTTTATAAATTTGACTTTTAGTTTTTGTAGTGCCCAAAATAGTAAAAATACATGTGATCATTAATGTGAGGAGTTATATAATGCTCTTTATAATTGATTTGATGTACTTACTTAATCTTTAGAGTCATTTCCTTTTTTAGGTCCTCTTTCTAACAAGGTTGACTCATCTACATATGTGCAAGGTCTGGAATCCACTTAGACAGTGTCAACCTCAATGAGTGACACTTTCAGTATCATCACCACCATCACCATTGTCACATTTATTATTATCATCGTCAACACTATATATTTTAACTAATATTGTATTATTTTTATATTATTTTATTTTTGTTGTAATTTATATTTTTTCAAACTTTTTTACTATTTTGATTATTTTTTAGCATGTTTAATTTTTTAAATTTAGCATGTGTAGTTCTTATGTACTGCATTATTTAATAGCGGGAAAATATAAGATACAATAATTGACTCATTTTATCCATTTTTTATTTACAACTATTTAGAGACTAAAAAATTATGTACCAAAAAAACAAGAAAAACTAAAAACTATAGTTTTATTTTTTAAAATTTTGTAACTAAAAATGAAAAATAACTCTGAATGAGAGTTTAGTTAATATATTTTTATCCACAGGAGTTGAAGATAAATATAAAAAAATTTATAGCAATTCGCTCATTGTTCAACCAAACAAGTTAAACCTCTTTGGTAAAAGTTAATTAATATAATTTTATTTTATTAAATTTCATTTCATTTAAAACATAAACTTGTTTTCTAAAACCATTTTCATTGAAACTTGATATAAAAATAAACAGTAATTGAAAATAGAATTCCAGTTGAATGAAGGGTATTTTAGATTTTGCGTCACTAAATAGAGTAAAATTAATTAAGATTTGTATATATTTTGGTTTGTCATACATAAAAAAAAATTACTATATATTTTCAGTTCCTCAAATTAGGTCATTTTTGTTTTTGGTCCCTCAAATTTAAATTATTTTTAGGTCCCTTGATTTTGAAAAATAATATTTTTAGTCCCTCCTATAATAAAAAAAGAAACTCTCACAATTTATGCATCTAAACTGCCAAAAATCAGTTAAGTGGGACTAAAAAACATTTTTTAAAATTTGAAGGACTAAATAAAACAAATTTAAATTTGAGGGACTAAAAACAAAAGTGATCCAACTTTGAGAGACTAAAACCATATTTAAAACCTCTTTATGCATGATTATTAAAGTCTAGTGTCAACTCATGAAATCGCACCAACTTACATGTTTGCATTCACGAACCTATTTAACTCATTAGCAATCGGATTTTCGAGTAAGCTTGAGTAAAAACTCAAACAAACTTGCCAAAGGGGTGGTGTTGGATGAGGAAGGGGCACAACAATGAGATTTGGTGGTGGAGGTGAAATGGCAACGATGGGGTGGTTGCGGAGGGAGTGTGATGGTGAGATTTGGCGGTGGGGTGAAGGGTCGGTCATAAGATGATTGCAAAGGGGATGCAATGGTGAAATATGGTGGTGGAGGTTAAGGGGTGGCGGGAGCCATGGTGGGTGTGGAGGGTGTGTGGTGGTGGTGGTGGACTAGAAGGGTGAGGGAAGAAGATAAAGGAAAAGTCATCATTTAACTTATAATGACATTGATTAGTTAAATCCATTTTAGTATGAGAGACTAAAGTAATGTAAAAATAATAAGTGTTGAGTGTAATAAGTGCAAAAATGAAGACTTTTTTTTTGTTTGTCTTTATTTGTTCCCATTGTGATTCCATTGTTCCAAACAAAGTTTTAAGTCAATAATAAACGTGGATGTAAGTATTCGTAACTTTTCTTTTTATATAGATCACAAATATTTTAAAAATTTGAGTTTGAAATGATATATTAAGTTATAATAACTTCATAAAAGTTGATTGACACATTTGATAGTGATATTTTTTTTTATATAAATTACATGTATTTTTTACAAAAGACAATCTTGTTTGGGTTATGTAAGATTATTATGAACATGAAATTTATATAAATTACATACTCAAGAGTCAAATGTGAGATCATTGATTAAGCTGAAAACAATCTCACTTTAATTAATTCACGCATTTGATGATACATTTAATAATAATACTAAAACACTTGTATATTTTTACCTAATTTTTATAGCTAATTATATGTTATTTTTCAAGAGAAAAGTTGTGAGCGTGACATGTCACGATTTCGTACGAGAACATACTATAATCATTGATAATATCCGGCTCGTGCAATCATGGCTTGGAAAATTTTCAAGAAAATCTTGTGCGTTTGTTCAAGCAAGTTTTGCATGAGACTGTTCATAATTTTCACTCCCGAACAAGTTTTGCATGAACAAGATTAAGCTCTCTAATTCTTTTATCCTTTTGTGATTGTTAGAAATAATAAGTATAATTCGTTAATTAGCAGTAAAGTCAAGTTTCAAACGCAAGCCACCATGCTTAACTTATTTATGTATTACTTTTTGTTGGGTTCTTAGATATCTTATATTTTTATTTTCTCTATAGATTATATTACGTTTTAGCAAATTAGACTAAATTCAAAATAATATCAATGTAGTGAAAGAAGTTATATTAGGCGAGTCAGCTGGCAAGCTTTATTTCATATGTGTGTGTGTTTTTGTCTAGAATTATTGGTATCACAAAGCCACGTTTGTTTTTTAGGTTACAAAGCCACGTTATTAATTAAATCCAACTAATTTTGTTAAAAAATAAACCCAACTAATTTAAGTTAAGTGCATTCATTTAGAAAGATACAACTCTTTTAATGCGTTCTTTTTTTTTCTATCTATTCACAAAATTTAAATTCGAAATCTTATAGTTACGAGAGAAAAAACAAGTTCTTTATGCGTTGAAAAAGTGGATCTTCATCTCATATTAATATAGCGAACATGATATATGAGGATTAGCCGTAAAAAATGTATTTATTCTTCAAAGATAGTTTTTGTTGTAAAGGAATAATTTTTACTTATAATTCTATTAACAAATAAATATTTAAATATAAGATATATAATTTATTCTTAATTATAAGTTATTTTTAATCAAACAAACAATTCATATTTTCAACTAATTATCTAATATTTAATACATATAGTAAATATAGTAATAATAATTTTGATAAAAATATCCATAGATAACCATAATTATTTCATATAATGATTTTGTAATATAGTTTCTAAGTATATATTATAATAGTTCTTTAGATTTAAGAGTTAATTTCGATAATTATTCTATAATGATACTTCAATAGTAATTTTAATAATAATAAGAAATAGATATTGAAATGGTAGAAGTTTCGAGAATAAATGAAGATTAAAAAGTAAATACTTTAGAAAGATGTAGTAAAATAAAAGAAACAAAAATTCATTAAGAGAGTGAACAAATATATACACGATGACATCAGTGTTTAAGAATTTAAATGATAATGATTCAATCCACTGAAAATATTTGTTAGAAGTCTTATGTATAACTTATAATACTAACAGTTAAATTCTATGATTTCGACATGTATACATTAGTTTTTGAAATACATAGATCTAATATTATTTGATGGTTTCACATAACTTATTCCATCAACCGCTTCAACTAATTTGAAATGATTTTACTTATGAGTGCTTTCAAACCCCACATGCTTTAATAGACTAGTCGAAAACATCAACTTTTATTGAACTGAACTTCTTTGATAACGAGACTCAGCATCTCAACTTTTAATCCACTTATTGATCACCCTTTAACATAGTCTTTTATCATCCTCAAAATAAATTCTATCAAAATTATATAAATTCTATAACTTAGACAATTTTATATAACATAAGTAAAGCTGAAAAAGATGCAAAACCATTATAAATAGAATTCACCATTATTTCAAGACTTTGAAGTCCAAATTCACTCTTAAGCAATAATACTAGTGGATGGAGCTTGGTTCACCATTATTTCAACATGTTGAAATTTGTGGCACTATGTAAGCCTTTTGTAGAGTTCGAATTCATATATAATCTTTTCAGTAAGGCACACAATGTGTGTGCATATACTTTAGCTAGGTTGGCTTGATTTAGAAGTGGATTACATGATATATGAGTTGTTGGATATAAATGTATATGTCCAAGATCTAATCCATCATGTTATCAATTTTAGTAAATAATTATTTTTATTTTATTATCATATTTATTATTTTTATTAAATTGTTAATTTGACAAGTTTTTGATTAAAATTATAAACCTTTTTTTATCATGATAGAGATTATGCTAATGAGAAACAAGTCATTTCTAATTTTAATTTAAATTATTCTTGATCTTATGATTATTGTGAATAAGATATTGATAATTTAGATAGATCAATATATATGTAATGATCTTTATTGGATAAAAATTAATATATCTCATTTATTAAATTACATATATAGATGATGTACATGTGAATGTTATCATTGAACTGACTCAATTAAGAATTTATAATAGTTAATATTACCTTGTTATGTCAATCGAAAATTCTCAAAAAGAAATATAATAGTTTCCTTTGACATGAGATTATCATATTAATTAACAAGTTATTTATTATGTTTTAATTTCAGACACCTAATGTCTTACTACACTAGTTGAATAAATATTGGATATGATTAAATACTTGTAGAATTAATGATTAATCAAGAAGGAATCCATCAACTCTAGGTAATAAATTTGAGTACTACGATAAAATTAAGACCTTCACCAGGACAATTGAAAGAAAGAAGAAAATAGTTTCTTAAGTCGTTTATTGATTAAATGTGTTAGCTTATTTAAGTTCGACAATAATATTATACTATGGAATTAATCTTGAGTTATAAATGATGGAATGAAATATTATATTATTATTCTATTGGTTTTTGAAGGTAAAAGATATACTTCATGTTACCCAGACGTTAAGGAGTGTTATTAGATGTCTACCTTGATTAGTAAATTAATTATGGGATTACACGCAAACAAGCATTCCAATCTTTGCAAAAGAAAAATAATTTATTTAATAATTAAATTAGAGAATTTAATTTAATCAAATAAATATTTTAGTGGAATATTATTATATTTTTTGCTAGCACAAAGAATGTAATTAATATAAAAAAAGAGTATTATTTTATAAACGTGGAAGTTGTCCATAAGATAAAAATAATATTCCATTGCTACATATCAGGATTTGATCATGTGTTAGTCATATGATTAATTATGAATTATCTTTGTCTTATATTAGAAAACTTCTTAAAATAAAAGAAATGAGATAATTTTTATTTTTATATAGAAAAAGAGATATGAAATTATTTTAAATAAAAATTTTCCTTTTTTTCTCTCTTTTAAAAAAAGTCCAAATCTATATTTTTTTAACATTATAAATAGAAGCATATACATAAGGTAGACACAAACTAGAAAAGTTCAAGCCTAATTTTAGACGGTGAAAAGTAGAAAGATGATTTACTTTTTAGAGTTTCACTATCAAATAGTTGATAGCATATCGGTGTGGATACACTTAGAGTCTTCACACCGTTGAAGAAAAAATTATTGTTTTAAAATGCATATCCAAATAAACAAACTTATTTTTCTCTATTTATTATTGTTGTATATTTTTAAATATAAAATAGATCATAATTTTTTAATGTAAATATTGAAAACACTTCTATATAATTATGATGAACAACCTTTTACAATTATGGCTGAGTGTATAGGAGTTTCTATTTCTAATTTTGTTTAGTGTAATTTTTTTAGCCCTTGGCCCTCTTGAATGTAAAGAAAAAAAGAAAAGGAAATAAGAATTCAGCATTACGTAAGATCTAATAATTTAACTTTCATATTTTTTTTATAATATGGCATTATCATGTTTCATTCTAACATCAAAAATTATTCGTATGATATATATATATATATATATATATATATATATATATATAAATGTGATTCAATTAACTTACACATATTTAATTTTTATATATTGAGAGTATAAAACATATTTATACAAATATTTAATAGGACTTATTTCATCATTATATTATTATATTAATGAAAAAATGACATGATAAAATGATCAAATCTTATAGAATATATATGTAAATACATTTTGCATCAACAATATATAAAATTAATTTCTTAACTTATTTTGAAGAAAAAATTCCTTTAAAATATTTTTCATTTTAATTTTTGTAGAGTTTTTTTTTTAATTTCTTATGTTTAGTAAAAATAATATATTTTTAATCTTTTTTTGTGTGTGATAACACTGGCAACTAAAAGTACATAGCTTTTGTAAAAAAATAATTAAATAGACACTAATTTCAAAAATTAATATATTTTATAGGAATAAAAACATATATAAGTCTTAGATAAAAAAATATTTCTTTTTTAAATAATTTCTCAAAAACATTTTATAGTAAGTTATTTTTTATATTTTAAATTTTCAGACTTTGTAATGAGCAAGATACATCTTAATGATCCCATTATTGGATCATGATGCATAATGTTTTCTATGTCACTTTTGAGGCAATTGCTTTCTTCATCCTTTTTGCTTCTTGTACCTTCAAAGAGATTGAGACAGACAAAATTATCCCTCCACCCAACCACCCAACCCCATTGCTCCATGCAAATACCACCATCTAATAACATTGTTGACAACTCTATGCAGGGAAGAAGGTGTGTACGGAGAAATGACAACGAAGAGGTGTAAAATACATCTCCATTCTGGAATTGTGAATTCATAATATACTATTTTTTTTTATAATTCTGGAACAACCTTTCCAAAATTTAACATAGTTCTAGAAAAGTAGAGGTGCGGTGGTGTTGGGTGGAGGGTAGTTTTCTTTGTTTGGGTCATGTTGGAGGTACAAGAAGCAAAAAAGAGGAGGTACAAGAAGTAATCCCCACTTTGAACTTGTAACCCAGGGGAGTTGAAGTCCATTACTTATTTTTGGGCTCCATGGCTCAATTTTCTCATTGGGTAGTTGTTTATATTTCTTAGGCCTTTGCTTCCTACACCATTCACTTTTCCAATACACCCAACGCTTTTATTTTAATCCCAAAACTACCTTTTATCGTTATTACATACTAGTGTGTTCTGCTTTGCTCATTTGCTTCAACTAGTGCTTGTTTTTTCACCGCATCCTTCCTTGTCATCGTTGTTGGTTGTTCATTTGCATATTTCTTTGGCATTGGTCGTTTTTTTGTTGGTGGAGGTTGTTCGTAGTGATGGTTATTCGTTTACCGAACGTTTGGTGGTCGTCGGAGAAGGTAGCTCACTTTAGCCTTTACAACCATCTGTGTTGTCCATACAAATTAGTTAATCCGTAACCTTGGAATTTATTTTGTAATATGGATTTTTTTAAAAATATTTATTTATCTAAGCATAAACATGTTTAATTATGTTAGGAAAATAATGGTATAATAAATAAAGTATTAATGTTGTGATGTGAGATTTTTATTAATTTGTAACAATCCAAATAAAATTAATTGTCAAATTGAAATGGTGTAGGAAGCATACACCAAATATTGAAGGTTTAAATTTATTTTAAAATGAAATGGCAAATGAAATTGTTATATTGTTTAATTTTTTAATGTTGATATAATTTGTCATTATTGTTAACAGTTTAATGTTAGTAATGAATATTTTGTTGGATGATTCATTAAGATGAAGAACGATGAGTGGATTTATGACAATGTTATGGCTGAAGAAATGAATATGAATGAAGACAATGGAGAGGAGTGTGCTTTATTTGAAAATCTGAATTGTTCAGTTGATTGTTTTGATGCCTTTAAAACTTGAGATAATTTAGTTTTGTATTTTGTTAAAGTTGTAGAATGAATGATAGTACAAGATTTTAAATGTATTATGTGTTTCTTCAAGTGTTTCATTCCCGTGATGATGTATTGAAATGAGCTTGTTGTGTTGCCTATGATATTGATTTTGTGGCAGTGATAATCAGGTCTAACGCATCATCTGGAAAAAAAGGAAAAACATCATTTGTTTTAATTGGTTATGACAGAAATAGAAAATATAGCATACAAGAAAGATATAGTAACAACAATGACTAGTGGTAGAAAATGAAATTGTCTTTTTAAGTTGCGAGTGAAACTAGCCACAGGAGGTGAAGGGTGGATGTTGAAGTTAATATATGGGTCTCATAATCATACTTTGGCTAAGTCATTGACTGGACATCAATATGTTTGGCGACTAACCGAGGATGAGAAGACTATTGTTGCTGATATGACAAGGTCTATGGTGAAATCAAAGAATATTCTTCTAACTTTGAAGGAGCACAATGACAATAATTTTACAACAATGAAGCAAGTGTACAATGCACGATATGCATATCGTTCTTTTATAAGAGACAGTAATACTGAAATGCAACAATTGATGAAGTTTCTTGAACACGATATGTATATCCATTGGCATAGACTAAAGAATGAAAATTTTGTACGTGACCTTTTTGGGACACATCCAGATTCAGTGAAATTGTGCAACGCATGTCATGTGTTATTCTTGATAGATAGCATATACAAAACTAACAAGTACAAAATTTTCTTTACTTGACATTGTTGGTGTCATACCTATTGGGATGACATTTTCAGTTGTATTTGCATATTTGGAAGCCGAACGTACAACTAATGTTGTGTGGGCTCTTGAACGCTTCATAGACATTTTTCTTAAAAGTGAATTTTTCCCAAAGGTCATTGTTACAGATAGAGATTCAACATTGATGAATACAGTGAAAAATGTGTTTCGTAATTCAGCCAACTTGCTGTGTCGATTTCACATTGACAAGAATGTGAAGGAAAAATGTAAAACATTTGTTCGAAAAAAAACGCATGAGACTATGTCATGGAAGCATGGGGGAGTCTAGTTGATTGTGCTAGTGAGAAAGAATATGATGATTGTCTTAATAAATTTGAAATTGCTTGTTTATCATGGTCAACGTTTGTTGATTATGTGAAAGACATGTGGTTGACTCCCCACAGACAAAGGTTTGCAACAGTGTGGACAAATCAAGTATTGCATTTTGAAAACACCACAACTAACAAGTATGATAAAACTGATGTTTGTTTAATTTGTGATTTTAAGAACATACGTTAAATGTTGATTGACAAGTTGTGTTGTTTACAAAACTGCAGGGTTAAATCGGCCCAATGGACCTTGAAGAGACTACTACAAAATAGCCTTGGAGATTTAAGTAGTGTGTGGGATGCCGTAAACAATATGATCACCTTACAACACAGTGAAATAAATGCATCATTTGAGCAAAACACACATGTGGTGGGACATGTCTTTAGGGTTACCTTGTACAAAAAACTTATTAGCATGGTGTCAAGATATGCTTTAAACCAAATTGCTGTTGAGTTTGAGCGAGTCAAATATGCGGACATTGATAGTTCTCGTTGTGGTTGTGTTATGAGAACAACACATGGTTTGCCTTGTGCATGTGAGCTAGTTGGGTATGTTGTTGGTAGTATACCACTTAACACGGTACATATGTTTTGGCGGAGGTTAAATTTTTTAGACCAAGGTTTAGATGAGTGCGAAGTCGACATAACGAAAGAGATGGATGCCATATCCAAGCGGTTTGAGATTCTTGACCTGTGTGGCAAAGTGAATCTGAAGAGTAAATTGAATGAACTTGCGTTTCTTGATAAAACATCGATGTGTCCTCCTAATGAAAATGTGAAAACAAAAGGTGCTCCAAAGAAACAGCTCAGCAAACACCAAAGATCAACCAAAAGGGACCGGTCATACTTTGAGTATGTGGATGCATTACATTCCCAACAAAATAGTTGTTCAACACAAAAACAGTCTGCATCATCATTTGAACAAACAAAGTCGAACAAGAAGATGCCAATGTTGGATCAATTTCATCTAGACATGCAAGATTTACACAGATTGCACAACCCGTATGAGGCTTACAGATTTCTGAATCTTTAAGCCTCATACGGATTGTGCAGTCTGTGTAAATCTTACGGATTTGCAAATCCGTGGACCACCATAAATCAAAACCTACCTCAGACGCGACGCGACACGACACCACCAATGACTGCCACATGAGACGATTGAAGATCACGAACAACACCACGTCCATTGGAGAAGGTGCAGGCGAGAAGAAATGGCAAATTCAGATCGAAAAGCAAAAACGAAGAGGTTGGATGCGCAAAAGAGAAGAAGACAAAAATTGGTGTAGAGAGAGGAGCACTTCCAATTTCTTTCTTCAATTTATTTAAACTTAGAACAGGAGTATGTTTGGAATTCCACTGTAGACTCCTGGGAGTATTGGAAAACTACCTGGTGTAGAAAGCAAATGCCTATTTCTTAAGTCTATACCAAAAATAAAACACCACTTGCACCCTCGTAACCAAAAAGAGAAAAAAGCCACTTTCACCCCCAACAACCAAGAAAAAAAAACACAAACTAAAAAAGCCACATCCGTTTGCAAAATATACTATTAGGAATAATGCAGTTTTAATGGAATGGCCACCAAGGGAGCATTATTTGGGTCTTTAATAAATAAATCACGTCCTTTGTTGTTTAATTTAGTTTTTTAAGTTAAACATCCACTACTCTATTATTATAAGACGCATAAACAACAGGAATAGGGGACTATTAAGTGGATCCAAATTGATTTTTGCTCCAAACAAGTAGAACCTGCATGTGGGAAGGAACCTTTGTGTCTGACTTAAGTGATGATCCATCCAGGTTCAAGTTCAACTGAATCCACCCTTAATTATATTCTTATACAACACCAGCAACCACTCTATTTTTATTAATATATATATATATATATATATATCCAATTTTACTAGTGATGTCTCATATGAAACGTGGAAAGGAACAATTAATTAGGAGAAAATGACTTTTTTTGTCCTAACTCCCTTGGTTCTATGCACTCATCGTGCTCTTTTAATTTATTATTAGCATCAATCCAGTATACTATTTATGTATATACTCACTATGCCCCCTTCTTCTTTAGTAAAGCAACCTACGCAAAAATCAAGACATGCAAGGACTCAAGTTATGTGGAACCCCCTCAAACAAATTGGAGAATTAAGCTAGCTTTGGGTCAAATTATGTCGAACCCCTTAAAAAACAAGTTTCCATAAAAATGATTAAATTAAATTTATGGTTATAATGAGGTGCATCTTCGTCCCAAGTGTAGGTTATAGGCTTATAGGTGTACTCTATTGTACTGTGCATACCTTTTAGTTTAGAATAATAAAAAACGTTCTAACTGAAAATGATAGTGACTTTGTTTTAATATGTTTGACAAGGACAGATATAGATCATGGTGATCAATTATTTGCATTTGTAGCACAAGGTTAGAGGATCAGGGAAAGTTCAGGCAAGAAAAACCGGAATGGTGTTTTCCACTATATATAGTTTGTATATATATTACATTAATTCCTTGTGCTCCAAAGTTGATATATGGTTGAGCTACTTCTCCTAGGTAGTAGTAGTAGTAGTAGGTAGTAACCATCTTTATGCTCTGATTGTGTTTCGGAAGTGTCAAGAATTCCAAGCGAATCTTAGAAAAAGCTGAGGATGAAATCTCATCAATGGGCATGAATTCTTATTCTATGACTATATCTATTCCATGACAATAAAGAGAATTACTCATTTTGATTTACATATTTCTTTTACTTATTTTACTTTTTAATTAACTTTTATAGAAGTAACTCATTTTGATTTAGAGGATGAAAATAAAAAAATAAATTTTTGAATTAAACTAAAGTATAAAATATGTAGGCACCACAAAAAAGATATAAAATTTATCTATAATATTTTCTCTCTCCTTCATTCCAAACAAATTGAGTTGAAGTTGAAAGATTCATAAAATTAACGACTAAGATCTCTTTAGAAGAATTTATTTACAATTTATTTGAACTTTATGATATAAGAACTTGTGTATAAGTGTTTGGTAAAGCTTATAAAAGTAATTGATGATATATCTATAAGGTATTATGAGCTTATTTTTATAAATTCTCTAAAATAACTTATAAAATCAACACACACACACACATATATATATATATATATATAAACAAATCGACCCTCTTTCATTTTTAATTATAAAAATAACTTATGTAGTATTATTTAATTAGTAAGAATTTAATTAAATTATTTATCCAAGCACGTACTATTACTTGTCATTTTCACAGTGTTGTCTTATTTTTTATCAACAAATATTAATGGTTAATGATTAATTATTTTGTTAGTGGAAGGATCAAACCCATAATCTTTCTCTCTCCCCTTTTTCTTATCAGCAAGTTAACTTTATAATTCCACATAAAACATACACTGTTTTATTCAATTATAGGAACATATGAGGAAATTTATATATAGGCCTTTATTTAATTAGGGCGGTGTAATGAAATAAAATTAATATGACCTTCAAGGATTCTCATGTAGGCATATGGGATCCATGAAAATACAAGCTTGTCTGGTCCCTAGATAAGGCCACACGAAAGTCCCATTATTTTGGAATGTATGACCTAAATTTTAACGGTTTTTTTTTTTTTTTTTTAAACTTACTCATGTAAGAGATCACATTGGCATCCCCTTTGTATATGAGAAACAACCTAAGACCATCTAGAATTACAGGGAAAGGGACTGTATCACGTTAACCGAAATAAACTTAATAAGCAAATCCGCTTATTAAGGGTGTTGTCCAAAGCCATATCACTTTGCTTTGAGGAGCTGTTTGCACTGAATTACTAATTATAATTTTGAAGAAATTCTGAAAGAGATATCACATCGTTAATCATTCCTTAACATTACTTATAAAAATATTGCTTCCCCCCCCCCAAGCAAAACAAAAGGCTAACATTGATATGAGTATCAGGAGTACTAATTATATAAGAAGGATACAAGAAGGCTACATTTATTATATATTCTAATTCAATTCTAATTTGATACGAAAGCTAACCTGCTATGTAGATGTTAGGTTGTCTTTTCTTTTTTAGCTTTGCCCACTTTGGCAGTTGTGCTAATATTTGTTTGCCTATAAAAAATATATCATTTTTAATTTTATATATAAGAAACATCTGACCCAATAGATTGGGGTATTTAAAACTAATTACCTCTTGATCAAACAACTACATAAACTTTGTTTTGAAGCATTTTAAATAATCTTTAAACCCATCTCACATTTTTTTTAAAATTTATTTGTTCTATACTTCAAATAAATCATATATTAAATTATTAATTATATTTTAATTCATACAATATGTATAAAATTAATAAATAATAAATAATTAAAAAATATTTAAGAATTAAATTATATTTTTAGTTAAAAGTATAATTTTTAACTTTGTTATTTAATTAGTATTATAATTATAATATTAATTATTTAACTATTAAAATAACTATTCTATATTTTTAATAATTATAAAAATAAAATATGAAAATAATTATATATAATAATAAAATGATATTTAAACAATGACAGATAGAGGAGCCAGAGTCAGTGGCGACACATTATTTTTTTATAAGGAAATTCATAATATTTATTATCATATATATGAAAATAAAAAATATAATAAAATGTTCAACCAAATAAAGTATAAAAGGAAAAATACATAAGAAAAAAGCTAGTCATTAATTTTTATTAACGATAACTAAAAAATGAAGGCAGCAGCGGCAAGTTATAAAAACATTGGTTACAAAAAATAATAACACACTATTATATTGTTATGTTTCTCTCAAAAAATGCACCCCTGAGCACAACTTGGATCCACCATTGTATATAAATGTATAACAATATTATTGATAATTATAAACATAAACATAGCTTCAATTAAAGTAGATTTTTCAAGTAAAAGTTGGGACGAAAATGAATGGACATTATTATACATGTGACTTTTAATGATATTTTTTTAATACTTAATAAAAATATTATTAAAATTTTTTTACAATATTTTAAAAATGTTATTAAAATTTTTAGCGGCATAAGCTATGCACAATATCTAATAAAATATCACGAAAACATATATTAACATTTATTTATATTTGATTACATTTTATAAATATTATTAAAAACTTTTAACACTTTTACTAACTGTTATGTAAAAAAAAAAAAAGATATTACTGATGTGTATGTATGGCAGTGGATATGTACTATTAAATTTTTATTATGATGCTTAACACTGTGATTATTACATAACCTATTTTCTCTATTAAATAAGTTACATAATGGTATTATCTAATCTAGTCTTTAAAGCAAATAAAACTACCCTATTTGAAATAGGAAAATTCTATTTTGATTTTGGAACAAATAGTATTTTGACAATGGTGATTTCCGTCAAATCATTTTAATATTTTATTTTTATTTTAAATTAATGTTTATTTTTCTGAAAAAAAATGTCATCCTTAATCCACGTTTCCGTTCGTGTAATTTCCTAATTCGTAATAAATAGCATCAGTGTTTGTTGGAAATATCCTTGTTTCATTTACCTCGTCACTTTTATATACCTGCTAATAACTGCTTCCATTGTTTCACTGCCAAACGCCACTTATCACATGGAAATGCAACACATAAATTGATAAATATTCGTCCATGCATGTATCCTTATATTTTTTTCCCTCTCTCAATAAACTTTTAATACAAAAATATATCTAACACTGTTTGTTGCAATTTACTTTAAGTTATACAAATCTTAAATAATATGTCATCTATTTAATTTCCCTTTTTATACATAAAGAAGCATTGCAACTTGGCTTGTGGATATTAATCATTCTATACAGAAGGGGATGATCGAGTGTTAACTGGCATTTCAAATTTAATATTGAAAGATGGAAAAGAAGGAAGAACAAACACATAACTGTATAAACCATATATTAATGTCATGTAGTTGCCAAAAAAAAATTAATATATCGATGCCATGTGTCGCGAAAGTCAGCATGCCACATGGCAGTTGTTGAATTGATGTGGTTCCTAAGGCAAAAATAAGCCGACTGTCACATGGGAATGGTTAATTTGACAGAGTTCAAGAAGCAGATACAACAGAGGAGAATATGGCTTAGTTGTTCAAATGCATAAACAAATAGCATAATGTATGTGTTATAGTGTTTTTTTTAATAACCTAGACCAATTTATAACACACCCATGCCCTCCAACTATTGTTGTTGTTATTATTATTATTTTGAAAAGGACGTGATTTTAATATTTGGGTTTTTGTTTCTTTCTTTTCTTTATCTTTTGTGTCTCTTTATTGGCTATTTTACTCTTGTTTTTGGGGGAAGCATTAAAATATTCCGAGAAAGCTAGCTTTGTTTGCAATAAAAACAACCACCCTATATATCCTCGAACCACAGAACATGATTATTAGACAGTGGACAACTTGGTTTGAACTCCGGAAACTTTTGTTTGAGTAGCACCCAACATACACAGCATTTATGAGGAAAAACTTTTAACACCATGATGTGTTAAATGATATCTACACTCATTATTGATCTTAATTATTATGCCATATACTATAGTTTTTATTAGTATTGTTGAAAAAAAAGTTTACAACGTTATGATTTAGCTTAAGTAGAATAAAATTGTTAAAGAAAATTAAGTTTGGTTTGATGCTACATATATAATTATTGCAGCCATCGTATACCAAATCAATGAGTTTAATTTAATTGATTGAATATAATATTAAGTCACTTTATGTTCTCTGATACTTAGATGTAATTCCTATATATCAAAATAATAATAATAAAAGAACATTTTATGTACATCCTTGTAAATGACTCTTGGCACATTTTGTGCCTATGCATTTGTTTGCTTATTTTAAAAAAAATCATTGTATACCCGAATTAAAATTTAGTTGGTTTTACTTTTATCTCTAGAGGGTTTGATTAGATAGAGTAGCATTTGTAATTAAATTGTATTTCATTCCATTCTTCTCATTTTTAGTTTTAAGGTTGTCTAATTTTTGGGAAGAGTCAAAGTTCAGCTGTGTATTCATTGTCATATGATACTTTTTTTCTTCAATAGATCATCTGAATTGAATATTAGTGTATACAAAAATATTCACACTTAGCATTGTTTTGATTGATTATAAGTATCTTTTACCTACGACAATTGAACTAGTAGGATAGTTTTTATATAAGTTAAACTTTATATCTTGTTTAAAAGAAATCAGACGTGTACTTCATGAACAATTATTACCAATATTAAGTTGGTTGATTTTTTTTGAAATTCGTTCGGATTTCTTAATTAAAGTTAGTTTGATAATTGTTGATGAAAAAAACATAATAGAAAATAAAGATTTCACTAAAATCAGTTAGTGGGTCATATTTTTTGATTGAGATGAATTATTGATAAAATCAATAAATATTTCACCTTATAGCATGTTAAAAAGACAATTATTGATTTATTACACCTGTATTTTTTTTTTAACATTTTGATAGTTATTAATATCAATTATCAAACAAATTTTGCATCTCCAGCGTATTGAAATTAAATTTACTTGAAACATGCATGAAAATCAAAACTAATATCACCATTGACTATATTCTTTTGTTGCTTCACGGGTTCACAAACCTTAAAGTAATACCCATTGACATGCACATAGTATTTGTTTAACCAACCAAAACTGTTCATGAAAAGAACACATGCTTTAGAGTGACACTTGGCATGGTAAAATAAAATAACATTACCAAAGAAATTAAAGTAAACTACGTTAACCTCTGAATTCTTAATCAACAAAATGCGATCGATCAGAGATAATCTTATTTATAATATTAAGAACTAAGAATCTGTGCAACCGCCCCCATTGGTCCCTTCCTTTGGGTCTCAAATACATGCATTGCATCTTATCACAAAATAAAATAGTAAATTAAAACATTAAGCTAAGATCTATAATCATGTGGCTTGTTCTGGTAAAACCCACATTCTCCCTTTGGCGCGTGAGTGTACGCGCCGTGCCACCACCTCACACGTCACCCTTGGAAATGGCGGGGAACATGAACATAAATGGGGATTTTAAAAACTCCATCTCCCCATAAAAACAAACCTATTTTCTCTCTCTACATTGCAGGTGAATTTGTTAACTTTTTTTTCCCCTAGAGGAAGAGTAATGAAATAGAAGGTTATTAGTACCACCTTCTTATATTCCTTCTTTGATATTGATATTTTCTATATTATTAGGTAAATAATTGTATAAATTAAGGACCAACATTGTTTGTGTTGAATTGTATAATTTAAATTTCAAATTATTGTTAGGATTTGTTAGGTTATTATAGTTTGTTCAGTTTGTTATTATCCTGTATTATTAGCATTTTGTTGAATTTCTTTCTCTTATATAAAAAACTCATGTTGAGGGAAAATATAGAAGAGAATGAAGTGAATGAATGAAAGAAAAATTATTATTCCGATTTATTGCATATATGATTTTTAACATGGTATCAGAGTCATGGTTCCCTGCATGAACAAGAGTCATGGTTTATTCCATGGATGAGAGTCATTCCGCTGTCTTATTTTTTCAGAGTCTTTCTTATTCATATTCCCCAAAAGTACATATTTTTCTATCTTTTTATCTTATCTTCAATGTATTCCACTTATACCCAAGTATCTATCTCCTCAACTTTCACCTTCTCTAATTCCTTTACAAATTATAATTATTATTATCATAAATTTCATTTTTGCCACACATAACCTTTGCGATTTTGGTTTCGTTTTGAATCCTTCTCGTATCCATTTGAAGGTCATTAATGTGAAGCTCGTTGCATTGTTCTGAGTTCTTCACAGACCAACCCCGAAGTCTATTGACATGAACATGTGATTGTTCCGAATCCATTCTCGTATCTCAATTCTCCATGCACGTATTCTATTTGAAGGTCATTGATGTGAAGTCAGTTGTATTGTTCTGAATCTTCATAGACCATTCTTGAAATTTATTGACATGAACATGTTATTGTTCCGAATCACTTCTTGTATTTCAATTTTCTTTCTACCTCACATAATCGAAGCACGTGGATTATCCTGAAGCACCTCTTGAATCTATTGCTGATCAAAGTCATTCCTGGAAAAGTGTATGAAGAAGCAATTGGCAAGTTGGACATGACCAATATTCATAAGATAATTTAAATTTCAAATTATTGTTAGGATTTGTTAGGTTATTATAGTTTGTTCAGTTTATTATTATTCCGTATTATTAGCATTTTGTTGAATTTCTCTCTCTTATATAAGAACATCAAGTTGAGAGAAAACATAAAAGAGAATGGAGTGAATGAATGAAAGAGTAATTATTATTCCAATTTATTATTATCTACTTTTTAACCGTTTGGATATATTAGAAAAAGAGGTGACAATATCAGTTCAATGCTGATTGGAGACTAGAGTGAACAGGATTAAAAATCTTAGATTCAATTAAGTCCTTAAAATAAAGTTTTAAGTTCGATGAAAATCCGTTTTCTTTGAGCTTTTGGTGAGTTTTTGTGAAATAAGTTGGGATTGAGTCTTAGGTTAAATAAGCACGCTTTTAATTCAAACTCAAAATTTAAAGTTTAAACCATGTATTTAATTGGACAGGTTTAGGTTAGGTCACTAGCTCAACCTATTTTTATCATTTTTGTGCTAATTTTTTATAACGTGGACCAATTAATGTTCAAATTTTTGCAAAGATATATGTTCATATTTAGTGTCTGACAATGTCTCTAATAAAACTATTTCAAAAGAAAAATACACTAGAACCAAAAGAAATAATCATATCATATTAAGTCCGGATTACAAAACTAATAGAGTTATCATAAAAAAAATATTTAATAATAAAAAATTATCATTTTTCTCAAATTAGACATTATGAACAGTCATGAGTTTTTGATTAATTAATACTTGTTTGTGCCCCCATCAACCTGTCTTAGCAAAATTAGAATAAGATAAGAACTATGGTGCTCAATAATAAAACTTTAGTAAAAAAATAGTTGCATGGTGACTAATACCAATAACTCTGGCTCAATACTAATGTTTGCAGAGGAAAAAGAACTGTGAACTGAACAATGAAGGTAACGTTGTTGCCTCATAATATGACACACGAAAGACAATTAAAATAAGGAAGAGAAAAAAAAAATAATGGGCAAGAACATTTCTCTATCATATTTGACCTCCAAATGCACATGGCTGCTTGGGTTTCTGTTCTATTAGTTTTTTGTTTTTTTAGAAGTTTTTGCCTTTACCCTCACAAGTTTACAATCACATGCTGTCCTCTCTCTCTCTCTCTCTCTCTCTCTCTCTCTCTCTCTCTCTCTCTCTCCTCTCTAGTCATTGGCTACATGCATGTTTCATCTGTGTCATTGAAAGCTTTTGACTCCATAGTTGAAGAGATTCCTCAGATCTACAGGGAAAGACTTTTGGACATTGTCAGCCTCAATTCTTCATCTTTCTGGGGTCTTTTCTTGGTCACTCACTTTTATTCCATCAATCCAGAACAGTTGGACTTCAACAATTCATTGTCATGACATGATTCACAATAATATATAAGGTTGGTTTGCCTTCAATGTATTAGTTTTTAATTTGAGGGTGTCCACTTTAAATCCTTATGCCTTTTCTTTTGAGTTGTTCTTATTTTTTTCCTTCTGTTGTGGTGGTTGTTGTTGCTGTTGTATCTTGATTTTGTTTATTGCAATTGGGATCAATCGTTCAATCTTCTCTGTATTTGTGAAAATGTGTAATAGTTTTGTTTTTGCAATTTGCTAGTGTTTGCTGAAGTTTATTTGTTTTTGTGTGATTGAGTTTTTAAAAGTCTCAGGTGTGCTTTTTTTCACTTCCTTTCTCGTTATTCTGAATGTGCAGTGTCAGGTTCTATTCAACTTTTGTTTCAAAATTTTCCAATATTTTTTTTGAAAATAGTTTAATGCACCAATTCATGATTTCTTAAACAGTTAAACTTCCTATTCAAGTGTGATTTCTTCAGGGGTCGATATCCCATATATTTTCTTCAACTGTTGTCTTTAAGTCATGGTTTTGTCACATTCCATATTTCAATTCTTTAGCATGACATAATGACATCAAATCAGTGATCATCTTGTTTCGTCTCTTTTAACTTTTTCCTTATTCTTCTATTCTTGGTCGGTTAAAGTTAAGTTCCTGATCTTGGTGGTTACTTTCACTGTACTACTTTTGTTTTTGTAAACTATTTCTTTTATTTCAATTCCCACCTTTCCTTAATGGTAACTTAATTCTATTATTATATATCTGTTCCAATTTCTTACAAGAGACTCATCTTGGCCTAACAGATTGCAGCTGGCACTAGTGCTCTGGTTTATAGATAAAGCCAATAATTTAAAACATTGACCAGTGCTTCTTGTGATGCAAGTGCTAATGGATTGAAGGAAGAGCTAGTTGAAACCCACAAGTTGAATATTGTGGAAAAGAAATTTGAATGCTATCAGTTTTCTTTCAATGGTTTGTGAGATGGAGAGTGATTGTATTGAGGACATGGACATTGAAGTCCTCTCTTCAATGTGGCCTGAAGATATTGGCACTGATGTTGGAAAACAGTTCAATATAGAAAAGCCTGGAAGAGACCAAGATATGTTGGAGGAAGTCACAATCATAGAGGAGCCAACTATAGCTGATTTCCAGCGTCTCATGGAGCTTACAAATTACACAGATAAAGGGTCTTCTCAGCTGGCATACCTCATGCAACACTGGGAGTATAAGCAGGCTAATGCGGTTCGGCTTCTCAGAGAGGAACTTGACAACCTTAGCAAACAAAGGAAGCAAGTTGAACTCAGGAAGTTGGAGATACTGAAAGACAATCGGTTTGAGGAAGAGAATTACGGTGGTGACAAGCGCCCGGTCTCTATATTGGACGAGGTTTACTATACATGGCAGGATGTGCCAGTGCCACTAAGGAAAAGTGATGTGGTTGTGCAAAACAAGAGGATTGAAATTGAAGCTGAGTATGACACTGTTGTGTATTGGAAACAGCGGGCGCTGCAGTTGGAAAAACAGTTGGAGGCAAGTGTCCAGAGGGAGCAGATACTAATGGACAAGTTGCAAGAAAGTGTAAAGAATCTTGAAAGGCAGTCTTCACCTGTGGAAGAACTATCTCAGATTCTGAAGAGAGCAGATAATTTCTTACATTTTATTCTCCAAAATGCACCTGTTGTTATTGGCCATCAGGTACATTACAGTGAGTATTGAGTTTATTTATCTGAAAGTAATCATAGACAAATCTTTCCATATTGTGTACAATTTGTCTTAGATTAGCTTTTCCTTAGTCTAAGTACTAAAAGAGTTACGACCTTGCAAGTATTAGTGGCATTTTTTGAAGTTTTATTCAATGATTTTTCTGTAGAGTACCAGCTACCTCTTGTAAACACATAATTCTTCTTTTGTCTACAGCATGGTGGTTGACATGTTGAAATATGTATATGCAAGCAAGTAATGCTCTTGAACAACATTATTATCTTTTCTATTAGCTTAGATGCAAGGTTGCTTTTATGGCTGTATTGCCTAGGTGCAGTGGACACAGAATAATGCCTGAAAATGTCTTTTTAAAAGGCTAGAATAAGTGAACAGTGCCACTAAACTGTTATCTAAAATTTGTGTAGCGTTGTGTTGGGGGATCAGGTGGTTGGTGCATTAAGATGTGAAACTTAAATATAGGAACATGTCACCACATTGATAAAACATGAAACGTAAATATAAGAACTTTTCACCTAATTGATAAAATCTGCAATATTTTGGAATTGCATGACATTGTTTTCTTCTTAACACATGGTCCGTTTTTTTGCAATACTTTTATCACCGACCCCAATTAGCTTAGGTTAAAGGTGGTGTTGATGTTGACTTGTACTATACCTCCTTTATTGTAGTTTTAATTGGTTCATCATTCTGAAAGCTACATACATGTTTGCCATTGTAAGGGATGTTTCAATCTGCAAAGGACTGACTGATACTTTTCTTCCAGGACAGAGAGTTGCGCTATCGCTTTATCTACAATCATTTTCCGAGTTTACAAGAGGAGGTAATGATTATTGCTGTTGAAGTTCTTATTGCCAGGGCATATGATTAGGTTCCATTGTAATTTTTATTTTTAATTTTTCTTACATCAAAATCTGCACATACTCCAGAAGAAACTTCTTTAAAATAGAACCTTTTTTCCTATTCATGAGTTATTGCAAAGTAGTACACTGAGATATCTTGATTCTTAAAACTCAACTATTTTTTTTTTTTTCAGGACATCATAGGAAAAACAGATGTTGAAATTTTCACAGGATCCGGGGTTAAGGAATCTCAAGATTTCAAGAGGGAAGTAATGGAAAAAGGGTTGCCTGCAAAAAAAGAAATTACTTTTGAGACAGAATTATTTGGGTCAAAGACATTCTTGATATACGTAGAACCTGTCTTTAGCAAAGCAGGAGAGACAATTGGAGTAAACTATATGGGAATGGAAATAACAGATCAGGTTCATTTTATTTGCTTTAAAGTGTTATTTGAAGACTTGTTCTTGTAAAGATATTTATATTTTTCACAACCTGCAGGTAAGAAAAAGAGAAAGAATGGCAAAGCTTAGGGAAGATATTGCAGTCCAGAAAGCAAAGGAAACAGAACTTAATAAAACCATTCACATTACAGGTATAATCACTCAGCCAAATCTTAATTTATGAATTTTACTTTTTAAGTTGCTTTGCCTGCAAACTGATTTTACTTTTTGAGGGCAAGCCTTGACACATTGATAAAGTTGTGTCTTGGTGATTTGTTGGTCATGGATTCGAATCTGGAAACAGCTTCTTTGCATATGCAAGGGTAAGGCTGTGTACAATATCTCTCCCTCTTACCTTCGCATAGCGAGGAGCCTTTGGGTAATGGGATGCGTAGCAGTTTTTTTTTTTTGAAGTTGCTTTGCCTGCAAGAAGTTTATTTTCTCCCTACCCTACCCTTCCTTTTCAACAGAGGAGACTATGAGAGCAAAACAAATGCTGGCAACAATGTCTCATGAGATAAGATCTCCACTGTCTGGAGTTGTCAGCATGGCTGAAATTCTTTCCACCACGAAACTCGATCGGGAGCAAAGGCAGCTCTTGAATGTCATGATATCTTCAGGAGATTTGGTTCTTCAACTTATAAATGACATTCTTGATCTTTCCAAGGTTGAGTCAGGTTAGAAATTCTCCTGCACCATTGCCTGTTATTAGTGATATCCAAACTTAAAACAGTTATTCAAAGACTAAATTTAATCATTCAGAGAGGAACATCGAAGTTAGTTGTGTAAAGCGAAGACGAAAGTGCTTTTGATTTTCTGATCATAGGTGCTGATCATTTAAATTTCTTCCCACCCCACAAACCCCCCTTGTTCTCTATAGGAGTTATGAAATTGGAAGCTACCAAATTCCGGCCAAGAGAGGTAGTAAAGCATGTACTTCAGACAGCTGCAGCATCATTGCAGAAAATATTAACCTTAGAAGGAAATGTGGCAGATGATATACCTGTTGAGGTGAGACCTTAAGTAACACTTGCATGCATGCTATCAAAGATTTAGCATTGTTGTTGCACCTTAACTCATAATTACTTTCTATGATGTAACTCTGGACTCAGGTCCTGACCTGACTTTTGAATTCAAAGAGATAATTTCACCTGATAACTTCAATTGCTTCATGCATAACTGCAGGTCATTGGAGATGTTTTAAGGATTCGGCAGATTCTCACAAATTTAGTCAGGTACTAAGCTTCAAATGATTGAATAGTCTATGAATTTGCAACCAACCACTTCAAATGTTTCCGTTTAGGTTGTCATGAGTGGAATCAAATTCTTTTTTTCCATTTATTCTTTTAGTTTTGTACTTGGCTGCACATCATTGCTAGTCCATATATAACTTTGTGCTTTTAGATTACAACAGATCATTACTCATGAGTAGTATTATGGAATACTACATTATCAAACTACATTCAATATTTTGATAATGTAGTTTGATATTTTGTTATCAAACGATATCATTGCTTCATGTATACAATGGGACAATAGGTCATGAGTAGTATTAATGAAATTATATTGGCAATTAACTTTTTTATTTCTCCTTTCTACCCTACTAAAGAATGTATTTATGATTATCCATTGCTCTAAATTTATTATTTTCTAATATATTGCAGCAATGCGGTAAAGTTTACACACGAAGGCAAAGTTGGCGTAAACCTGTACGTTGTTACAGAACCACCTTTTGCCAAAGCAGAAGGCCATCAAAAGATGATCACAGAACAGTCTACAAATTCAGCAAATGGGGTGAAGGAAGAGAAACGTGCATCAACGCTGCGAAGCAGCAGTGATCAAAATTGTCTTGATGGTCAGAAAAACAACGACCATCCCAGCCAAAATCATGCATTCAATGATGAATGCAGATCTTCAGTTAAAAGTGAATGCTCAATAAATGGAGATACTGAGGAGCAAACGCATTCAACTGAAACTGTGTGGATACGTTGTGATGTATATGACACAGGAATTGGAATACCAGGTATATTAAAAATTTATGTTAGTACTTAATTTCTTATAGGCATAATGTTATTTTGTACCCATATAAGTTTGAAAGTACTTAAATTTCTTACATGTTATAATGTAACAGAAAAGGCTATACCTACTTTATTTAGAAGGTACATGCAAGTAAGTGCTGATCATGCTCGAAAGTATGGTGGCACAGGGCTGGGACTAGCAATATGCAAACAGCTGGTAAGCTCCCCCCCCCCCCCCCCCCCCCCCCCCCC
>PYAF01001303.1:1495908-1547490 GCA_007407185.1 Glycine tomentella | reverse complement strand
TTTGTTGACTTTTACAATAGTCATCATAAAAAGTCAAATTAACAATTATTTCTGATTGATGGGTAGTGTAATTTTTTTACATTGATAGTACGTAGCAATTAAACTAAATGGTTTTAGCCTAAAGAAAAAAGAACAAAAAAATGATGATATAGGTATCTCTATCATTTCTAACTGGGCCAACATTGACATGATTTTCTTTCTGAGACTAATCATATATTACACCTTGTTAATGTTTCCTTGCACTTGGAACAGGTTGAGTTAATGGGGGGTCGTTTAACAGTGACTAGCAAAGAACATTGTGGTTCTACCTTCACATTCATACTTCCATACAAGGTTTCCACAGCTTGTGATGATTCTGATGACCCAGATGAGCTCTCAGATGTGGATGATAATGATGACGATACAACAGAAGGCTTCTTCCAATTCCAACCTCGCACTTTGGGTTCTCTCTTCTCTTCTAATGGACCTACCAGGCCACAAAATGTACTACCAGGATTCAGAAGCTCACACAACTTCAATGGTTTTTCAGAGAATTCTTACTCATTCCCCACTACCAACATAATATCAAAAGGGACTAGTTCAACTGAGGATGCTTCTTCAGTCATTGTTGATGCTCCAGAGATGTCTGAATCAACAAGTTCATCAAGTCACAGCCCTGAAACAAAGCATGAAAATGTAGTTAATACAAACAACCAGAATCAAGATAAGGCAAATGCTCGGTTACAGAATGGTACTGTAGACTCTTCTCAACATAAGGAAGCAATGACTCTAGGAACAATGTCAAGTGAACCACAACAAACATGTCAAGGTCAAGTGAAGACAGACATAACCTCCCAAAGTGTTATTAGGAGTAATAATAACACATCATCAGAAGTAACCAAATCCACATTAGGGCCTAAGATTCTTCTTGTTGAAGATAACAAGATCAATGTCATGGTGACACAGTCAATGATGAAGAGGTTAGGATACGGCATGGATGTTGTGAATAATGGAGTGGAAGCCATACGTGCAGTGCAGCGCCATACTTATGATGTCATTTTGATGGTAATTTATTGAATCTCAAATTTTTTTATCTTGATGCATTTTCTTTTCTAGAAAATTCACTAGTCCATTTTAGGATAGAATGAATGATACCCTCGACTCAATTTGTATGCAATGTTTCTTACTGATGTAAAATGTTCTTAATTTATGGTTATGAATAGAAATTTTAGCTTAAGGTGATTAATTGGTACTTGTGCTTTACAGGATGTTTACATGCCAGTTATGAATGGTCTTCAAACAACAAAACTGATTCGGTCTTATGAGGAAACAGGCAATTGGGAAGCTGCAAGAGAAGCTGGAATTGAACAATGTTCACCAGCTTCAAATGAATGTTCTGTACCACCTAAAAACCGGATCCACATCATTGCGGTGAGTAATTTGTCTTATTGCGCGTGACTCACTACATTGAACCTAGAAGACAAGAATTCCAACATGTTAACCTGTATAAACATGCAGACAAAAAACCTTACTATACACAATTATTTAAACAACTATCACCAGACAAAGAATATGCACTTGCCACCCTCTATGCAGCATGGTGTTGCTGAACCTGACAATTTTTATATTCTAATAGTTTTCCAGGGATCATGATTTTCTTGCTTAATCAGATTTAGCCATAACATATTTAGCTGTTTGTGCTCAATACTAGTATTAAAATAAAACAAAACTTTGGCTGATTTTGATTTGAGTTTAATTTATATACATTATTCAATATAAAATATTTTGAAACTAAGATTCAATAGGATTTAATTATTTTGCTATGTTATCCTACTCATTAATATAATACCGTGATAAGATAAATTATTAGATTACAAAATTGTCTTAATATTGGAACTAACTACCTCTTTTATGGATAACTACAAATCTTTGATTTGAGCAGTAAAGTAAACATTTTCTTATTATCTTATGCTAATGCAGATGACAGCAAACACAATGTCAGAGAGTGCTGACGAATGTTATGCAAATGGTATGGACTCATTTGTGTCAAAACCTGTGACATTCCAAAAACTGAAAGATTGTCTAGAACAGTACCTGAGGTGAATCAATCCATGTAAATTTCCGCTTGTGTATAAATAGAATAAGAGCCTAGGAAAGTTTTGCAACAAATGAATCATGTTCGCTCCTCTTCATCATCAGTGTCTACCTTAAAAATTGTATAGATCTACAATATTCTTTTTTTTTCATCTCCGAATGCATAATAGCTATTTAGAAAGCTAGTTGGAGCGTGCAATGTAGTAGAGGTACATAACATAAGCCTTTCCTATATTAGGCTATGTATTGGGAGTTTTGGCAAATATTGGCACTACAAGAAATCATGAGACAACCCTTTTGAAGTTGATGGTAATATTTTACTTGCTGCTACTAGAAAAGTAGAAATTACGTAGAGCTTTCTACTAAAATCTAAAGGAATGAAAAGGGGTGTAAGAATTTATGTACATCAATATTATTGAATAGGATCAATGATTTGACTAGGATTTGAGTCTCCTGCAGTACTGGACGGGGTGCAATCAGGGAAAGGAATTAGAGAGAAGGACCCTGTGTAATTTTGCAGGAGATATCATCTCAATTCTCGACTTCAATATTTATACTCGAGATCATTTTTACGTTTGTTCTAATGTGTATAATGGGACTTAGTAGTGTTTGCAATACATTTGTTAACAATTTATCTAAACATATTCTTTATTAGTTAAAATTCATGTAACTCCCACCATTTTGGAAATAAAACAATTAAATAGGAAATAAATAAGACTCATGGATTTAGTAATAGCTACATAAATCTATCTATCTATTTATAAATTTTTTTGTTACAATATATCTATTTATAATATATAAAAGTTGAAGCGCGAATTGTAATATCAACATCTTACGAATGAACTCTGACTCTATTGGATGAGTAATGTACCTGAGCAATGGCGGATGCACATAAAGAGTCTGGGGGCAACAACATTTATTTATGTGTAATAAATAAAAAATGTCACCATAAAAAAATAAAATTTTCCCCCATAAGATAGTTTTCTTTTAATGAATGAAAAAAAAAAGAAACAAAAAAATTAATTCTAATTTCACTATTTTATCCTTTTAACTTTTGATAATATCGACAATAAAAAATAGTAGAATATTTTTAAAGGATTAAATTAGTTTTTTAGTTATTTAATTTTTTTAAAATTCAATTTAGTCTTCTAATTTTCTAAATTTATTCAATTTGATTTTTTTAATTTAAATTGTAAGAAATTACATTTTTTTAATATAATAATGTATAAATGACAATTTCAATTTGTAGAAACTTTAATATTTTAGACTTTTTTTTGTCATAACATTTTTTTTCCATAACATTATGTATTTTGTAAAAATTTGTAATATTTTTATTTTGCTATAATATTATAAAGGTCCCTATACTTTTTTTTTTGTAAATTTCACTTGTAATCCTTATTTAAACAATTTTCTAACCTTTTTAGTTTCTATAGTTTTCTTTATCAATAGTTTTAATTTATGTTATCGAGTAATAACATTAATTAATAATGTAACCAATCATTGTTATTTCATCAAGGAGACTTATGTGGACAATCATTTGTAATTTTTTCAACAAACTATGATTTTAATATTTCATTTTTTTTAGATTAGTTAATGAAGTCAAACAAGTTTGAGAAATTACAAACATAATTTACTAAAAAAATTTACACATGATTGCGCCAATCAAACTTTTTGATGATGGTTAGTAACTGAGCTGCTAATGTGGATATTCGTTATTAGGTAACATTATTATTTAATAGTTAAAAAAAGGAAAAATATATAAACCAAAAATACTAAAATTTTGTTTAGGAATTAAAAGTAAAATTTGCAAGAAAAAATTGGAGATAAAAAACATAATTAATACTATGCTATTTCTTGTTCTCACAAGAAAAAATTCTAGATCCACCACTATGTATGAATTATTATATATCCTCTTATACCTAAATTTAATTCCTATGAATTAAAAAAAAAGAGAGAGAAAGAAATCATCTATCTTTCTTCTTAGTATTGTTTTTTTACATTTCTTTTATTATGGTGCTTCAATCACTCAATTGACTAAATGTTGATATCATATTTTTTCCTAAACAATTATTAACTACTAGAATTAGACTCTTGTTCATTGTCTATATGTGTTTCAAACTATCTTTTTTCGGGACAACACAATATATCTCTCTGTATGTTAGGACAATTCTAGTAGTTAATAATATCACAACCCAATCCCTAAAGAAAACTATTAGGTAAACACAAATCTAACATATTATTATTCTTTTTACAATTAATAAGAATTTTATAATTAATAAAATAAAATAAACAAAAAATTAGAATGTCAAGTAAAATTAAATTTGATACTCTTTCTTTTTTTTTTTTCCTAATCTTCTTCTTATTTTTTGTTAAGTTAAAGATACAGATTATGAGCGAAATTTCTTATATAACAAAATAAAACCTAAATTTTTTTTATTTATAATAAATTTTTACCAATATAAAATTATACAAAAATATTTTATAAAGTATATTAGTAATATTTTCTTTTTTCAACATCAACATCAACAACACCTTTAATCCAAATTAATTGGGATCGGTGGTAGATATAAGACAAAAAAGAGAAAAAAATAAGCTAAAATAAAAGAAGGGTGAAAGGAAGAAAGGAGAAAAGAAAAAGAGAAGAACTAAAACAAGGGAACGACTAGAACATAGAATTACTAATAGGTTTAACCCTCCATCAAACTTATAGCTTTTCTCCACTCCATCCTGAGACATACCGTCCGTCAATCTATATCTCACTCCATTAGATCTTGTTTAACTACCTTTTCCCAGGTAAGTTTCGGTCGACCTCTACCTTTCTTTGTGTCAAGCTCTTGGTAACAAACTCTTGTTCTTACAAGAGCATCTAGTGACCATCTCATAACGTGCTCAAACCACTTCAATCTATGCTCCCTCATCTTTTCACATACCGGTAGCACTGATACCTTTCGTTGAATATTCTCATTTCTTATATTATCCATCTTCATATATCCACACATCCATCTTAACATTCTCATTTCTGTTACCCCTATTTTATGCTCATGTTGCCTATGTGCTGGCCAGCATTCCGTCTCATATACCATTGTCGGTCTTACAGCTGTTCTATAGAATTTTCCTTTTATCTTAAGGGGAATTTTGCAGTCACACAAAATCTCGATGCATTCTGTCATTCATCCACCCTGCTCTAATTCTATGATTTACATCCTCATCGATATCACCACCTTTTTGCTACATTGATCCCAAGTATCTAAAAACATCCTTCTTGGGTACCTCTTGACCAAGTAGATGCACTGTGTCTTGATCACCATCTCTAACCCGCGAAAACTCACACTTCGTATACTCTGTCTTGCTCTTGCTTATCGTGAATCCCTTAGACTTCAAAGTGCTTCTCCACAATTCCAATTTCCTATTAATGTCATATTTGGTCTCATCAATAAGCACAATATCATCTGCAAAAAGCATACACGTACCACAACACTTCTTCTTAAATATCTTTCGTTAGTTCATCCATCACTAAGACAAAGAGATAAGAACTAAGAGTCGAACCTTGGTGGACACCTATAATGATAGGGAAATACCTTGATGTTCCATTACAGGCTTTCATACATGTGGTAGCCCCATCATTTATATCCTTGATTGCATTAACAAACTTTAATGCTACCTTTTTCTTCTCAAGAATCCACCATAAGACTTTTCTTGGGACTCTATCATATGTTTTCTCAAGATCTATGAACACTATATGTAAGTCTTTCTTCCTTTCCTTATACCTTTCCATTAATTGTCTCATCAAGAAAATAGCTTCCATGGTACATCTTCTTGGCATAAATCCAAATTGATTTACTGAAACCTTGGTCTCCCTCCTTCGGCAATGTTCGATAACTCTCTTCCACAACTTCATAGTGTGGCTCATGAGCTTGATGTCTCTATAGTTTGAACAATTCTGGATATCTTCCTTGTTTTTGTAAATAGGCACAAACATACTTTTCCTCCAAGCATCATACATCTTGTTTGTTTGAAGAATCCTATTAAAAAGATTGATCAACCATTTTATTGTCACATCTCCCAAGCCCTTCCACACTTCAATAGGGATGTCATCAGGTCCCAACACTTTATTATTCTTCATCCTCTTTAAAGTCTTCTTAACTTCATGTGTATTAATTACGCACACAAATCTTCTATTCAGATCATAAAAAACGTCCTCCAAATCCACTTCACTCTTGTCACCATTCCCATTAAAAAGATTATTAAAGTAGTAACAGTTTTTGATGACTCTATTGGATTCCAATTTAAATACCTAATGATTGAGGGGTTAGATTAATCGTGAAATCATGGGGTTACATTAGCTATAAAAGAAACTAGACAATTTTAATTTTACCACTATGTTTCATACAAGTTAACTAATCTAGCACAACATTCAAAGAAAAATTGAAGATTATGATGTTCAATTTCCAGAACCTTATGATGCTTTGTGCAAAGAGTCTAGTAGAACCACAATTGTTTTTTTTAACATTCAAACTAATTTACCCTCTTATAGCATGACTGTTACAGAGTTAGATGGTTAGCCTCTCAACTAAAAGGCTTGCCTTCCCTAAAGCAGAAACTCACCCATATGACACTAAGAGGCACTTGGCCCTTTGGGTCAAAAACCTGGAGTTAGGATTTGATATCCCTTTCCATTATTGGTCGAGTAATATGAGGGAAAGTTTCAGTTTTCAGGGGAGGGTTTAGCATGTATCTTTTCTTTTTGACCTAGCAATAGCATAAAGTCAGAACTTTGTTGGCTTATCTCATGTTTCTCATGTCTTAAGCCACCTCTGTTCTGCTCTTGTTTCTGCTATGATGTACTCTTTGCAGTACTCCTTGTACTGTGTTTCTCATCTTTACATACATATATATATATATAATTATCTTTGCTGATAAAAAAAAAGAGGAACTTGGCCCTTATGGTGCCTTAGACATGCCTTTAACTACCCGAAACATACTATATTCATATAATAAGGAAAGTAGGCATTAATTAACATCATCACTAATACAAAACTGCTATGTATGCTAACGGGATTTCAAAGCTGCAATGAACTAGACTAACTTAACCAACTTCCTTTCCTTTTTGGGTTGTTTATTCCTTCCATGATCGACAAGATTTTTAGAGATGGTTATAGCTTATTTATTGTTATCCCCACAATAAAATAGCTTCATTACAATTGTGTCCCGATGTATTTCGATTTTTGCTTGCCAAATAGCTTGTTATGTTGTTGTTGCTACTGAAATATTTTATGCTTAAGTAGATGATTGACTTGAGCCACTACATTTTTGTTTTTGTTCTTCATATTTACTAATATAAATTTTCCTCTGTATGAATCCAATATGACTAAGTTGCTTGTAGGGTTTTGTTTATTTCTTAATTTTATCTCTAATGTTCCATAATTCTACTAATCTTTTAGAAACTTCACATTTGAAGTTTTGACAAAGGTTTGGATTAGGAAGAAATGGATGCTAGTAAATTTGACACCACAATTACTTCAAGAAAATGTAAAAGAGAAGAATTTAAGAAGGTAACTAAAATTGTTTTTGCTTGTGTCATTTATATGATCATGGGTGCAGTAGCATGGTACCATAACAATCAGTTTGTTAAGGAACCAACCCAGAATTAGGAATTGGAACTACACAATCACCTTAATCGTCTCATTAGAGGGTCAGAAAAAAATTGTATTGAACAACTAAGGGTTAATAAGAGTGCATTTTTTAAGCTTTGTAGAATTTTACAAGAAGACGATGGATTAGTAAGAACACAAAATGTTCCAATAATTGAAGCGGTGGCGATGTTTTTACATATCCTTGCTCTCAACCTTAAGTATAGCGTAGTGAATTTTGATTATTATAGATATAAAGAAACAATAAGTAGGAAATTCAATAATGTCTTGAGAGCTAAGTCTAATTTATTCATCACTCTCATGAAAAAATTCAATGGATCTCACACTCATGCAAAAGCCCCCATGCTTTTAAGAGGTCAAAGAACATGTTATTTACTTTCTGTTCGAGGCTTAGTGCTATAACTTGTTAGGCTCAGCGCAAGATTTGGTACTTAATGCTAGGGTTTGTAATGCTTAGTGTCAGGAGGTTAGAGAGCTCCCATGCTCTCTACCTTTTCCAAGCTTAGTATCAAAATTGATGCTTATGATTAATCTGCGACTTTACAAAATTTAGGTTAGTAATTTGTGTCTTTTGGGGGATTCTTGGGGGGTTCTCAATTCATTCCCAAACACCTGTGTAATCAAGAATTTGCAATTGATTCCTAGAATGTTCTTAGTATTTTCAAATTAACAAATACAACTTCAGCAACAAGTCAACAATCAAACAATTATCCCCAAATCCCTAATTATTCAAGAAATTAAAAGGAGAAAAAATAGCATCAGTCAAACATTCAGGATACTTCAATCAATTAATAAATTTGTGCTTTAGAGCGTTCACAAACTAATCAATTTGTAAAATAAAATCGAACATAAATCCTATTAGGGTTTAGAGCCAATTCCTCTACCCATGGCTAATGTCACACTTACAAGCAAGAGTTCACGTTCCTCCTTACCTTGAATGATGAAAGTGTTGGAAGGTTGAAGCAATATTCCTTTGATTCACACTCGCAACCTTTGCGACTAACTTGACTTGGAGGATTATTGCTTCAACCTTCCTACACTTTCATCATGCAAGATAAGGAGGAACATGAACTCTTGCTTGTAAGTGTGACATTTGTTTGAGGAATTGGCTTTAAACCCTAATAGGATTTATGTTCAGTTTTATTTTACAAATTGATTAGTTCGTGAACACTTTAAAGCACAATTATTAATTGCTTGAAGTATCTTGCATGTTTGATTGATATTTTTTCTCCTTTTTGATTTCTTGAATATTTAGGGATTTGGGGATAATTGTTTGATTGATGACTTGATGTTGGGGTTTTGTTTGTTACTTTGAAAAGACTAAGAACATGATAGGAGTTAATTGTACAATCTTAATTACATGATGGGTGTTTAGGAATGAATTGCCCTTGAGATGCTCCAGTAGGCACAAATGCAAACCTAAATTTCGCAAAATCACAAATTGATAATAAACATCAATTTTGTTGCTAAGCTTGGAAGAGGTAGAGAGCATGGTAGCTCTTTGACCTCCTAGTACCAAGCGCCACAAACCTAAGTACTAAGCACCAAATTTGGTACTAAGCATAACATGTTTTACCGCTAAGCCTCAAACAAGAAGAAAACATCCTCTTATGAATAAGCATGGGGGGCTTTTACGCTGAGCGTGTGATCCATGGACCTTTTTCATGAGAGTGATGAGTGAATTGGACTTAGGTGTCTAATTTTATATGCACTATGAATTCTCCATGGACCTTTTTCATGAGAGTGATTATCATTTAACATGATGTATAAAGTTAAGTATGTTCTAATTCAAGACCCTCTGTTATTTATTCTTTGAATTTGTGTTTTAATTGGTGAATGGTATATGAGTATTTATGAATGCTTAGATTTTTTTAAGAATGCTACGTTGGTTGTGGTTGAGACTATTCTCTCCCTTTTCCTCAATTGAGTCTCTTTGAATTTTCAATTTTGATGCAAAGTTGTTGGCTTTTTCTTTTTCTTTTTTTTTCTGAGGAAGAGAATTGATGTGGAGGTTGGGTAGATTTATGAATGAAAATGGAACCTTTGTTTTTCTTCTAAAATTGTACTTGGGTTGGTGAATGGACTATGAATGTATATGAATAATGCTTGGTATTCATGCTTGTGCCTTCTAAGTGAATATAATGGATATGCTTTCAAATATTTATTGGTTGTTTGCCTTCGAGGGGGTACACATAATTTTCTCTACTCCTTGCCCTTTACATTCTTATGTTTGTTCTTACTTCAATAGAAAATGGCAACATTGTATGAGGCATATATAGTACTAAACAATATTCCTTCGAACATATGTGGTATGTGTATAGCATAATATAATTGTTTTTGAGCCTATGTGATGATTGAAATGTTATACCATGTGTTCTCGACTAGTTTTTCTTTGCATTTTTTAGTGCATGAATCCACCGAGTTAGATCTTGTCCCATTAAATGCCAATTAACTTTTTTTTATTGTAGCAAAATTGTCTCTAATTCCATATTGAGCTGTATTAGGAGATTGTGGGAGGAACAAAAATGATTTGTTGTTTCTCTCGCTTATTTTTGTTGTGTAATTAATGAGGTTAATCCAGAGGATTTGTCGTATTTTCAGTGTTTTCAATTATGTTCCATTATATACCTGACACTTGAATGCTTGAGTCTATGACTAAATCTATCTTTCAAAACATTGTTGTATTGAATTGATGTTCATTTTGTTTTAATTGGTACTTCACACGTGTCATGCTTATATTGACAATACGACTTCAATTTACATTGTTGAATGGTACGTGATTTTTATGAAAATTTCATTTTTTTATTAATATACAATTATATCACCACCCTTGGCAATGATGACAAGTGTTTTATAAAGTGTTGGATTTAGGTTGAAATCTACAATGATGAACATGTTTGGTTGTGGTTCTTAAAAATAATATATGGTTTCCATTTTGATTGATGAATATAATAAAAAAATAAAGTCTCCATTTTATCACATTTTAAGAAATTAATTTTGTACTTAATCTTTCTACTCTTGGAAAATACTAGCATCTTTTTGTCAAAGATTTAATAAATGTAAATTCAATATTATTCTTATAAAGTTTAATATTAAAATTTATTTTTTAGATAGATATTTTAAAATGAAAATTTGTATTAAATGGAAATTGAATTGATCTATCTAAACAAGAAAATTAAAACACAAGAAATTTGAATTATTTTATTAAACAAATGATGGAAACTCAATAGCAACTAATTTAAATGTCAAGTATTTCAATTTCTTTGAATTTCTAAAATCCCCAATCCAAACAGAGTAAAGGTTTCAAGATTGAACATAGATTGTCAAAGTTTTGGGCCGATTCTAACGTGAAGTCCAAAAAGCAAGGATTCACGGGTGAGGCACTTTTTTGATCGGTAATAACCAGTTTTTGACTTGTTATATTTACAGAATGACCCAAATTAATATTTTAGATTTTTATACTATCAATTTTAAGTAATAGCAAATTCATCCCCTGCTTATAAACAGTGTACTTGTAAGGCACCAAATTTATCCCACTCCTCACCGCATTCACAATGCAACACTCAGAAACCGTATTTATGTTGATTTTGAGATAGTTTTGTTAAGTTTTGTTTAATTTTTTTAATTTATTTTGCTTAGTAAATTTTAATAAAATTATTTTATTTATTATTTAAGAATATACTAATTTTAATATATTTGTTTGATTTAATATTTTGTATAATTTTTTTATTTATTTTGTATTCAATATTAACATTAAAAGAAAATATTGTTTTGTTTTGTTATTTATTTTTTTTCATTTTAATTGTTGTTTCTTATGTTTATTATAAAAATTATCTTATTTTATAATTTAGAAATTTATAAACTAATATATGTTTAATTAAGGTATTATATGATTTTATTTGATATATTTTTTAATGTACGTATTTTATGTTAACATTTGTATTTAAAAAGAATTAAATTAAAATTTGTACTATTTCCATGATATAAGTTAATTAAAAGTTTACAATATACGATTGATTTATTTTGTAGTTTTCATAAAGTTTTGTTTAATTTTTTAATTTATTTTGTTTATTAAATATTATTAAAATTATTTTATTTATTATTTAAGAATATAATAATTTTAATATATGTTTTCAATTTAATATTTTGTATATTTTTTTATTTTGTATTGAAAATTAATATTAAAAGATAATATTATTTTGTTTCGTTATTTATTTTTTATTATTTTATTCACAAAGTAGCATGGAAATGACCTTTTTTTAGAAGGATACCACGACTTTAAAGTCGTATTATGAATAGTGCATTAGCCAAAAAATTTAATTAAACAATACATGTTTTATAATTAGGGTTTTTTAATGGTAATTTTCAATAAAAAATAACAATTAAAATAAAATAACAAAAAATAAATAACAAAACAAAATAATATTATCTTTTAATGTTAATTTTCAATACAAAATAAAAAAAATTATGCAAAATATTAAATCAAACAAATATATTAAAACTAGTATATTCTTAAATAATAAATAAAATAATTTTAATAACATTTAATAAACAAAATAAATTAAAAAATTAAACAAAACTTTAAGAAAACTACAAAAGAAATCAACTTATATTGTAAAATTTTAATTAACTTATATCATGGAAATAGTACAAATTTTAATTCAATTCTTTTTAAGTACAAATGCTAACATAAAAATACATACATTAAAAAATATATCAAATAAAATCATATAATACCTTAATTAAACATATATTAATTTGTAAATTTCTAAATTATAAAATAAAATAATTTTTATAATAAACATAAGAAACAACAATTAAAATGAAAAAAACAAAAATAAATAACAAAATAATATTTTCTTTTAATGTAATGTTAATATTGAATACAAAATAAAAAATTATACAAAATATTAAATCAAACAAATATATTAAAATTAGTGTATTCTTAAATAATAAATAAAATAATTTTATTAAAATTTACTAAATAAAATAAATTAAAATAATTAAAGAAAATGGCCAGAGGAGTTGCATTTCAGTGATGAAAAAAAGGTAGGAAAATAAATAAACAAATAAATAAATAAACAAGAAAGGCAAGAGAGAGAGGAACACCATCTAGGAAAGAACTGCTGGACTCAGGAAAAGACTCAAGGAGGGCGATATATGTAAGAAAAGTGGGCGAAGGGAGGGAGGAAATTTAAAAAAAAAATATTTAGATAACCGGAAAATAATCTAAACAGTTTATTATAATATTAATATATTCAACTATTATAATGACTGTTTCACTGGTGTACCCAAAAAAAACTACTTCATATTAGAATCTGCCAAAGTTTTGTCCATATTCAACAACCTTACACATCAACAAATGAGGCGAGAAACATTAAAACTTACACTGCACCACCAGAGTATAGAATCAAAGTTAAGAGGCCACAAATCTCGCCCTTCTAGAGAATGGCATACGATGAAGGAAAAAACGTGCAACACCCGTGTATCTACGACAGTTTGGTTCTAATTTTTTATTAAAAAAAAAAAACTTACAAGTTTTTTGTGTTTTATGCTTGATTCGTTCGGGTCCCAATAATAGTAATAAAATTAAAAAATGATTTAACCTGCATAATTGGTAAGCAAGTAACCATTGGCAAAAATTTAAATATAATACAATTTAAATATTAAATTAGCAAAAGGGGACAATTTCAACATTATTTAGCAAAATAGGGTAATGGGTCACGCCCAATTGGGGCGTGTTTGAACACGCCCAATTGGGGCGTGTTTGGCCCAAATGGTGACACGTGGCAGGGAAAAATGGGGGATTAGGGTTTTTGCGATTTTTTTCGTAAGTTACGGAAGGCCATAACTTTTGACTGGGACGTCCGATTGAGGCGAAACCGGCGGCCACGCGCTCGAAATCGAGAGGAGAAGGCAAGGCAAGTTCCCAAAGGAACTTACCCAAAAATTTTTCCCAAACGAGACCTCTAAGTGCCTCAAAACTGCGATTTAAGTTTCGAAGCCCCAAAAATTTTTTTGTTTTCTGATATTTTATGTACTCAATCAGTGAATCGCAAGCTATTCTTTGTTTATCTAAGTACTCCTCTCAATTTCGATCACTCTGACATAGAATACGTCTTCATCGGACATTGCTACGAGAAATTACGATTTAGGGTATCAAATTTATGGTAGGGTTTCAGATTTTGGGATTTAGGGTTTAGGGTTTCAGATTTTGGGATTTAGGGTTTAGGGTTTTGGGTCTGAGAAACTACAACTAATTTGAAAATAGGTTCTGATCACGATTGTAACAAGTGCTTTGCTGCAGTAGTTTCGCTAGTTCTAGAGAGCAGTTTGCGGGAATTAAAGGATTACTCCCTAAACCCAAACTCCAAAACCCTAAACCCCAAAATCCTAAACCCCAAAACCCTAAACCCTAAACCATAAATCCTAAACCTAAAACCCTAAACCCCTAAGCCCTAAGCCCTAAGCCCTAAGTCCTAAGCCCTACGCCCTAAGCCCTACACCCTAAACCCTAAAGAATAAGCCCTACACCCTAAATCGTCAACACTAAGCCCAAAATCTGAAACCCTAAACCCTAAATTTGATACCCTAAATCGTAATTTCTCGTAGCAATGTCCGATGAAGACATATTCTATGTCAGAGCGATCGAAATTGAGAGGAGTACTTAGATAAACAAAGAATAGCTTGCGATTCACTGATTGAGTACATAAAATATCAGAAAACAAAAAAATTTTTGGGGCTTCGAAACTTAAATCGCAGTTTGAGGCACTTAGAGGCCTCGTTTGGGAAAAATTTTTGGGCAAGTCCCTATTGGGACGTGCCGTGCCTTCTCCTCTCGATTTCGAGCGTGTGGCCTCTGGTTTCGCCTCAATCGGACGTTCCAGTCAAAAGTTATGGCCTTCCGTAACTTACGAAAAAATCGCAAAAACCCTAATCCCCCATTTTTCCCTGCCACGTGTCACCATTTGGGCCAAACACGCCCCAATTGGGCGTGTTCAAACACGCCCCAATTGGGCGTGACCCATTACCCCATTTTGCTAAATAATGTTGAAATTACCCCCTTTTACTAATTTAATATTTAAATTGTATTATATTTAAATTTTTGCCAGTAACCATTTTAAAAATTTAAGTGACACATGGACCAATATTATGGAATGAGTGTAAAAGAAAGTGTGACTCGCCCTGATCCCATTTCTCGTTACATCAAACTAGTAGGCCATATGAGAACTCATCTGACTATCACATTATCAACATAATTGAGAAAACTAAAACAGATAAAAAAAAAATAGTTGAGAGAACAAAAACGAATTTCATGAAAAAATGAAGAACGAAAAAGTTAATTTATTAAAAAATTGCACATCAATGTCACATCAAACTAATAGATGATGTAATAACACATGTAATTATCACAAAATAATTAATTTGTTATTTGACAATAATATTAAGAATTTTAATGAAGAAATAGCTCCAGATCTAAGCCTGATAATTTTTTTTTGTTAAAAGCTAAAGTAAAAACCCAGAAACACATTAGTGACAAAAAAAATAATTTTTTAAAGGAGACCAAAAAAAATTAAAAATATTAAACAAAAAAAAACCTATTTTGAAATTCTCTATTAACATCTTTTGATCACCCTCGCTTGCGTGATAAATCCGTTATACCTATCGTTTCTTTCTCACATCATCTTTCCACGTAAAAACTCTGAAGAAGAATCCCAAATTCTAATTATCGTGTTGTAAGAAGCTTCATGGAAAAGCATTGGCGTTAAAGCATTTATATGCGTTATTCTATCATGTCAAGTCACTTACGTTCGACAATACATTTTCGTTTTGACAAGCTAGGTCGTTACCAACTTTATGTGTGAGCCCTCATGACCTGATCCTAATTCCTAAGTAGCTGAGTAATTATACGTTAATTTATTTTATTTTTATGGCCAGAAGATATAAAAGGCATTGAACTTACTCCAAGGGATTATCGAGTAGAGCAATACCCCATATCTGACAGTAGACTCGAACCTCTGAAAGTTTTTCCTATCTTGAACTGGCCACGGTCCTTTTTCTTTGTAAAAAAAATAAATAAAAGACATAAAAGGTATTGCCTCTCTCTAACTTGCAGATTTGCGTCTATAATTGATATACATAATTGCATCTGACCAAACGCTTAAAGGAATTCCGAATTTATACGATGTATCATGCATATAGTGTTAGAGAAATAGTATGATAATCCTGGATAAATTCAAAGAATCGTGTTCGTACACTTTCCGAACAAAGTATTTCGACCCTATTCTTGCCTGAGTTCACGAAATCCTTGTTGGGATAATTCTTTGAAGAACAATCTGCTTCTGGCAATAGAGAACAGATCAGGAATGTAGAGAGAAAGTATGATTTTCGTATATCTTAAATCTGAGGCCAAATGACTCCTTATATAGGAGTTTTCCAAACAATGCAACTCTTGGCGATAAACCATCGTAACCGTTGGTTATCGGAGCGGTTGGGAGTAGTTATTTCTCTAACCTTTCCCAAGAGCGGTTATAAGTAGTTACTATTTTGAATTGTTAACCGCCTCTTATTCATAACTCATAGAGTTTAAACAAAACTCGGAACCCCGCACCGTAATCGCGGTCAATTATGCGTTGGCTCAACAAGCGTGCACTCCGCACTACCCTAACTTGTTTCCAAAGCTTAACGCGTAATCGCATTGGCCTATAGTAAATCACATTACTACTAAAATCCATTGATGACACTAAAATCACCAACATATAGGTTGGCTTTAAAAGGGAATATAGCTGAGTTCATCACATATATCTAGCGTCACTACTACGGAAAATAATTTTATGTAATTGAGACTTATATATTAATAGTGAAGATTGTCCATATTTCTTAAAAATAATATATTTTCAAATCAGTAAGTAATTTTTGTTAAATGATTCTATTAACAAATAAATATTTAAATATGAGACATAAAATTCATTCTTGATTATGAGTTTTTTTTAATCAAATAAGTCTCATAATTTTGAACTTATCAGAAAATTGTCTAATACTTAATGCATATAATAATAATAATTTTGATAAAGACATTTAGTTTAAATTATAATAATACCATTTAATGATTTATAGGATGATTTGTAAGTAAATTTTATAATAGTGTTTTCAATTTAAAGGATATTTTTATTATTATTTTGATTTCAATAGTGATTTTATAAGTAATCAAAATAGAGATTAAAAAAGTGAAGGTTTTGAGAAGAAATGAAAATTGAAAAAAATAAAGAGTTAAAAAAATTACAGTAAAGTAAAAAGGCATGAATTCATAAAAGATGAGAATTCAATACATATACGATAATTTGCTAAACGCTGATTTTGATGGTATGCATTGTCGATGTTTGAGAAATTAAGTGATAATGTTTCAATCCTATAAAAATTGGTAGTGATCAATTTTATTTATAAACTTCTAATACTAAAGGTCAAATTATATGATTTCAACACATTTATAATGATATTCTTAAAGATATTATTTAATGTTATTAAGTATTTTCGTACAACTTCTTTGTAACCACTTCAACTGACATTTTTTATTCAAAGAGACCCTACTTCCAGTGTTTTCCAATCTTGTGCTTTAAAGAATTTATCAGAACAGTCAATTTGAATCAAAATAATTCCTGACAATGCATTCATCTTCTTGATTTTTAGACCACATTTTGATTGCTTTTGAATGGACTTTTCTGCTCCTCACGAAACAAGTTCATCAAAATTATACATAAATTTCATAACTTAAACAATTTTACCTAACGGAGATAACAATATGTAAATGGTACTGCATGGATTGATCAATAGAAACTTTTCATAATAATTTATTAACGGTTGTAATGATAAACACTAATGTACTATAATTTTTTATAAAAATTTAATTAAGTTACATCTCGAAGACTCACCCATACTAATTAGTGACAGATCCACTTGGTAGATATTGGGGACAATTGCCCTCACTAACTTCTAAAATTTTCTTAATAAAATATATATGTTCAATTATAAATTGCTCCCACAGTTTAAAATAAAGTCTAAATTATCCATAGACCATAATGAGTTTTGTCCCCACAAATATATGTATACGAGTATAATGTCTACAACATAACATTTTTGGAGTAGAGATTGACTAGGGTATGTCTCGAGGTTCACTAAGTTGACTATTTACATATGTCTCGTTAACAAAGTTATCACATCAACAACAAAATTTGAATCCATATTTTTATAAGATATGAGTTCGATCCTTATCGACTGGATCAACTTTTTTGGTATACTATTATCTATCAATGAGTATTTAATTTTTACTAACAATTAAAAAAAAAAAAACTCTTTGTGAACGGTTTTTTAAATAACCGTTAATGGAAGTCCTTTTCTTTGTATAGTAGAAGTTAGTACCTGTGGAACCGACCATCTTGGAATGGTATGAGATGCTAAATTAAAGCAATGTACAAGTGGAAACATCTACACTGACTGAAGCAAAGGAAGTGAAAGGAATAATTAAGAAGCTAAAAAATGAGATACACTGGACCATCGGAGATTTTAAAAAAGCTTAGTTCGGATAGCAATTGCTGAGCAGAAATTCTGGACATGAGGGACACAAACAGAATATAGGATCTTTCAGGTGAATTTCTTGGAGGATTCATGTAATCATAAAAGCAGTTTAGCTAAATTAACACCCTTGCACCATGCGCAGCCACCAGAGAAAAGCCAAAAATATATACAAATATATAAGAGATTAACTCTGTATTGTTAACATAAAAAATTATATTAACAATTAATTAATAATAAAATCATTATTACTTTGATTTTTAAATTAGTTATTATAAAAAATAGAAAATTTATTATTTTAGACTAGGTTTAAGGTCCAATTAATCTGTATAATGAATGACCACAACTTAGACGTTGGATAAACATAAATCAATACCCGAGAGTAAATTAAATTTCCAAGAAGAGATCACAACTGCAAAATATTTTTCTTGAGAGGCATTGAGTTCATCCCATGGAATCCAACCCAGTTTTTTTTTACCCTGACTCAAAAACTACAAATATCCCCTAACTCACTATTTCATAGACTAATTTCGATCTTAGTGGGTGATTGTCGCTAACCCAAAGGAATTTTATACATAGTGCGAATGAAACACATGTTCTCACACTAAATAAATCATTTTTACTTATATGAATGTAGTAAGACCTTATATCACTGTGTCAACCTTTTGGGTTGAATTCACCTCATTCTAATATTACTCAATTTGGCCGAATATTTAGTAACTTGGGCATCAAATGATTTTTTACAAGTATGTACTCAACTGGCCATTCTGACATTCTCTATATGGATTTTCAACCTTGTTAGAGAGTTCATCTCACCAAGAGAACCTAAATTTCAGACAGACAATTTTGAATTGACAATGTTGATGACGACATTAGCTTAGCCCATTTCGGTTAGGACGTCAACTTAGTCCATCAATTACAGACGCATCACTTATCTTACATAATTATTTATAATTAAATGATAATATAAAAATCTGTTATAGAATAAGGATATATTTCATGTATAAACAAACCGAAGAAGATCACATATCTCTCCTATAGAATTTATCTCTTTATAAATTAGCTAGGTGCAATATACCACAGTACACATGCATCGGCTTACGGTACATTCTATGTAATTTATTTATTTATTATTTAAAAAAGGAGCAGAGAGAAGCGGAATGATCAGTGCAATTTCTTAAAAGTAGATCAAATTTGATTAAAGGATAATTAAGATTTTGGTTACTTTGATTAAATTTGGCCTATATTGCTATCTTAGTGAGCCCCCAAGTATTTATTAATTAGTTATTCCATATAAAGAAACATGAGCTAACCTGAACTTGATGAAGTGCTAGCTTCCTTATCTGGAATTATATGGTTAGGGATGGCACACATCAGAGAATATAGGATTTTCAATTAGTGGAGCTATACGTCACACATCTCACATCCATGCAAGTGGGGGACCAAACTTGTGTTCTTTCGATCTGTCTGTGTCACTTTTCTCCGGTTGCAACAAAAGATTCTAACACCAAAATGCCTAAGAAATTATATATAATTAGATTGGATTGTTCGCTAAGTCCTCACTCAATTGTACTAATAAATCTCACCCAGGACTAGTGCTCTATCCACTTAATTTGAAGCTGGTCATAACACTTTGGTTACATTAATTATCTAAACATCATTATTATAGTGCATTATTATTAAATCTCGATCTCTTAATGATGAAGGATTTGAAGAGAATCAAAGGCAATGACGTTTGAGCAATTGAGCCACTAATTAAAACAACTGCTTTAATATTCGTTTAATTACTTGCAAATCAATTGGATCTTGTCACAAGTTTCTGAGCATATAGATCATATCTGATATGTCACTATAATGTTGCAAGTTGCATATTGTCATTTTTTTTTGTTTTATCTTAGTTATTAACTTTTTAAATACATTTACACAAGGAAACTATGAAAACAAATTACATTATTTATAATATAAATAATGTTTTTTATCTGTACAAATTCTTGAAAACATTAAATAAAGGGTGTGTTTGACAAAATTAACGGATAAATTTGTTGAAAGTTGATGAAAAGATTGCTAAAAACATAACATATTTTAGAAGTTTTTTTTTAGGACAACAACTTAATTTTAGAAGTCGAAAACTACAAAAATTCCTGATTGAATTAAAAGTATTTGATAAAATCATTATCTGTTAAGTTAAATGATAAATATAAGAACACATATTTAATTACTTACTTATAACTATATATACTCAAATGATTACTTCTATTGAAATTATAATTTATTTCAAATAATTTATCATCTTCAAAATTATAATTTTATTTTCATTTTTAGAAAATATTAAATGAAAAGAGATTATATAATTGGATTTATATTTATAATTTTAATTATTTTCAATTATAAAAAATATTTGATGAGGTTGCAAGAGTTAGTGTGTGTTAAGGATTTTTTAATAAAAAAATTAAGAGCTTATAAGTCCCAACGTTACAAAAAATAGCATTTTAGGAAATGCGACAAATTTGTAATTAAATAAACTCTTTTATCCAATAACTATTTATTTAGTTTCTAAGCTAATTAAATTAAATTTAAATTTTATAAAATAAACTCGTTTATCCGATAAAGTTTGACTCACCAAATCAATAAAATTTGTGGTAGGTCACATTTATCGTAAAGGTAACTCGTGTAGATAGACTTGCTTCACATGTCACAATTATACAAGATTTTTGCTAATGAGATTTCACCTCACATTTCTCATTTTTCTTTTTATTCAGGATAGATATGTTCTTCCATATTGCTGATGGTCTAACCCCATGATCCTCCTGTATCTTTTGCTTTGATTATTAATATATTTGGTCTTTGCTGCTATATATGGCCTTTTGCTTGTTGTGGTGTCAATCCAGTTGGGATTATGACAAGTACTTGGCCTCAGCTTAGAGCTCCTTTTGCTTAAAAAAAAACTTGAAATAAACTTATTTGTCTTGTCAAACAACACCTAAGAAAATAGGAAATTTTTATAATTATTTGTAAAAATATAAATAAAAGTATGTATTTTCTCAAATTAAAACAGATGTTTTATGTGGGAAATTCGCTTTGTATCTTGAGGCAAAGGTCTATATTGCTATATCTGGAACTAGAATTGAGCTTGCTTTAGTGGAATGTTCTCTGATTTTTTTTAATTAATTATTAATATCGGATGTTTCTAATAACTGAAGTACCTTTTTATCATGGATTATCAATGGCTAATGCATGATTATGATCATAATCAAATATAATATATAGCTAAAAAGGAATATAGATTTCCGACCACTTAGCCGATTAGAAAATAATTAAGCATATAAGTGGTAATTGAGTGCAAATTTAAATATAGAATATGATAGATATATCAGACACAAGTTAGTAGGAATAAAAGTGACACGACCCTAAGAAATATGAAGAATCAAAGTTGGAGAGCATTTCAACTCCTTTTTTGTGAATGGGTACAGAATATGTTTTGACGTAACATAGCAGATAAAATGAAGCATCAAGGTGGAAAACTGGAAATTAAATGTGCCAATGGTAAAAGGTGGTTCCTATTTAGATCTGAAAGTGTATATGTTCCGGCTCTTCACTATAATGAAACTAACTAATCAAGGTAGATAGAATATGGAATTAGCTGCTACGTTAAAGAATATTTAAACTTGCTTTATACATATATTGAGATATGAATAATCACATAATACTCGTGTAATTTTCACTAATTATTACAACATTCAATAATTTTTAATTAAATAATTTTATCTCAAAACTTACTTTTAGAATAAAAGTTCTTTTTATATATGTAAATCACATCTATCAAATTTTAAATTAATAAAAAAATTATTAGATATCTCCTTTAATTTATATAAATCAAAATTAGTATAATATATTTTTAAAATATATTAAAATATGAATTATTTGATCATCGATGTTTAATTTTCATAAAATTTCACACAAATAATTAGAATAATATATAATTATAATTCAACGAATTACATACTATATAATGTTATTAAATGATTTAATAATTGGTATAATTAAGTTACATAGGTGTATTTTCCATATGTGTGTTTTGTTGGGTGAAAATAAACTTGTTCGACTAAACTTGCCCCAATATCAATTCAAATGATTTAACGGTTGAATTAGTTAGTTTTGTATTGTTTTGAAAGTTATTAGGTTGTGTTAATGAAAAAGTTTGGCAATTAGAGTCAATTGATATTTTCTTTTAGATGTGTATATGACATATCAAGTAAGAGTTATATATAAAATTATTAGATCAGATTTGAATTTTATTATTTATTACTCACTGGGGTCAGTCTTGTCTCTTGCAGTGAGAGATTTGGATAACATGAGGTCTCGGCTGTATCTTTTCGTTTCGATTTTTTTTTATCCAATATGATTACGCTTAATTTATGTGATTATAAACATAAACATAAACATAAATGTTTCATTTCTTTGCTTATTGTTGTGAAAGATTTAATATATGATTGATTATACATTTGTTGTCATCTTTAATAAACTCTAAAATACCGATAGTAATACAATTTTTTTATCTGTATAAATTAAATATGATATCAAGATATTTATAATATTCACTTATCTTATTTAATTAACTGAATTAGACTTCTTGGTGTAATATGATTATACACACAAAAAAAAAGTTAAATTATTGTGAGAATTGATAACATTTAATTACATGCAGCCATTAGATTAAAACTACCTGTTTAGATTGTGTATTTTTTTTTTTTTGGTAGTGTAAGGAAATAAAGACAAAACTACAAGAGGCCTAGCCAAAGTCAGTTAGTACTTTGGTAGCATATTCAGAATCTAACACATTGTATTTAATTATAAATCTTAATCTCTAATTAAAGAAGAAATAAAATGACATACGATTTATATATATTGAGATTATTTTTTTATCAGAAGATTTATATTGAGCTTAGTTATATTATAGCTCGATTTTTTTTTATGTGTGTGTGTGCGTGATTCTAGCTAGCTCGATCTCATGAAACATATATTTGATTCTGTTAGACATGTTGATTAAGATATGATTTCTATTATGAACAAATTTGATTCTTTAACTACTTATATAAAAAATAATTTTTGTAGAGAAAATAAAACTCACTTAGATAATCTACTCTATCATATCTCAAAAAGCATTGGCCATTTAACTATTGGCTTGAAAATCATATGGGTGTAAAAACAACAATTTTTGCATATATAGGGACACTAACCTATTTAATACAATTTATGGGTGTAAAAACAACAAATTGTATTATCCGTTCTTTCTTTAATATGCTCATGAAAAGACTACACGTATCCATAATATTACAGGGAAGAAATATATATAAAAATGAATATTAAAGAAAGATTATGTTCTAGAGGAATAAGAAGCTGAAATTTGCACAGAATATAGTATGTCAGCCTTAAAGTAATGCCAAACGTTGACATTAATTAGGAGAGTAAAAATTGATGAAATCTTCAACAGTTAAAATCGAAAAGAAAAATGGATATAGATTTTTAAGAAAATATTAAATGCAATATATTGGATAAGAGCGTTTGCTCTTAAGACGTAAGAGGAATTTAATCTGATTCGCTTTTAAGTTGGCTTCAGATACCCAAAGTCCCTAACGTAAAAAATATTAAGATTTTATGAGAAAAATATAAGAAAAGAAGTTATGCATGAAAACACGCTCCTCACAATTACAATTAATTAATTACAGTTTCATATATGACAAATAAATTAAGATTTTTTTCACTGATAAAAAAAAGATTATCTGAAAATGATAAAAGAAAGCGATATTTTTTCATCATTTCATTGAGTAGTTCAATTTTTAAGATGCTAATTTAAATAACTAAAATAATATATCTTCTAAAATTCATGACATGGTGGATGCTTTTATAAGATGATTCACAATTAGAAAAGGAAAACCAACCAGCATGCAGGCAGCTGCAGGTTGTATTTGATGACAATTATCGTTGCAATTTAGTTTTCTTAATCTATAATTAATTTGAAAGAGAGGCTATATATACATTCAAAATTATTAAGACATCCATTTATTGAAGCTTTTTGGATGATGATATTTTACATTCAATGTATGCTGGAAAATGATGTGATAAAATATCACAGAAAATGAACAATTATGGAATTTAATTAATTAGTCCCCAAAATAAACTAAAATGATGGCTGCTTGTCTTAATTGATGCCTGAGCAAATGATTTGGGTCAAAGGCCCCAATTGAAAATTTGAAATTGTGCTTCCTGGCTACCTTTTTTTCTCATTAAAAATATACAAATACAAAAAAGCAAACACCTACATCCTAAATGTCTATAAAAAAATATTTTTTATATCGAATGTAATTATAATAAATATAAAAAATATTTTTATACATTATTTATACATATAATCAATATAAAAAGTAAAATATAATTATCAACTTAGGATGATGCCTTCTACTAAAGGATAAATGAATGTAAGAAAAAAAAAAAACACCCTAATATGAATTGTTTTCAAATTACACTCTTTTGCTAAATTATTTTTGGTTTTCACTCACTTTGATCAAAAATTATTTTGATCCATTTAACTCTCCCCCATTCGAAGAGAGACATTGTTTCCTCTTTGCCCACATTGTTTATTCTATTTTATCCCCAGTTGATGATTGTGGTTGCTTTCACAATATAATTAAACATCTAATTATGCAGCATAATGCGCATTCACTAGCTAGCTATGGTCTTGGATTGGACCCAATAATCCACGTACGTGACTCTTATAATAGACAATATATATTATTTTTCTTTATTAATTTCCTTCTTTTTTCTGAATATGTAAAAATATTACATAATCACACAAAAAACATGTATTAATTCCTTTTGTAGGCGTAATGTTAGTACTCGAGGATAAAGGTTAAAGAATATTATCACGACATCATTCATGTTTATGCATCTTATTCTTTGTAAGGAGTGAAGTCTTTGGTAGAGATAATGACATGTGTCGCTTTACTAATTTGACATGGTTTGATGTCGCCTTAAGTTTTAAAAACTAGACTTAGGGTGTTTGTTTAAGTTTATTTTTCTTAATAAAATAAATGTTTTTTTTCTCAAATAAATTAACCTGATATCTCGATTAATTCGAACCAAATCAAAAGAGAAAATACAGATTTGTTCAAATTTCAAAATTGCATAGACCCGAGAATATCTTTTGAGTATTAGATTTATGCATATGGGACTAATCCAACCTCATACCATTTTACAATTTTTTTAACTTTTATCTTGTGCAAGTCTATAATTTCGACTTATAAACTATTAATAAACTCTATCTTTTATTTCTTATAATTATAATTTCTTTTTTTCTTCCTTTTTTTCAATTGTAATTGTAATTATAATTATATTTCCCCCTCTTTTTAATTATGTAATTAATTCACCCAATAACTTGACCCGATTTAAATTGAATATGAAAAACATAAACCATCCTAATTAATTAACATTCATAAGTTTAAATATAAATATGCACTTTTAAAAAAATAATCTAAATATACTATAAACCTTATCCAACATGGCTTGTCACCACTCCTAATAAAAAATTAAAGATTAGTGTATTGTCCGGTTCCGTCAAATACATGTGATCATTTACGTGGTGCTCAAATACACATGTCCATCCTTCATGTTAGCCATGCTACAGGAGTACGGACGTTTTCCCTCAGCAGTCGGGCTGTTAAACCTAACATGTTATCTTTAATACCTTAATTCAAATGTTATTGATAATGTTGCAAACTGTTTTTGAACTTGCAGATACTTAATTATCTACAAACCATCATATTATCTACTACATGTTAATAATTATCTAGAAGGATTGTTACTCTCATTGTAACAAGCTCTGACAAAGAAGGACGAGAGGCTCTCCTTTCACACTATAAATATCAGGTTTCGTCTAATCCTTCAGACACCAATTCACACTGAGAGACATCTACTCTCATACTCTCACATATGTGATATACTCATTTTTATACATTATTTTCATATAATTGATGTAATTATTGAGTGTCAAAGTCATATCCTTTATTTTACAGGTCTCCCTCTTTATTAAGGTTAACTCATCATCAGACATACAAAATTTAGAACATATTTTAATCATGATCTTCCTTACGTGAGCCACATCTTGGTTATGATAATCCTCTGAGCCACTCCCAAATTTTGACAAATACAACTAAAAAGAATGTAAAGTAATTGTAGTTTGTTTTTCCTTAAAAACAACCTTATAAAACCGCACTCAATTTGATTCGCATAAAACGAGATACACATTACATACACAAAATTCCAATTAGACGAGCAGTGTAAACAGTAAACCTCAGCATTCAGCACACATACAAACACTGTTTCTCTCTGTTTTTTAATATGTTGGTCTGAGTGGTTTGTTAGCCACTATAAATACCCTCCTCGCCCATATTTGTCTTTCAAGCCCACACAAATCTTTCACCATATCTTCTCTTCTTTTCCACCAATTAAGTAAAAGAAAAAATACAAAATTGAGAGAAAACTAAACTAGCAGAATGAGAAGCATTCCTATTCCTCCAACAACCACAACCAATACATTAGCACCAACAAGTTCTACAGTAGTAATGGCGACGACGATAACGACGACGAACACAACCTATGTTCCTTCCCCATGGCACTCTCCAGTGCCCTACCTCTTCGGAGGCCTCGCTGCCATTATGGCTCTCATAGCCTTGGCACTGTTGATGCTCGCTTGCTCCTATTGGAGGCTCACACAAGAGAGTAACAACAACAACGTGGTGAAAGAGGGGGATGATGATTCTGAAAAGAAGGAACAGCCTAAGGTGTACGAGGAGAAGATCCTAGTCATCATGGCCGGGGATCACAACCCAACCTTCTTGGCCACCCCTTCATCCTCCTTAGGTTGTTGTAGCAATTTCGATCACAAAAAACACCTCGGAAATTCCGAGGATTCCAACAAGTCCTACAAAGAAACTGTGGACGACCATGTTGTTGTTTTGAATGCTACACATGAAAGTGGAAGTGCTCGACATGATCAACATAGTGAAAATTTATGAGTTTCGATCTCCAGCAGGATTTTGTCTACCAGTTCAAATTTCAACTGCAGATCACATTCTCTTTTCTTCTCAATTGGTATGCAGTCACCAATCTAAGATTTTGTTTCACCTGTTAATTGGGAATTAAGGTTTTGTAGTAGTGGTCCAGATTTGAGAAAGGGGACTGGTGGAATGAAATTCCAATTTTGTTTATTTTTTCCTTCAATATATTACTCTTTCTTCCTTTCGGTCTTTTTTTTTTACTTTTCTTTTTTAACTAATTCGACTCTTACAAAATCAGCAATTCTTTAGAAAATAAAATAAATAATACTATCAGTTATTAGAAAAACAATAATTAATTTATAGTGCCTATATTACCAAATGGGTGTAGATGTATAACTCTTTTTAGTAACCTATTGAGTTTGTGAAAAAACACATATGAGATTTAGTCGTTCAGAATATATTTTTGGGATGTATTTTAGTATATCAAAATAGTCTCTCATCACTTAAGAATCTTAATTAAGGACAAATTTGTGAAACTTATACCAAAGTGAAAAATGTCTGGAGGCTACTATTCCAACTTCCGACATACCAACATATATTATTGGGTTAAATAAAGAATTTTGTTTTCAAGCAATAAATTCTTCCATCTTCATTTTATGCATTAGAAATAATGGTAATTGTACATTGATTTACCTATGTATTTTATCTACTTTAATTCAAACACAACCTAAGATTAATTAATAACACGTTTGATTTTGATCTCACATTTGCCTAAATCAATTCAGATTTTTTACATTGTAGGCAAAGCAATTGAGTTACTTCTATTTTTTTCTCGTAGCGTAGTTACTGTAAATTTGAGTTCCTCTGTCAATCCAAACGAACAATTACTTCATACTTACTTTAGAAATCCTTTTTCACTTGGGTTCTGGTGTAAATTTTAAGGTTGGGGGAATAATAAGCAGGTGAGTTTTCTTTCAAGGAAAGCCAGAATTCGCATCTTGTGTGTCACTTGTACTCGAATTTTTCACGTTGAGTTTGGAGCAATATATTCCCCCCAACATGGATTTGGCATTCAATTCACGATCGTAAAGTTTGCTTGTCCTGTCAGGCAACCATACCAATTACCAAAGACGCATTCAAATAATTAATTGTTACTGTTTTTCTTCTTCTTTTTTTACTTTTTGATCAATTTCTTGAAATTCCAGTTGAAAGAATTTGTTTCTTGAAAGTAATATTTTCTACCTTGTTTTATTATTTTTAAAAATATTGTTTTTAATTGAATCAACAAGAAAATATACGTATAATATAAACATGTCTGGTAATATATAAAAAGAAATGTTTTTGTATTTTTATTTATTTAAATATATATAAGTTAATATAATCTAAAATAAAAATTCTTTACAATTAAAATAAAAAAATATATTTTTTTTAAAAAAATAGCAATTACCTATGACCAAACTACTGATAAAGGCTAAGAGAATTTTGATATAGTTATTATTGACAAACTTGAACATTGATAACTGTTAGATGTCAGTTTACAATTTTCGGTTAATAACTTAGTTTTTTGGTGTGAACTAACTTTACAATAGCTTCACTCTAGTTATCATTTTCTTTCTTATTTTCAAAACGAGATTTAGGTTATCAATTAACTGTCGAAAATTAACAATTATTGATGGCTTTTCACTTAGACTACTTGTAATACCAAACATTCTTGTTAGAAGTGGCAAAAAAATTCTTAAAAACCAAGGTTATATAAGGACATTAATATCAAAGTCAACGATTTTTATTTTAATTATTATCGTTGTCTTATATTGACAAAACTGTTACCTATACAATAAGCAACACCCATCACACTTTAAAATATTGTTGCTTATTTAAACATAATGTCCTTTTCACTTAACACAATTTTCAGACATTTTGATAGATGAAAAATATCGTAGTGATTAAATTACCTAGAAATATCTCAATTGCAAAGGTGGTCGTTTATATCCACACAACCTAACTAGAGAAATCTTATTTAAAATGATAATAGAACATTATCCTTAATTCACATCATTATTTGGTTTATAAGTTAGCATGCTTATTTTTCAAGATATTCTTTATTATTATATAAAATTACCTTAATATCAAAAAATAGTGAATGAAATCTACTAAATTAAAAAGAGAAATCAACTTTTTTTTAAAGGAAGCATAATTATATCCACTACTACAAAAAGGGTCTTTTAAGACGAGTATCTTAAGTCGGTTATCGTATAACCGTCGTGGTTGGGAGCGCAGTAAAAATTTCATAAATAAAATGTCACGTTCAAAGACAGTTGTCAAATAATCGTCTTAGAAAAGTCCGTACTACGACGGTTGGCGTGCAACCGTCTTAGTTTTCTGAGTGTTAAATGCTGACGTATCTAAAACGATGACGATTTTCATAGATAACCGTCTTCGTTTTGTATGTATTGAAAGACGATTTTGAAGACCGTCTTTGAAGGTTCAAAACGATGATGCATTGTATGCAACAACCGTCTTCGTTTTCATTTGGTTTAAACTTAGACGCATGACCTTTGTTGGTCACTTTTCGTTGTAGCCCTAAGTCCCTAACCAGAAACACTCCTCCTATCACCGTGAACCTCCCTTACTAACCCACTGGTCATCGTCAACTAAGGTGTCCTCGTCGCGAGCTTTTGTCATCAACTCTGCTCATAAGTAAGTGGTCGTCAACCTTGGAGATGCTTTTTGTTGTAGCCCTAACCCACGAGGTCGCGGTGTTGTGTCGTGAAGGTCCTACAGATAATTTCACTAGATTCAAATGCAATTCACAGCTTCCTTGTTAGAGGTGCTTGCCTCTATACTTCAGTAATACCATTACACTCCCTCAAAAGTGGGTTAGGGCCATTATCTCTGTTCTTGTGTGATTATGCTTATGAAAGTGGATGAATGTACCTTGAATTAAATATTCATTATAATAATAATATTGTATTTTAATGGAAACAGTTTAATGAAAATGGCATATGTAGTAGAGGGGCATTTGCTCTAATTGGTAAATGTTTCTGATTAAAGGTTCCAGCACATTGTGATGACAGTTTGATATCTTCAATGTTTACCTTGTGAATAAATGTTTATTTTCTTCATAATACTTGCTCCCCCCTATTATATTGACACAATTGAAGAAATAAGAAATATCAAGTTTAGGCGTGGTAGAATCAACCAACTCATCATGCCTCACCCATCAAATTCTTGTGCAATTTTTTGGTTGAAACTTATACTACACATCTCCCCATAGTTAAATAATTTATAACATTTAATTTGAGAATTGTGTATTGAACATAGTCCTTATTTATTGAATTAATAAAGACATAGATGAAAATGAATGATTTTTCTAACAATAAAGCTACACACTTCACAATATCCTTTACTTCATTCGATTTTTTTTCTATATGACTAAATTATACTATAGTAGTAACATAACTCTTCGCATTTTGACCCTTCGTGAAAGCTAACATCCATGTTACTTTATCATTTGGAAATAATAATAGATATATGAGTCTTGTATCCTGTACACTCCCTTTAGGAAACTAACTCTAATAATAATGGTGTTAAACTACACTACAATATAATACAACATAGTTTTAATGGTGGTTTAGTGTAACAAGCTTTCTAGGATTGTCTTTGTAAATTTCAAGCCTCACTTCCCATCAACTAATGGCTCTTACTTGTGGAACCTTACAATTATTTTTTACATAAGTTTGAATTTGCAGCTTGCCAATTGTTGAAGATTCCTAATTCAACACTGTTGAAATTGTGTGCAATAATATGCTAATTGGTCATGGAATTGAACTTCAATTTAGCTTTAACTTATCTGCCATTGTCATAATTTCTAGTGGATTCCACTTTGATTGCAACTTTTGTGTTATGCCGATAGATGTAGATATTGGATCATCCTCTGTCGCTAAGAGTGTCATTGGCCTTGTTTTAGGATATGTCACAAGCCTAGTTATTGACCTTGCAATTTTGATAGAGGTTTGTTCCTTTTGTTCATAATGTTATGGACAAATTATCCTTTTTCCCATGCTCATTTCAAATAGACTTGTGATTTTATGGAGAATGTGCAATTATGTGATTTCTTCTTTGGTGTATCTTCTTGGTAGAGGGATGCTCATATGTTTTAGGATCAAAGATGTTCATCCATACATTTGTTATGGGATAGGATTGTGTTTGCAATGTGACATCTCTTTGTTCCCCTACTCATGGATTCCAAATAGAGTATGCATTATTGATATGTGTAGAGATTACACAACTTTGTTGCATACTGAAGCTATAGAGTATCTGAATATGTTTGAGTAGCAGGATGTATGTTCACATGAGTCTTATTTATAATCACATATTAAGGAAGAAAAGTATTCTACTTTTTTTCTCCTTTTTCACAAGCTATTTTCTAAACTTACACTAAAAATAGCTTGAAATAAGATTTCCCAGTACTCATAAATTGTAATTTTTATTTTCACTCCTTCTTACTCCTAAAATTTTAAGAAACTACTATGGCAAGATTTTCTCCTCCACCTTCTTTCACTTCACTTTTGCTCATAATAGGTAAATAAGTGTAAGAATCACGACTTGGTGAATGATGATTTTCTTTTGACCAATATTATACATTTTAATCCTCGAATTTGTTTTCTTGCTTTTTCGTTGTAGACCTTGGAGATTTAGTATATGCCTTAAGATTTACAAACCATTAAGTATTTCTATATGCACCTTGCAGTATGTTCCTTGCATTATTTTTTTTATGGATTATATAACTTGCAATTTGTATGTTTCTTTAGGAAACAAAGTTGGCATTGCTCTAATGTGGTTCTTTGTCCCTGACTTATGTGTGTATGCATGGGTTAGTGTATTCTTGTTAATCAAATTGTATGCTATAAAAAAAATTTGAAAGACATATTAGACAGTTATAGATTAGAATCGTCTTAGAATGTCATATTCAAATACGGTTATAGGTTAGAACCATCTTAGAATGTCATATTCTAAAATGGTTATAAGTTAGAACCGTCTTCAAATGTCACATTCTAAGATGATTATAACCTATAACCGTCTTAAAAAGTAGCATTCGAAGACGATTATAGACTAAAATCGTCTTTGAATGTGGCATTCTAAGACGGTTGTAGCCTATAACCGTCTTTGAATACTATTTTCTAAGACGGTTGTTGACTGTAACTGTCTTAGAATGATGCAAAAAAAAAATTCAAGGACGAATTTTAAGACAGTTGAGGGCAAAAAATCATCTTAGAATGCTGCAAAAAAAATTCAAGGACATTTTTTAAGACGATTGTAGGCAGAAAATTGTCTTAGAATGTTTCATTCTAAGACAGTTCAACCATCATCGTTGAAAGTCTTACCTTTCAACGACATCGGCTACAAAGACGGTTGGAGAATCGTCTTAGAATGGGTCTTAAAATCGATGTTGAATAGCTTGTTTGTAGTAGTGATCATTTCATTCAAAATGTTTGAAACAATACATGAGGGGATGTAATGAAACTCACGAGAGGAAGAGTAAAATCTTGAAGCCCTTACTAAGTTATGAGCTATAAGATTAGCTTGTCTCTTTACAAAATTCACTTTAGAGTTAATAAAAAAAGAGAATTGTTGCCTATATTTATCCATAATTACATGAAAATGGGAACTACCTATAGTACGAGAGTTGAAATTATCTGTGACATTTGTGATTTATAGGTTCTACAACTAGAGGATGGCATTGAGAAGGGCCCAAGCTTCAACATCTCTAAGGGTTGGAAAACCATTGATGATTTAACTTTGATGAAGTGACCATAGCTATCTCTCAAACAGAATCCAATGCCAAAGGTTTTGGTTTCTTCAAATAGAGCAACATGCATCAATGTTGTGGGTTATGAAATATTCAGAGGAGGAATCCACCTCATATCATTATGGCTAGGTAGAGCTTCCGTGTGTGGTTTGGTCGGTAAATTTATATTTTTCTATTCAGTGTAGTGTTGTCACGCATTGTTGAAGGCAATAGTAAGTTGTATTGAAGTTTCCTCCCAAAACTTTGTATTCTTTGCCTTCTAAATACACCAAAGGACTACCCCTATGCAAGAAATTATTGGCTGATCGAAATCCTGAAGTAACTGAAACATGAAGTCTTGCAAGTTATCCGCGATGGTCCAACAATTATCAATCAAGTGTCATAGATTTGTTGTTGTCTAGATTTCTTTAGCAATGTCACAACTCAGGAAAAGATATCATTCATTCTTTATATTTGCTTCACATAACACAAACACGAGGACAAAGGACATGTTTCATGTCGCCTAGCAATCTCCAAAGGAAGTGTTTGATATTGTGAGGAACATGTAATTTCTATAGAAGCATCCAGTTGCATTTAGCTTTCAAGTTGGAGTTTTCCAACATGTTCTCCATTATGTTATGATAGGTACTATGAGCAGAATAATTACCATTTGATGTAAATTTCCAAATCAGTTTATCATTAACCTCTAAGTTGAGAAGAGGAATGGATTGAATTTGTTGAGCATCAATCTGATTGAAATTGGCAGCCACTTCATTGTTCTTCCAAGCATGCAAATCATGATCAATAAGGTCACCAACATGTAAGTCCATGTTCCTATTGTTGTTATTAGAGGTCACGAAATGATTTTCTGAATTTTTGAGCCAAGGTTAAGTCCAAACATTGATAGAATTTTCATCTCCAATTCTCCATTGCAAGCCTTTTTCCACCACTACTCGTGAAGCATGGATACTACATCATATGAAGCTTGGATTATGCCTTAACTGAGCTTCCAAGAAATCCACTAATGGAAAATATTTGGCTTTGAAAACTTTTGCTACCATAGTATGTTGGTTGGACATCAAACAACACCTTTGCTTCCTTAGCATGGCTAGATTAAAAGCATGCAATTGTCTGAATCTCATTCCTCCATTTTCTTTTTTTATGGACATTTTATCCCAGTTGAGCCAGTTAATGCCTTTTCTTTGTTGATTGTTTGAACCCCACCAAAAAGAATTCAACATTCTTTGTAGTTCATCTTCAAGTGTAGAAGGGAGGAAATAGACACTCATTCAAAAAGTAGGAATAGATTATGCAACTGATTTAACAAGAATTTCTTTACCCGCCTTAGAAAGATGCTTACTCGTCCAATGGTTGATACGATTCCAAATGCGGTCTTTGATAAAACCAAAAACAACCTTTTTCCTCTTGCCTATGATGGATGAGAGCCCTAAATATTTGATGGATCCAATGTTTCAAAAACATCCAAAAAAAGAAAAGATGTTTTGCCTTTGTGGATGTTGAATATTTGAGCTGGAGAAAATTTCAGATTTCTGGTAATGGATAGTTTGGCATGAAATCTCACCATACTTGTCAAGTATCTCCTTTGTCGTGGTAATCTCATTGTCATTTGACCTGCAAAAAAGAAAACAATCATCAGCAAATAAGAGATGTGAGAGGGAAGGAGCCCCTCTAGACACCTTCACTCGATGAATATCTCTTTTTGCCTCACTAGTTTTAAGAAGAGCTGAAAGACCCTCAGTGCACAAAATGAATAAATAAGATGACAATGGGTCACCCTATCTTAGTCCTCTCCCTGGAGAAATATGGCCAATAAAATTCCCATTAACCACCATAGAGAAATTAACAGATTAAAGACACATATGTACCTAAGAAATCCATTTTTCATAGAAACTCATTTTCCTCAAGACACTCAGAAGATAAGTCCACTCAACATGGTCAAAGGATTTGGATATATCAATTTTGAGTGCAGTCTCTCTTGACTTACCCTTATTCTTACATCTCATATGGTGGATGACTTCTGAGGCTAAAAGGACATTATCTAGGATAGTCCGATTTTCTACAAAAGCTTATTGTTCTTGGGAGATGCATTTGGGAATGATGGGTTTAAGTCTATTGGTAAGAACTTTGGAAATAATTTTGTATATGACATTGCAGAGAGAGATGGGTCTAAAGTCTTTCATGATGGAGGGATTGTTTTTCTTGGGGATTAGGACAATAGAGGTTTTGTTTACCTGGGGTGGGAGGTTTTCCAAATTCATGTAATATAACAAGGTTTATATAAATTTTATTCATGTAATAAGGAAAATCTATTGAAACAAAGTCATGGTAGCATTTATCACTTGTAAATATGTTGTTATTAATGTTCAAACTCTCGGTCAATATTCAATAACCAATCATTGGTCTAGTGGTAGTGGATTAGACCCTTTTAAACAAGATTTCAAGTTTGAGCTCGTGGATGAAAAAAACATAGTTAGAAGGACAAAATCTCATTAAAAGTAATCAATCAGATTTTCTAACCAACTTTAATCATCGGTAAAGCTAATTAATAAATACTCTATACCAATAATATAAAAATTAAAAACAAAAAATTCAACGTACAAGGACGCTTCGGGTCATTTTGGGGTTTTAACTTAAATACAACTCAAGTTTCTTTGTACATGGCACAAAACAGTCGCATAATCAATTTTTTCTTTAAATTATATATTTATTCTTTCATTAATACAATTAGTTAACGGGAAAAATAAAAAAATAAAATTCCAAATTTAAATGAAAGAAAAAACTTGTAAAACTAACATGTAATTGATATAATTTAATAAAAATATATAGGAAAGGTACTCTACAGTTATATAATTTTTGGAAGCAAATTTGATATTTTTAATTACTTTATTAAACAAATAATACATTTATTTTTTTGTATTAATATCTATAGGGATGGCAAAACGGGCTTGGCCCGCCGGGCCGGCCCGTTTAGCCCGCAAAAAAACGCGGGCTGGGTTGATAATATTAACCCGCAAATCAAAAGCGGGCCGGGCTGGCCTGCCCCGCAGAATTGCAGGCCAAACGCGGGGCGGGGCCGGCCAGCCCGCTGGGCCTATATTATTTAAATATTAAATATTAAAATTAATTAAATATATTTAACATATTTTGAAATAAGTATATTCTTTAAATTTATACTCTTTTGAACTCTCATAATTAACTTCTAAGTTTTAATATTAAAATGGTTATGATAATAATACTTTCAAATAGTCTTTCATTACTAGCATATTACACTTTTGGACAGTTTATAACCGTAAATTTCATTTGCAAATGGTATAATGTTGTTAATTATTACATGACATCATTTATTTAGCATTAATTTTAAATTATTTATTTTTATTTAACTTTATGTTTTTTTTAATGATCATATTTGTATTTTTTATAATTTTTTTGTATTTTATTTTTTAAATTGACTTTTTTATTTTTTTTTAAATTTTTTATGCGGGCTGGCCCGCTAGTCCGCTGGCCCGCATTAAAGCGGGGCGGGCTAGCATTTGTAGCCCGCTTTGCAAAAGCGGGCCGGGCCAGCCCGCCCCGCATTTTTCGCAGGCCGACCCGGCCCGCCCCATTTTTTTGCGGGCCGGCCCGTTTGCCATCCCTAAATATCTATCTATATATAAAAAGTAAAGTGGAGTGGTGATATTGTTTTCCCCGACAAATTGGAGCTATTTTATAATTTCAATCTTATCGTCTAAAATTATAATTTAATTATTTTAAAATTTTGAATATAATGGGGGTCAAATACGTGAAACTTTTAAGCATAAAAAACATCAAACTTCTTTATCACATACCTCTTTGTCTCTTTTACCACATTTTTCTCTTTTTCTTTTGCTACCTTTTGTTTTTCTTCATTCACTCTTCTTTTTTATCATTCTTCACCTATGTTTCCTGCATCTTTTGTGTTTCTTCTTCTGACGTGAGCTAAAAAAGTATATTAATGTATATTTACAATAGTTAGCTACAACTGACCTATACGGTTTGTCACCAAGATTCATTAACCCAAAAGAATTATGTATTTAGTTAAAGTAGTCCTTCAAAGTTAGATGTCACTGGCAAATTATTTTCGGAAAGACTACATGCCTAACGGAATGAAAATGGAAGTTTACTCTTTTTTTTTTTATTTGAGTATTTAAAACTATATAAGTAATTTTTTGAAGAAAAAAAAAAAGACAACAAAGGACAAGTATTTTTTTGTCTATTATAACCAAACGAGCTAGTTTTTATTCTTAAATTTTATCACAAAAAGTTTAGATTAGGAGAAGGAATACTCCTTTGCAAAACTAGGGAAAATCATCAATCTCTTTATAGTAAAATTTACATATTACCTATTAAAGGAAAATTTGAAAATTAAACTTAAGTCACAATTATTGTGAGCAATAAACTTATCTCGACCAAATGTGTTAACTTTTTTCCTTTTTACAATACAATGTGTCAACTCTTATTTACATCAAATGAGCTAGTTTATCTATCTAAATATTAAACTTTCAAATAAAATAACTAAGAGTGTTAATGAGGATAGATCACCCACGCATTTGTTTATCCGAAAGAAAGGAGGAGAGTAAAGTGTCCTGTCAATCTAATGTCACCCACATATATAAGATATCTATACTAAGGTTAAATAAAGATGGAGCTATCTGCCTTGGAGTAGAACAATCCAGAGCATTATTTAGGATTAAACTTTTTGAGTCTGTGGATGGAATCCAACGCAACCCAACACATCTTACACCACTTAGAGAAACACAACACAATGAAAATTAATAATAAGATATTAATGCAATGACATGTAACAAAAAGTAATTAAAATTAGTAAATAAAGTAATTTATGATGACACATGTTAATATAACCTCTCTCTTATTTAATTAGGAATATTTTTAGTCCAAAAATAATTAACTCATGAGAAAATATGGATTGGATCTTATATAAAGGAATAAATCAGTTTAAAAAATTGTATTTTATAAATAAGAATGGAGGTGGTATATTTTTCCGGTAATAATTTTCCAAAATGCGTATATATTTTCAAAAAAGTTGATTCTTCAGCATGTTTGAAAATAACCTTTTCAATAAATAATTACTTGTTTTATAAAATCCATTTAGAAACAACAGAAATCGTCATTTTTTAAAATAAGTAAGAAAGAATAAGTTTAGATACATCATATTAAAAGAGTTACATACTTTTAACCCAAATCCTTTGAATTAATAATAAAAGCTACATACTTTTATTGCTTAATTTATAATTTCTTTATTCAATATGTATTTTTTTAATAAACAAATAGTACGACAAAGGTATTTCAAACCATTTGTTTATAAGTTAGTTTGATAAATAATAATTATTGATACCAACGGAATGGGGCCAATTCTAGCGTGAAGTTCAAAGATAGGGGTTCACGGGTGAGACACTGTTTTCCACCATATGATATATTATTAAAATAATCAATGGTGTAGATTTGTCATCGGTTACTGATTTTGCAATCTTCTCTCCGGTCTCTCCTCTCCACGGTGCTCTCCTCTCCACGACGCTCTCCTCTCCGGCCTCAACCTCATTGCAACTCCCACTACCACCACCACGCCAAACCTCCTCACCAATTGCGCCGCCATTGTTGCGTCTCCGACTTCTCCTCCTTGGTTGCAATCCTCGAGCCGCGACATCACAAGTTGAATCGTGTTGTTGGTGCGATCTGCAATGACCTTGACGGTGCATCTCGCGGCAAAGGATGGCAGCAGCACGATTGAGAAGAATGGGAAGAAGGAAGAACAAAGAAGTTGGTGCCGGCGTGGTGGTGGTGGTGGACGGTGCAAGAGAGTGAAAGGAGGAGAAGAGCGCCATAGGATGGTGCTTTGGATTTCTGCCATGTTAGTGAATAGTGAAGGTCATCAGCGTGGTGGTGGGTGGTACCGGCGTGGTGGTGGGTGGTGCCGAAGAGAAAAAGGAGGAGAAGAGTGTCACGGGTGATGTCACTGTGCTTTTTTTTCTCTGTTTTTTTCCCATCCTGGTAATGAACCGACAATTTTCAGTAAAATACTGTCTCACCCGTGAGTCCTTTGTTTGAACTTCAAACTAGAATTGGCCACGGTATGGTAATTGTTGCTATGCTAAACAATTCCAAAACAATTTAGGCTCAATTAGGAAATAGTATTTTTTTCAAGACAAGTTCAGGAGTTACAGCCCAAGTATCAATTGGACCGAACCAGGACAAAGTCTTATTTCGATAAAAAGTTTCTTCTCCATCCCTAATATTAGTTAGATTGGGTTGATATAGATATGAGGCTCACTAGTAACACCCTTATTGCAACTATACCCTAACCACCAAAAATTGGATTTAGGTATCTTGATTTGAGTTGTGGTTGTGCACATGTCAATATATTGAGTTGTGGATTTAGAAACAACAAAAGAAAGAAAAAACTAAACAAAAAGTTCATGGCTCTATTTAAGTTTCTTTGTAATAAGAAATGTGAATGATATGTTTTTCTATATTGTGTTTGTAAGTTCATATTGATAACTTATTAATTTTGAATGCATGTGTCTGATATGCCATTTCTTCTTCTTCTTCTTCTTCTTCTTCTTCTTCTTCTTCTTTTCTTCTTCTTCTTCTTCTCTTCTTCTTCTTCTTCTTCTTTTTCTTCTTCTAAAAAAAAAAGTAGAATAAATAGCCTTTATACATATTAAAGATTGCATTAAAAAAAATATGTATTAAAGATATTTATACTGCCATTACCTCTGTATTTTAGAAAATAACCATATCTTCACTTAACCTAACCTGTCTTTACCTCTATTGTTTTTTAGATAGTCTTTATCTCTGTATATGGATTTAGTTTTTGTAAAGTGGAAATTTATATTGATTAAAAAAAAAAGAGCCGTCAATTATTAATTAGAAAGTTAGGTAAGTCAATTTGAATAAATTTGTAATTGTAAAGTGTTAGTTTCAAATGTCCATTAAATGTGCATAGCTTTTTGTTGATTGGATTTGATACAAGCTCAACCACCGAATAGAAGGTGAATTTCGTAAATTAAACAACTAACATATGAAAAGTCTATGGGATCAGGGGATAGGGATGGCAAAGTGGGCCAGTCGACCAAAAACGGGTCGGGTTGGTCCAGTCCACAAAAAATGGATCGGGTTAGGCTGGCCCATTTTTACAAAGTGAGCTGAAAATACTAGTCCGTTCTACTTTAAAGTGTGTTAGTGGGTCAACGGGTCTGCCCACTTAAAAAATAAAACATTTTTTTAAAAAAGGTAAAATATTCAAAAAATTCAAATATAATTATTTATACTAAAAATTAATAATGTACTAACTTAATCCTATAACAATGATTTTTAATATAAAATATATGTCTAATAGAAACAAAAGCAAGCAGGGAATACATGTCTAATAATGGTTTTCAATTAGCTCCTAAGTCTTAACAGATTCTTAGAAATTTGCTTCACAATGATACAGTCAATCAAAACATATTTGTACATGTACTATAGCTCATTATTAGATTCCAAATACAAATTTATTAGGGTTAGGGATTCAAAATCACTCACTTCTTCTTTGTCACTCTCACTATAAACCACTAATTTAATTACCTATTAAATATTTTTTATTTTTTTATTGGTGGGCTGCTAGCCCGGTGGACTGGCTCAGTCCTAGCCCACATTTTTGTGGCCCGAGTTGACCTGGTCCATTTAATGTATATGAGTTCAAAATCTCAGCCCAACTCATATTTTTTCGTGGACCAAACGGGCTGACCCGCTGAACTAGGACCGTTTTGCCATCCCTACCAGGGGATGAGTTGATGCCTTGGTGGAAATGTGGTAGTACAATTTCTCTGTATTTTAATTCAGAGTTCTACCAATATCTTGTTTATAACATGTTGACTTGATGATGATGACGAAAGGAAGAAGTTGTAATTTAAAAAAATTTAATAAAATTAATAATTAATATTTGTTGATAATTTTTTTATTTATAACACATTCATATTATTAATTAAATTTTATTATAAGAAATAAGAAATGTTTTTTTATAATTTTTACTAAATTATAAATAATAATAAAAAAAGTATGTTGATAAGATTTTGTTGCTAATATTTCTTTTTTAATTAATTAATAACCAACCTTTCTTTTTGGATGGTTTCACTTTATTTGCTATTCCATGACTTGGTGTGCAAGGCGTGAACTATATTTAATAACTTCTTTTTAACAATAACTTTTTTGTTGATTGGATACAAGCTCAACCACGGAATAGAAGCTGAATTAGTTAAAATTTATTAAAAAAATATATAATTAATAGATAAATTCATTAAATAAGAAATAAAATTTTTAATTTTTATTAAATTTAAAATGATAATCCAAAAAAGTATTTTAATACTTAATTTTAATTAATAACCAACCTTTCTTTTTGGATGGTTTCACTTTATTTTTTATTCCACGACTTGGTGTGCAAGGCATGAACTATGTTCAATAATTTCTTCTTTCTTAACAATTAAATTATCAGCCACAATTAAAATATATTGCAGTTCTACTATATATATAGTGCTTCAGCTAGCCTTGTCCATTCATCCTTCCTGGAACTCAAAGCAGCTCAGCAATCTCTCTCTCTCTCTCTCTCTGTCTCTCTTATATATATATATATATATATATATATATATATATATATATATATATATATACTTTAAGAAAATAAGTGAATGTTTATAGGTAATTATGTAAATTTATTTGACAAGCATCTATACCGTTTTTTGGAATTAGTAAGTCATAGCTTTAAGTATATTTAAAAAATCTAAGTTGCAAGCATACAATTTTTTTTTAATATGTCATAGTATAGTTTGCTGGTATACAGAATACTCCAACTTTTTTTAAGGAGTACGTTAAGAACCATAAATGTCTCGAGTTACATGCTTTCAGAAAAGAATATTATTCTGGATTATATAAATATACCGTCAAAGTATATATTTGAATGAATTTTATCACACTCTGCATTGTTGTGTGCTGTTTTGGACAATGATAAAAATAATTGTTTCTTCGCTCGTCGTGCGTATGAGCAAAATCTGCCTTGCCGATAATATAATTTTCTGAGTCCAATAGTCCATCATCTTTCTAAATTAACTATTTTTTTTTAATTAGTCATAATGTTTTGTGATCTCTTTTCGTTGGTTAGTAGTTCATGTGTAGGGTACAGTTAATTTCATGCAAGACAACAGGAATTGAAGATGGTAGTGGTGAGATTGCTATATATAAAGAGTTTTTGAAAGAATTTATAGGAACTTTATGTATTTAAATTTATGAAAGTAATTTATGGGTTTCATAAGTTATTTTTAACTTGTATAAATTATCAAAACAAACTTGTTTTTAGCATATTGTAATAAGTTTCATGACTACAATGATGATATGAAATCTTGTATGATAAGAACTTATAAAATACTTCCTTTTCCAAAATAATTGTGAGAAAAAGTAATAAATAAATGAAAGAGAATAATAATTTTACTAAATTAATCTTGTATCATCATTAATTCATTTATCAATTGTGTTGTCCATAATTAATACTATTATCTTTAAATGATGGTAGAAAAGTAATTAATGTTAATTGAAAAGTTAAAATAATAATTATTTTGGAATGATTTTTTTCTTGATAATTATAATAGACGGATGGAGTAAATACTTAATTAAATTTCATGTTGAGCTTCTATCCCTAATAGTCATCCTCTAATTCTCATTTCTAAAGTGCAGGTTTGTACAGGTTAAATGAGCCCATATAGATGTGGACCCTTTTCCAAGTTCATTAATCTCTTCAATAACCCTATTGAAATTATTACCGAGTCTGGTTGTACGGTTCAGAACTCCAAACGAAGAAAGATTTGTTTGGTTATTTTTATGCAAAATCAAGTTTAGTTCCAAAAGCCTGTTTGAATATTAGAAAGGAAATATATATATATATATATATATATATATATATATCTTTGGCATTAATGGGAAAAGCTATTGTACTATTAACTTCTCATATAAATGTTTCCAAAATAAATCCCTTTATTTCAAACTCAATTTAACCGTATATATTGGTTGGAAATTGCATCAAAGGCCCACCTTGACACTCTTAACGTATTTGATTTTACATTGAAATCTTCATAATCACGTTAAAATATTAGTTAACATAAGTTCAGTAAATTTTATAAAATTTAGTTTCATGTTAAAAATTGACTTTTGAATCCAAAACTGATTCTAAAGCATCTTTAAGTAGTTTTTGTGTTGAAAAAAAAAAATATATATATATATATATATATATACTAAATTTTGCAAATAACGTATAATAAATACATCTAAACATAAATCATATTTAAAATCAATTTTATTCAAAATCAATATTGGGTGAACACCTATCCAAACACACTAATGCTATAATATGTAGCTTTGAGTTGGATGCATAGAGCTATGTGAATGTAGTTTCAAACACCTTAATTTTGCAAAATCAAGATCATCTAAAATCACATTTGTAACAGCTCACTCAAACACACTAAACTGTTGAATATAGTTACAAAAGAAGAAATTGAAAGAACATTGTTTCTTGTTAGATTTATATTATTATACACTTGATAAAAGCCATAATTCAAGTATAACAGGAGTAATTGTTACATGGGACGGAACTAACACTGTAAAACCAGCTTTGACAATGAAAGGGGGAACTTAACTTCAACCAAGCACACAAGAATTTTGTTTTGGAGGGAGGGGATTAATAAGATCAACACCACATTTACAAATAGCATGTGTGTGAAATAATTAAAACATTGTAAACTCTTTGCACAACTATTTTTCCTAGCTACAAATAGGACTCAAATATGGAAAATGAGGATGGTGCGAACAGCTCTATGCTAGAGGACCATAGTGAGTTTAAATTTGATTTCTATTCTTGCATGGTACACAGCTACAAGGAACGCCTATGACCAAAATATAATAAACTGATTTTGCCACATCCCATCTTTTTTTTATCCATCACCAGATATGCACTAGCCTTCTAATGAAGAACACTTAGCCAGAGTTACTATGAGAAGAGGCACCTTGGTTTGACAAAAAGCGAACAACAACGCACGTAATGTTGTCAGAACTACCTCGCTGATATGCTTCTTGCATCAGCCTCTTTGCTGCCTCCTCTGCATCCTCAATTGGTTTAATCATAGCAACAGCTTCCTGGAGAAAGTGAAAAGATTGAGTTAGATAAGTTAAGACTTCAGGACATGGCTTTCTGTTTTTACAATTACATGTTTTATCAGATATATGACTCATGAGTTTGGCCTTCAATTTTTCTCCTATTTCTTGTGATATCTAATTTTCCTGAACCTACATCAAGTAGGTCATCATATCTTTATAGTGGCAAAGACGAACCTACACATGTTACACAGAATTTATAGACATTTGTTATGGCAAAATACATCAGTCTTTGGTCTCTAGTTTAAATGGTTGTTTCTAACATGAAATACCTTTGGTGGATTCTTACCTGTTGATGAGGGTAATCTTTGACCATACCTTTCAGAAACAAGTTATTAACCTTATCAAATCATGTCAGTAAGCACCTAGAAATGGGTAAATGTACAGCCCAATAGTTCTTGATAGGTCTTAACTCATTTATATTTTCGTGGTTTATGATGGAAATGTACACTATAGTTATCAACCGTAAAAGGGAAGACATGAAAATCATGGCAAACCTCATTTGAGACGACATCCCATAGCCCATCACTGGCCAATATAAGAAACTCAAGAGAGCTATCAACCTTTTCTTCCTGCAAGACCACAAACATGTTTTTAGTTGTAACTAAACTATACGAATGGAGGCCAAAAAAATCCACGACTTAAACCAATTTGAACAAGAATAAATATCAGTCTGGGGACATCTCCTTCATGTAGAGAACAGTTGCATTACTGATGATTCCTATGATTAGCAGCATTTTTCTTCAAGAAGCTCTAAAACGCTAGAGCAGTAGTGCTCAAGGTTAATTGTACAATGAGTATATCAATAAAGGATCTATCACTTCATTGTACTTTTTCACCCTTAATTAAGTTTAGGGAATTTCCGAATATGTGAACAAGGCATAAACAAATATGCATAAATTAAAACCACGTGCACAAATATATACACCATGACATCATGCAAGTTAGTCAAATTTTTCTTTAACAGAACAAATTCTTGGGATCCAGTAACTATGACAAACCTATATGTGGTAAGCTCTTTCTGAATTGTCTTTATTTTAGGGTAGTTTAAGCATGTTTTAAGCTTGATGTTATCATTCAATTTCATCTTCTCACTTGATGCAGAGATTTTTTTTTGCTGAAAGGATGTTTCTGAATGCAAACCATATACTAAATCATGCACTCTATACAGACACAGATTGATCTGAATCTAAGAATATATGAAATATCAAGAATGAATTGGATTCACCATATTAGAAATGCACCTGTATTTCTGGATCAGCAACAACATACTGCTTCAGGAGTCTATCACCAAATGCACGTGAAACAGCAAGAACTCCACCAACTCTCCAAGTTCCTGTAAACATAGTGTTTAAAAAATTTTCCATAGAGACAAACAAGATGAATCTATAAATCAAATAACAAAAGCTAACTATAAGATGACCTTACCAGCCCACATAACAAAACCACCTGCATCTTCAATCCTTCGCCTCTCATCAGTTTGGTCTGGCTTGTGATCTCGAGAAACAGCAATGGCTAGAAGAGAAAAAAAATAGGAAAGCAAAATATTTGTCACCATTCAAATTCAGAAGGTTGAAGCAATTTGTCAATAGAAGCACAAGAAGTACAAACAACGATAAGCCCATCGTTGAACACTTGTAATTAAGCTATATACAAAGATAAAGCCTAAAATAAATAGTTAGCCTTCAGCAGTCTGTAAAGTTTCACATATTTAATGTTTTCCTTAATAGCATACTAGTGCCTAAAAGTCCATAAACTTGTAAATACAAGAGAAATGGACAAACAATAGTAAAAATTATTACATAATGGCTATAAATTTGTTGAGACAATACAAATATCAAGTACTTCAATATATTCCTGCCTCAATAGAGATGACTAGATTTATAGATAATAGCAGGTAGGGACAACTAAAGTAGGAAACAAGTAGAAATGCATAGGGTTGGCATAATACTGAAACTTCCAGAACCATTTGACAATAACAACAGTTATTTATCCTGAGGTATCAGAAAACTAAATTCATGTGAAACCATACAAGTAATGCATTGCATGCAACTTAGAACATATTCACAATATAAGACTATAAGGCTACAGCCTTACCATTTCCACCCCTGCATATAACAGCTCTGGAGTCCCCAACATTTGCAACAAGCAAACGGTCGCCAACAAGAATAGCAGTGGAAGCAGTTGATCCAGCGTCTCTGTTTTGATTATTTTCAGATTTCAGAAATTCAGAGTCGGTGTGGTTATATGCATCAGCTGTGGAGAAAAACAGTTTGGCAGGAGGGGAAAAAATAGTTATTCTCAGAATTTATCAAGTTGGAGAACATCAGGCTAAGGGATCACGATGCTATGTCATAGGCAAGAAATTACACACCTATTGCAGATTTGGTGTCAGAAATGAATTTTGGATGACTGATCAAATTGCTAAATAGGTTTTGCTTGACATACTCGGCAGCACGAGCACCACCATGGCCTGAAAGTTTCAAACAAGAAAGTTTTAGCTTTTTACATTTTTAGCTGAAAAAGATCAGTATTGAGTATAGGTTATATGTAGCCAATAGTAAATAACTACTACATGCTTAAATGATAGAAATGAAATGCTATATAAAGAAACACTGAGCATTCAATATTTGCTCCTATATGGGATTCAAGAAGGTTCTTGGTCACAATAAAGAATACTAGAAACAGAAAGTACAAGATAATGGTTAAAGCCTCTGGAAATTACGCTCAAAGACAGATTACTTAGATGAGAAGCCTCCAGAGAGATTTCCTTCATGGTGTGCATAAAACAGTACTATAGGCAATCAGAATCATCAAGCATTCCACGATATATATAGAAGCATCCACATATGGCACTATTATGTCTCCTGGAATAATTAATTTCCCAATAACATAGAAAGGGAAAATCCAGGGATAGAAACAAACTAACATGCAATAACAAATACGGATAGAAACAATCACTTTTTATTAAGCCAAAAGGCAATAGTTTGTCGTGTTTCCAATTAATGTACAACTACAACCATCATCTTAGCATCTTCTCTTAACGTAAGTAGCATGGATACAAGGACATGGATATGAGATAATTATGTACATATACCATCAAAAACTCCAAAAAGGCCAACAATTTCACCATCAACACCATCAATTTTTGTCTCATAAAAATCTTCCATTGAAGATCTCTTGCCAGGGGAGCTAGCATACCCATAGCTGAATTTTCCATTCTGACTGCAGTTACAATTCAATACATGATGTCAAAATCATATCATTCAATCAACTAAAAAGACAGAAATATAAAAGAAAAACCAATTAAAATCATCTATAATCTTTGAATTCTGCACAAATAAATCACCATCTATGACCAATCATTGTCATAGTAGAAAGAATCCTGCCAAGGGTAGTCATTCATTCCGGTAGCCATAAGAGTATAAATTATAACATTATCCAATATAATTTATAAACAATAAGATAAACAGAAGCAAAAATAACAACAGCCAATGATAAAACAAAAAGGCAGAACTTGACTATGATATTCAACAAAACAAAGATTGACCAGTTCTACATCAACCAAGGCTCTTTTCAAATAATTTTAAAATACCCCCCAAAAAAAATCCAATGAATTTGCTTCTTGACCAATGATCACAAAACTGAGAAGGGAAGAGGGGAAAGCTCACGGTTTCGATCCCTCTGCTATCAAAACTAACATTTGCCGATTAAAAAAAAAAATAAAACATAACCGACAAAATCATTCAACACAAAACTACCTAGTAAGAATACCAATACACCATTAACCAACAACAATAATTGTAACCATTAAAAAACACACACCAATTCTTCATCAACCAATTCTAGATCTAAAGAAAGATGGATACAACACAAACCTGAGGCCCCCTCCACTGACAGGTGAATCTTCTGCAGCATGAACCTGGCTTGAAGAGGACAGAACTGAATTGAGGTACCCCATATCACAGGTTGAATATTCAGGGTTCTCAGGTGCTACTTCTTTGACCAACAACAACAACAACAAAAAATGAAGAAATAATAGTGCTATACTTGCGTGTGTACAGCTTATTCTTGCGTGCAAAAGGTTCCAAGTTATCATAACACTAATTGTGAGGTGGGGTCATTTTGGAATAATGAATAATCACACACACTCCCAAGTTTTAATCTGCACAGAAGAAACCCTCCAAGGAAGAAAGTGCAGTTAATATCACAAAGCAGATAAATTTCTAAAAAAGACTCAAACTTTGTTCCACCCAAAAGACAAAAAATAATAAAAAGACACAAACTTTGTGCTTGGATCTTGGTGTTATTAATCAAATTGAATACTGAACAAGGTTGAGATTTGGTGAGAATTAATATTATTATTGAACATGGGAAAGCATGTAATTAAGGGAGAGAGAGAAAGTACCCGAGGAAGGGGAGAGAGAAAGAAATTGCATGGCAAAGAGAAGAGAGAAAGAGAGAGAGGTTAAAGGAGGAGACAAAGTTACAACAAGGGTGAGAAAACAGAGTGGATTCTGTTTCATTTTTACTTCAGGATAGCTTCATGGTTTGTTTGTTCCAACAACAATCGAATTCCATCTTCTTTTAGTAAACTAAACTAATTCATTAATCATTAACTACATCCCTTAATAGCATTTTTCGAATTTCTTGAGTTAATAAGAAAATCAATCAAAAACAGAAAATATAATTTCTAACCTTAAAAAATCATAATCATATTTTTTTCAATTTAATTAAAATGTAGTAAGATTTAAAAATAATATATCATCCTATTACATACTGATGTGATATGTATGATAAGTTTACTGCATTTATAATAAAATTTATATAAAATTTATATACATTATATACTTCTCCATGGAACTTTGATATATTTTCACAAATTTCAATTATTTTGACTGATATTGAAATCAATGATTGGTCCAGTACATAGTCATATTTAGATTTCATTATCCTTTCTCAAGAATGTATTCTCTACGAATATAGAATATAAGTCTTTTTCACAAACTCAACTTATATTACTGATTGAATTATATTTAATAAATAAAGTGTAAAAACATTTATACTATCATTAACCAACCGATTTTTTTATTAGTATAAATTTTAAAATTAATTATTTAAAAGTAAACAATTTTATATATAATAATTTGTGGTTTAATTATTATCATAAAATAAATATTTTTATTTTTTAAATGTATTATACTATTATTAGTATTAAAAATTAATAAAAATATATTTTTAAAATAATTATTATAAAATTCAATAAACTTATTCTAAATCACATATTTTATGATTAAATAAAAGTATAATTTTTTAAAACCGTAAATACATAGAATATTTATTCTATTTCTTGTTATTGTTTTGAAAAATTTTGGTGAAGCTAAAAATGGTGGTTCGGTGATTCATTCATTCATTAATTAAGCACTAAAAATAGGTCGGTATCCTACGTGCACTTCGCCGGAGGATAAGGGAAGCTTGTGCGGGACTAAGTCAATGCCCAAATAATACTCTATCCCATTGATCAGAAGAAAAAAAAGAAAAAAGAAAGAAAGAAAGTTGGAACTAATAATTGATTATTTGATCTTAATTACTTACTTTAGATTAATCTAAAATAAAGAAAAACAACCTCGACTAGGAGCTTCTCTAACGTTTTAATTTTTAACTCGTTATATATAAGCAGAGAGACATTGTTCATGATCACAATTGTTATGCTTAAAATATCTACCATCACATCATTTCTAGGTTGCCTGATTGTAATTGCTGTTGGGCCATAAATTTCATCTTATGCACAAAATATACATAATTTTAATAGTAAGGCTCAGCTGATAGGAGATATGTTATTGGTTTAGGGGTTAAGAAAGAGTGAAGTGAGAATGTAGAAGAAAAAAATTATGGATTCGAATTATTTGTCAATTGATATTTTTAATAAAATTAATAAACTAATATTGGATTTCATAAAAAAGTTCTAAAACTCAACAATAAATTTTGGATTTGGGTACAAGAATCCTATGACCAGCAGCAAAGGAATCTTTGAGTTGAAAAAGAAAAAAAAAAATATTAAGTTGTACTGACCTAGTATCATATTTTCCTGCAAGTGGTTCATTAAACTTGATGTTTGTTTTTGTTTATATTTTCATAAGCTTAAGAGTCAAGGCTTTCATTAAAAAAACCATCTATCAATTCCTTTGACAAATTATATTTTACAGTATGTTCTAGCATGCATTGAGCTACACGTTTCCCTCATGATCATCTTGTACCCTATTATTTCTGTTATTACTTATTCCCCTAATTGCTTATTTATTTTTTAAGATATTTTGAGTGTAATTCGAGGTCATTCAGTTCTTTTTAGATAAAACATTTTGTCCACAAAACGTTAAGATATAAGTATTCATTCAATCTCAAAAACAAATACTTATTTTACAGAAATATCTTATTTTAAAGCCAATGCAATTTATTATTCAGATCTTTTGATGGTCTATTTGACTCAATTTCAAATCTAAACATTGAAATTAGGTTTAAAATAAAGACAATATTTCAACCAAACAAAATAAAGAGAACGAAACTCCAAAGAGGAAGTGCGTGAAATTTTCAACGTAGCATCAAATAAAAGGATGAAATAATCTTTGCCTCAAGAAATGGTATGATACGTCATTACTGTTTCTTAAATTTTCTTTGGTTGTTGGGTTCCCATTCAAGAAGGAAAGTATAGCAATCCTGCCATGTGGCAAGGGATGGGGCAAAAATTAAGAAAATCCAGCAAATATTATTTCAAAACAATTATTAATAAGTATATATTGATCTAATTAATTCATTTGTGTTATTGAAATTGTGTAATATCTCACTATATTTATATGATTAAACATACTCTATTTAGTGAAATTAGTAAATCTCTTAATACGGTCTTCAATTCCTATGGAATAAAAAAAAAATCCATACATTATAAATTATAAATGTATATGTAAATATATATATATATATATATATATAATATAAAATAAATTTAATTCTATAAAATTTTTATTTTATTGATAATAAAAAATCAAATTAAAATATAAGCATATTATTATTTAAAATTTTATTTTTAAAAAATTGAAAGCTAGTTTACTTAATAGGATACTGTTTTGTTAGTAATTTATAAATATATTATTATTAATAATAATATTTATACTTTTATAACTTAAATATTAATTAGAGAAATATATACTTATTAATAATT
>PYAF01001303.1:1478718-1491607 GCA_007407185.1 Glycine tomentella | reverse complement strand
AGAGAGAGAGAGGACTCCAATTCCAATCCATGTTCCGGCACGAGAGTGGGATCTTACTCTGTTAATGGAAAAGAAAAGCGTCACCGTGCAGATCCGTGATTGAGCAAAACGACGTCGTGCTGCTGCGCATCGCATCGAAGTTGCAACAATGGCGACTCCTGAATCGCAAGAGCATCATCCATGGATCTCGAATGCAGTTTCTTTGTTGGTGGTTCTTCTAATTGCACTTCACGTCTTCGCCTTGGTAACCCTAATTTCTTCTTCTTCAATTTTTTTTTTCTCTCACCTCCGCAGACTTAACCTAAATTCTCCTCTTTCTCTCTGCTTCAGGTGTATTGGATTTATAGATTGGCCACTGACAATAAGCCACAACAGCAGCAGCAGCTACAACAACAGCAACATCAACAGAGAACAAAGGCTCACTGACCGACGACAACAACAACAAACGTTCTCATTCAATTTCATTTTCTTCAAACAATTGTTTTATGAAATTGTGAATTGTGTGCAGTAAAGGATAGGATTTTTTTTTTTTTTTTATATAACATTGATTAATAAGGTTTTGTTTAATTTTAATTTTGAGTGTTGCTAATATAGTTGATGCTGTTTGCTTCCACTAGCTAGTGTGCTTTCTGTTGTGTTAAAATTGAAAATGCAATTTTGTTCATCACATGTTAGTTGTTTTGTATGCTTAGAGTGAGTTGATATCAATGATTCAATGCTATATGTATCACATGAACAGAGGGCAAATGATATAGAAATTAAGTAATTCAAGCAGGGGCATGCATCTGGTTTCTAAGGTAGTTTCATCATTTTGCTCAAGATGGATTATGTTAGAGGCTTAAAAGGCAGAGCAGGGAGAAGGAGCTATTTATGAACAGTTGAGCACTGAAATGTTTAAAGGAAGTGGGTAAAGAACTAAAGATGTTTTCCTACAGACTTGATCTGTAAATTGTTAATTCAGAATGATTGCATTGTGTTAAACAAAGGTATTGCTTTAAATTATGTGATGTCTGTAGTGAACTATGCTTCATAACCATAGAGCCAAACCAATATCTTGGGATTATAGCTTTGGTTTGTAACGGTGTTGAACGACGTCATGTGATCCATATAGCAGTTCTCGTTTAATGGGATAAGGCTTTGTTGTTGTTGTTGGTGGTGGTTTATGTAGTTTTTTAGAAATGCTAGGAAGTAGCAACATACTATCTAACACACTCTTCACTATTGGTTGAAATTCCGAGACTCTCAAAACCATGTGAATCTTGTGCTTGGTTTCACGAGATGAAACCTAATGACAGTGTGTTGCTAGCATTCATGTTTCTCACAATAAAATGTTTTTCCTGTATTTTTCATCTTTCTTGCCTTGTCAATGTTGCATTTTAAGGCCTGGTCAGTCGGCCTTGGAAATATGCAGGCGTGCACGAGTTAATAGAGTAATGATATTTACAGAAACAAATATTCTCAAACACTCCTCACAAGTTTGTGAAAATATAATTTCTCATGTTTAATGTTTGTCTAGTGATTATAAATAATGTGGAAGGTGAATGATATATCTACTGTTTACATAATTCCTGAACTCGGGTGTGATGTTTACTGCATTTATTTATTGTGGGTTTATGTGATTTTCATTGAGGTAATGATTTTCCAAAACTGTAATGCAGAGTATATCTAATAACATTTGGAACAACTGAGAAATATGTAATGCAAGTATCATCGAAATAAGTGATTGATGAGGGTATGCATTATGTAATGAGATTATTGTCACTTTTATAATAAACATCAGTTGCAGTTTTGGTGTTAATAGTTTTACCTTTCTAGATGTGCGCGAATATTTCAACAATATCTGCTTGTACGACTTATACAATAGTGCAAGATGTGTGCTATTTTATATCAGGAGTCAATATTAGCAATATTGGATTGCCTTTTTAGGGAGGCGGGATAACCAATTAACCTATATGTAGTTGTTTGAGGTGAAATGTGAACTGTAAGTGATGAGAAAAGAAACAATTATGTGTGCGGGTGAAAAAATTATGTGTTCTTCGATAGTGTGTATTTGGTTTTCGTTTTTTTTTTTTTTTTTCTTTTTCCTCCCAAAAGTTTGGTTTGGGAGACTCTAAAGTTGACCTTAGTGGTTGGTTGGGAAGACTCAAGCGATAAGTAAATTTGATCTTAACCACTAAGGAACTTCTGTTATTCAAACCCACAATAAGTATTAAAAAAAATCACTTGTCTAAGTCTTGACTTACACAAGAGTGCGAAAAGGAACCTCCGTCCTTGGATGATTTCTTGTGGCTCTTGCCACCGTCGGAGGTCTTCTACTTTTCGTATTTCTTGTGCTTACTCGAAAAAGAGTGTGTGTTTCTTTCTAAGTCGGCTGAGAACTAAAGCTTGGTAGCGTTTTGATCCATGTGGTGTTCTTTTCCTCTTCAAGGGGTTTTTTCAACCTTGAAGGGTGTTCTCTCTTACTTGGGAGTTTCCAGTTGCTTTTCACCTTATTGACTAGGTGTCATGCTTGAACATTCCAATTTGGTGCTCTTGATGTTCGTTGCTGCTTCCCAAAGTTTCTGGGCTTCTTTGTTATTGTTGGGAACATCACTGAGCCAGTGAGTTTACTTGGAAAGCTTTAGACTTTCTTGGTCTCTTCTCCCTTCGTAGAGAATTGTTCCTGTTCCAAGTTCTCCTTGTGATTATTGGTCTCTCCCTCTCTTAGGAGAACAATTTCCTGTTCTTGTTCTCCTTCCTAGATGTTTCGTTATTTTCCAGATGCAAACTAGCTTGTATTGCTAAGTTTCTGATGGGAAAATCCAAAAATCACAAACCTGGCACAAAGGGGAAGAACACCGAGGTCAGTTTCATGGCTGGGTTGAAAGGAACTCTTGGTTCTTCCTCTTCGAATCCGCATGTTGAAGCTGAGGGAAGTAAGGAAGTTCCTGCTACAGTGAATACTCTTCAGAAAAATTCAGCACACCAGGTGCTCGACAAAATGCCTGAAACAATTTCAAAGCCATAGTTACCTGCTTCTAATTCTTATACCTTAGGTGAAGAGGATTCTGAAACAGAGAGTGAAGTTTCCGCTTCAGAAGAAGATGTTGTGTCTCAACAACATGTAGACCAGCTACCAAAGCCTTGGGTTAACTTGTTTAAGGATAACAGGAAACCATCAAAAGGTTTTAACTTGACAGATGTTATCCCTTCTTCAGGAGATGATGTCCTATTTGATGAAGGAGATATTTAACCACTTCAGGATGCTTGGGGATACAACCTTATTGGCTATATAGCGGGACGTTTCTTAAGCAAGAAAGCATTGATGGAATGTTGCCAAAAATGGGGGGTCAAATACTCATACTCAGCTCATGATAGCGGTTGGTTAATATTCAAATTTGATAATGAGGATGATATGAATAAAGTCCTTTCTGTGAAGGACCCTATTTCATATTTCAGAGACCACTTTTGTTGAAAATCGTGCCTCCCCTCTTTGATTTTGGCTATGAAGAATTCAGTAATATTCTTGTGTGGGTTAAGCTTAGGAATCTGTCTCTTGAATTGTGGAACCCTCAAGCTCTTAGGAAAATTCTTATCAAGATTGGAAGCCCTATTCGAACAGACCATCTCACTGCATCCAAGGGTTCTATTTCCTTTGCTAGAGCCTTGGTGGAAGTGGATGCTTCACAGAATCTCATCCATGAGGTCTGATGCCATCTCCCAAAGGGTAAATCCTTTATGCAGAATATTGAATATGAAAGCATGCCAGCTTTTTGTAATCATTGCAAAATGATTGGGCACTCTGTGAAGACCTACAAAGCCACTGGTGGGGAAACATTGGTGAAGATGAAAAACCAACCTTTAGTAGCTAAAGGTAATAGTAAAACCCCTGTAGTGACCCCTCCAATCACAACTATGGAGTAACCTGTGGATGTTGAAGACTGCTCTACTCACCACAATGAAAAGCATCCTACAGATTTTGTGGTTAATGTCTTTGAAACGGACTCCCTGCAGGATATAAATGAGGAAAATGGTTTTGTTTATTCCAAGTCCAAAGCTCGTGGGAAGAGTCTCTCAACAATTCTAGTGCTGAGAAGTGAAGATTCCAGTAAAGGGATTCAAGCCAAAACAGGAAAGGGGACTACAAATTATCAAAAGAAGCATGTCGGGAAGGTCTCTTCCCGCCTAGCCTAATGATTATCTCTTCCTGGAATATCAGAGGCTTTCATTTGCCTCTGAAGCATCGTGGGATGCAACACTTTCTTGGTAGCAAGGAAGTTAGTGTGATGGTTGTTTTAGAGACCAAGTTGAATTCTTGTTATGTTGGCGATATTATGAAGAAAAAGTTTGGAGATTGGGAGTTTTCCCATAATTTTGCTTCCCATAACCCTGGTCGTATTCTCCTTTTGTGGAGAGCTGATAAAGTGAATCTTAGTGTGCTTCAATCCTCAGCACAACTAATTCACTGTTCCATCTTTTGTAAAATTTATGGAAAGATTATTCAAGTTTCTTTTGTTTATGGGCTTCATTCAGTAACGACAAGAAGGGCTTTGTGGATTAATTTGTCCAACATAAGCAATTTTGTGGACTGTCCTTGGCTCATTTTGGGTGACTTAAATAGTGTTCTTGATCCTTCGGACCGTATTAATGGTGCAGCCATTTCCGCTTATGAAATGCAAGATTTTGCTAACTGTTGCACTGAGCTAGGCCTTGAAACTCTTAATACCTATGGCTCTAACTTCACTTGGACCAATGGTAAAGTGTGGAGTAAAATAGACCGAGCTCTTTGTAATAACCTCTGGATCAACTCTTCTATTAACTCCTTTTGTGAGGTCTTGGGGTTTGAATCTATTTCAAACCATGCCCCTATTATGGTTTCAACTGACCCCTAGCATCTAGAGGTAACTTCCCTTTTAAATTCAACAATGCTATTGTGGACCACCGGGAGTTTTTATCCACTGTTGCAGAGGGCTGGAATCAAATGTTTTCTGGATGTAGAATGTTTAGAGTTTGCAAGAGGTTGAAAGCACTTAAGGGCCCTTTGAAGAAGCTTTATAAGCATGAATTCAGCCACATTTCCAACCGTGTAGAAATTTCTGAAGCAGAGTATAGTAATCTGCTTATTTCTCTCCAGCATAATCCAAGTGATGCCTCCCTTCTAAAGCTGGCCAATGAAAGCAAAGCCCGCACCTTCTAGCTTAGAATAGCTGAATCCAGAATTGTAGCCCAGCTGGTGAAAAACAGATATTTGCTGCAAGCAAACAAATGTTCCAAATTCTTCCATGCATTGATCAAGAGGAATAAGCATAAGAGATTCATTGCCTCTATCCAGCTGCCTAATGGTCAGAACACTAAATCTCAACCTGAAATTGCTAATGCTTTTGTTAGTCATTTTCAGGTCTTATTCAGTTCTCATGCTTTGCAAGATCGTCCCTCTTCGGCCATTTGTAATGTAGGGCTGAAAGTGCCCCTTGAGTGTTTTGAGGCCTTGCTTGCCCCCATATCCAAGCAGCTTGTTTGGGATATTATCTCTGGTATGGACAATAACAAAGCTCCTGGTCTTGATGACTTTAATGCCTTGTTCTTTAAAAAGACTTGGAGCATTATTGGAGATGACATTTTTGCTGCGGTCAATGAGTTTTTTGTATCTGGCAAGCTTCTAAAACAGACAAACCATGCTTTTATTGCCCTTATTCCTAAGTTTGATTAAGCTTCCCAGGTGAACCAGTTCAGACCCATTTCTTGTTGCAACATTTTGTACAAGATTAGTTCTAAGATCTTGGCCGACCACTTGGCTCCTGTTCTTGAACAAATCATTGATCCTTTCCAATCCGCTTTCCTCAAGAATAGGAAGATGATGGACAACATCTTCCTCGTGCAGGAGCTTCTCCGTAAATATGCTAGAAAGAAGATCTCTCCTAGGTGCATTTTGAAAATTGACTTGCAGAAGGCTTATGATTCTATTTTGTGGCAGTTCATTGAGTGGATGCTTCATTCTTTGGGATTCCCATCCCAATTCTGTTCCTGGATTATGGAGTTCATCTCTACCACTTCTTTCAGCGTAGTGGTTAATGGTTCGATGTATGGTCACTTCAAGGGTCAAAGAGGTTTGAGGCAAGGTGATCCTATTTCCCCTTACCTCTTTGTTCTCTATTTGGAGTACTTTTCCCGGAATCTTCTGAGCATCAAAGAGAATATAAATTATCAATATCACCCTTCTTGTGCGACTGTGAACCTGTCCCATTTAGCTTTTGCGGATGATATTATGATTTTATCCAGAGGACTTGGCCTCAGTTTCGGCAATTGTTTCCAAGCTCAACCATTTTTGTAATGTGTATGGCCTTGCTATTAGCATTGAGAAGTCCGTTGTCTACTCTGCCGGGTTGGATCCAGTAACTCTTTCTGATATTCTCCAGCTTACTGGATTCAGTGTAGGGACTTTTCCTTTTAGATATTTGGGTGTCCCCCTCTTGGCTTTAAGGTTGAATGTCTGCCACTATGAGCCGCTAATAGCTTATATTTCGAGCTTGATCCAGGGTTGGAGCTTCAAAACCCTTTCTTATGTTGGTAGGCTGGAGCTCGTTCGAGCTGTTATTCAAGGAATCGCCAACTTCTGGATGGGCATCTTCCCTTTGCCCATCTCTGTTTTAAACCGTATCAATGCTTATTGCCGGAATTTCCTTTAGGGTAAATCTGAGTTAGGGCATAAGAAGCCCTTGGTAGCTTGGACCGAGGTTTTCTCTCCCAAGAAGGAAGGGGGGTTGGGGCTTTTTAACCTTAGAGATTGGAACCTTGCTCTCCTCTCCAGAATCCTGTGGGACTTTCATTCTAAAAAGGACTTTCTCTGGGTCCGCTGGGTGAATCACTTCTATTTCAAAGGAGGCAGTGTTTGGGACTACCCCGATAGCTCCTTTGATTCTGCTTTGATGAAGAAAATTATTTGCATCAGGGATCTTCTAGCCAACAAAGAGGGCAGCTTGGAAGCAGCCAAAGACAGTCTTATTTCCTGGACCAACAATCAACAATTACTACCATCCAAGGCCTATGATTACATCTGTACATCAAAGCCTTGTGTTCGTTGGAATTCCTTGGTGTGGAACCCGACTATTCCTCCCAAGATGTCTTTTATGTTTTGGTTGGCCATTAAGAATCGCCTGTTGACTTTAGACCGGGCTGACTTCCTCAACAGAGGTCATGTTTGCTGCTTATGCAAGTTTGAAGAGGAATCCCATGCCCATCTTTTTTTCTCCTGTAGAGTTTCTTTGCGAGTTTGGGGCAATATTCGTGATTGGATTAAGGTGCATAGAAGAACAGTATCTCTTCAAAGTACTATCCGCTTGCTCACCCACAGTTGAGCAACTTCCAACATATTGGGCAAATTTCGGTGCATAGCTCTGGCTACTACGGTTTATTGCATTTGGATGGCCAGAAATAGTTTATTATTTGATAATGTTCCTTTTTTGGTTAAAGATGTAATTGACAAGATTAAATTTCTTGTTTATAGGCACACACATTTATCGCTTTTGTATTAGGCACATGTGATAGGTGCATCTACAGTTTTGTTTTGCTTTTGCCCCTTTTGCATATGCTTTTCTCTTTTGTTTGGTGCTGGGTTCCCTTGTGTTTTGTGTGTAGCCCGGAGTGGCTACTTTTTGCTCCATTGTTTGGGCTTTTGTTGATCCGGGGTATGCCCTGTGTATTGTGTATGATGTATATTTTGGGTATATAATTTTACATTTTCCCCAAAAAAAAAATTCACTTGTCTAAGATAATTGAAAAAAAATTAAAATATGTTTTTTCATCCTCATAGAAATGTACATTATTCATTCCTATAAAAATTTTAGTATGTTTTTTATTCTCGTAAAATTAAAATGTCATTTTTTTTGTCCGAAACAAGGTTCAGTTATATACAAAATAACAATAATGATTTTTTTACATTGGATATGAATATAATCGATGTAAATATAACATTTTTTACATTGATTATGCATATAATTGATGTAAAAAAGTTATACATGTAAGTTTGAATATCCAAATTTTGCTCCAAATTAAAAAATGATACATTTTAATTTTGATTATGAAAAATGTACTAAAATTTTTATAGAAAAAAAAAACGTACATTTCTAATTTGAAACATATTTAAGTCTTGAATATTCTTTGGCCGCAATAGCTTTAGTTTAATTTTGATATACTCTCAGTAAATTATTTTACAGTATCACTCAATTAAAGAACATCTTACATAGGACTCTATAATTTGTGTGCTCCCAATTCAGCCATATAACTTTGAGCTCCAAATTCTGCTACACATTGGGCCTAGAGAAATGAGACCTATGTGGCTGCAATTTTCTCTTGGAATCTGCTTCCTACACCATTAAAATTTCTCAGACACCATTTAGTAACACTGCAATACCAAAAATACCCTTCACCAATCCGTATGAGTTTCTTTTTACGAATTCGCCAATCTGTAAGTTTTTTTAATTTTTTTTGTCCAATCCGTATGATTTTTTTTACGTTAAAATATATTTTATGAAATAATTTAAAATAATGGCACGTGCAGATCTCAAACATGCAACCTTCATGTTATTAACACAATACTCCAACCAACTGAACTAATATACTAATTATGTTAAAAATAATTAATATTGATATATATATATATAACACTAAATTTTTTAATGTATATTTAATACACATAATTTTACATAATAAATTTTGTAACAATTAATTTTGATATAATAATTAATTTATAGTTTAATTTATCATATAATTTTGTTACATGAGGAGCATAATACATTCTCATTATATTCATGATAAAAACACATTTCATTTGTTATTCTGTTAACTCTAAAGTAAATAATAATTGATAATATAATTTATATTTGTGTGTAATACTTAAATAATTGGTAACATAATGAGAACGTATTTTGCTCCTCATGTAACAAAATTATATGATAAATTAAACTATAAATTAATTATTAGATCAAAATTAATTGTTACAAAATTTATTATATAAAATTATATGTGTATTAAATATACATTAAAAAATTTAGTGTTATATGTATCAACATTAATTATTTTTAAAATAATTAATCTATTAGCTCAGTTGGTTGGAACATCACATTAATAACATGAAGGTCGCAGGTTCGAGAAAAATATAAACTTACTAAAAAAAAGTTACAGGTTGACGAATCAGTAAGAACCTTACGAATTCGTCAATCTATAAAAAAAAAAAAAAAACTCATACACGAATCCGTAAGAATTTTATGTATTCGTCAATCCACATGAATTATGCAGATCCATATGAAGTACAACACGAAGGATATTTTTGGTATTTTTTTGTTACTGAATGGTGTATGAGAAATTTTAATGGTGTAGGAAGCATATGGCTTTTCTCTTGCCATGTTTCCTGAATTGGAGATTTCCCAAGCTCAATTCAGTCAATAGGGGCTCCTTCTGAAAGCATGATTGTAATTGAGCAATTGTTTCCTCCACCTCCATTTGTTGCTTTTGACACTTATTCCGAAATATAAAATTACATTCCAGATATTAACCTTTCCGAAAAATAAAAATTTTACATTCCAGAATGTAATTCATTCTCGAGTAGGCTTTCTGGAAGCAATTTCCTTGTAGTAATTGAATCCAACGGCAGACACTCTCGTGCTTCAAGATTTTCAGAACCATGGGTTAAATTCTTCTTCAAAATTTCAGCAGCTTGGGCCGATTGGGTGACCACGAACCACCTCGGAATGCAAGTATGCAAGCTTGCTATTGATTGACTTGATTGTGCTGTTTCTTTTTTTACAGGAACTTGATTGTGATGCTATTCACCAATTTAATTCAAGTTAATTAATATGAAGAATATTTACGGGTCATTATTTGATTGTCAATATGGATGGGAGATATAAACAATCATTTTTAATTTTTTATAAAAAATTTTAAGCCAATAGTAATAATTATTTATTTAATATAGTTTTTAAATTATTTTTAATCCTCTCTAATGGTTTAGACTTTATTTTTAGTGAATCAACATAAATATTCCTTCGCTGTGCTGTTCCACGTGTGTCTATAGATACTCTTTTCCATAATTTCATTTTTTGGTCTAATAAACAGCCAATGTACTTGTTGTTATAATTGAGAGTAGTTCAGGGAAAACAAACAATCCAAAGGAATTCTATATATCATGAAGCTCTCTGTAACCTTGATATGCTTAGCTGTATGTCCGTCTATGCGACACTCACACGGTGAAGCATCTAATAAGATTTTTTTAAAAAAATTATTATGACTATTATCATTTGATTAAAAAAATAGAAATTTATAAAAGATGGTGTGGAAAAAATTAAAGGGAAGAAACTACACTTCAATTCAAGATAGAGAAAGTTTGCATTTATAAAGGTAGGAGCTTAAACTTGTGAATTGTTATATAACACAAGATTTTATCTTACTCTACTTTATTAAGGGTGTATTTGAATACAAGTTACATTCAATGTAACTTGTATTTTTCCTGTTAACATGCTTTTAATTGCAATCTAAACATACAACAATAACTATTTGGCGTTAAATTTAACAAAGTTTTTAACCATCTAATTTTATTTTAGAAGATACACAACTATACATGTGAAAGGTTAAAGATATACTAAATGAGCTCTTTAATTTTAATTGAAGAAAATGATGTCATTTTATCACATAGAGTATTTATCAACAAAATTCTCCTATGCATGCTTCAACTTTATGGTTCACAGGTGTGAGGTGTTGCCATCTTCATCATCAACATCCAAAAGATTTCGATGTGTCCAGAGCAGTTTAATTATACCCTTACCTTCTTATTTAATGAGTGTTGTTGAATTTCGTGGCAATCCAAATCCAACGATTAAAACAAACGAAAGAGAGAAAACTTCCTTTCCAGCTTTGTCAATATGCTTTCACCATAAAACTCTTTAGCGTTGCTCCCGCTCCCAGCTTTGTGTTTAGTCTTCCTATAATTTCCGTCTTTCCTATTTTTATATATTTTTAAATTATTGGTACAATTGTAAATTAATAAAAATTTAATGCCCAGTAATATTAAAAAAAAAGGCAAAAAAAAGTAATTAACCTTTGAACTAACATCTTAGGTTTTTTTTAGAGTAACCAACATCTTAGGTTAAAGTTTCTACTGAAGAAATAATATTACATCAATATGGTAATGGTATAGTCTAATTATTTTAAACATGTCGTTGGAAATTTGATTTTCAAATTTATAAAAATCAAAGATAGTATCATAAGTTTAGAATAATTCACATTCTCTGTTTAATTAATTGAATTAAACTATGTTAATATATATTAAGATAATTCAACCCTTTAAATGGATATCTATTCTTTTATTCTTTAATTTTCCGTAAGATCACCCATAATATTACAATTAGTTGAGATGATTGTGCATAATATACCCAATCCTTTTCCAACACATCCGTGAATATATATATTTAGATAATAATGTTGAAAATCAATAATTAACAAAACATAGTTGTCAAAGCATATAATTCCATCATTGTGTTAAAAGGTTTTATTCTCGAGTTTCCAACAAAAATTGAACTTTTTTCTTGATGCCTTAAATAATTGAACTTTGAAAAGAAAAAAAATCTTTTTCAAATAGAATCCCCTGTTTTTTTATGCATAGTGGACACGTACTTGTTAACATTAGCTTTAGCTGGCCAACATAAAGTGAGAGCTCTATCATAATATCCACAAAATTAATGGCACTTTTATAATTATTTTTTTTTTCTTTCTAGCCCCTCTTTCAATTTATCCTTTGCTAACACACCCTTCTTCTCTCCACGTTAAATGGAGTTAGTTTAGTTCTTGTTCTACACAGGGTCTGCAAACAAATCCGCCACCAATGTCGCCGCCGCCACCGAACCCTCGCTGGAGCTCCGGTAAAGCCGCCGGCAACAGCATTCCCGACTGGATCTCCGACTCAATCAACGGTGGCTCCCTCCGCCGCGTCGACCTAAACTCCGGCACCAACGGCTGGGCGTCGCCGCCGGGCTCCGTCTTCTCCCTCCGCGCCAAAAATTTCTTTCAGAACCGCCAAAAATCCCCCGCCGGCGACTACTTCCTCTCGCCGGCGGGCATGGACTGGCTTAAATCCGCCACAAAACTCGACCACGTGCTCTCACGCGCGGACAACCGGGTGATGCACGCGCTGCGAAGATCTCAATCTCAAACCCTAGGTCGATCGCTAAAGAGCTTCGTCTTCGCGGTGAACCTCCAGATCCCGGGCGGAAAAGAGCACCACAGCGCGGTGTTCTACTTCGCGACCGATGAACCGGATCCTCTCCGAACCGGTTCGCTTTTAAACCGGTTCGTGCACGGCGACGACGCGTTCCGGAACCAGCGGTTCAAGCTGGTGAACCGGATCGAGAAGGGACCGTGGATCGTGAAGAAGGCCGTGGGGAGCCACAGCGCGTGCTTGTTAGGGAAAGCGTTGAACTGCACTTACTACAAAGGTTCGAATTACCTCGAAATTGACGTCGACATCGGAAGCAGCGCTATCGCGAACGCGATTCTGCACCTCGCGCTGGGGTGTGTGACGGCGGTGACGATAGACATGGGGTTTGTGGTGGAGGCGCAGGCGGAGGAGGAGTTGCCGGAGCGGTTGATCGGTGCGATTAGGGTTTGCCAGATGGAGATGGCGTCGGCCACGGTGATTGAGTCAACGCATGTGACGCACGTGCCGCGCGGGTTGGCTAAAGTGAATCATCATAAGTCTGCGGATGAGCTTGCTTTGAATGATTAGATATTTGTTTAGTGATAGTACAAATTTTAATTATTCTTCAATGGGCTAATTTTTCAAAAAAATACAATTTTAATCAATAATTAGCAAAAGGGGGCGATTTGGGCAATATTTAGCATTTTGGGGCAACCAAACACGCCT
>PYAF01001303.1:1453321-1468991 GCA_007407185.1 Glycine tomentella | reverse complement strand
AACTTTCCAACTGATCAATCATTCCGGCCTAGCTAGATAGCAAGTTATAGAAGAATCCCATTCTCCAAAACACAAACACCAAAATAATAAAGCACAAAAAGGAGGAGCTCGAAGTTAATCAATGTAATTTTCGAAAGAAAACAAAAAAGTTCCCAAATATCACTAGGGTAATGGTAATATATTTGTCGCCCACCCCCCCTCCCATTTCATAAGGTTTAGAATAGAATATAATTGCAATCTTATTGTTTTGTTTCAAACCACGTGTAAACTCTATGGAACTGATCCTACTCAAACCAAATAAGATAGCTATAGGCGACAAAACTCTCCCTCGGAGTATTTATCTAGGCTCGTACTTGAGACTACTAGTTAATTAATAATCTAAAACAACCTCAATGCCAATTGATCCAGGCATTTAGCAGTAATAATTGCAAATTTTTGTATAACACAAACAAGGTAGATTCCAGACTAACCTCAGCAAGTGTCTTCCGATGCTTAGAGTCTTGAACCGAAACATCTTTCTTAAGATTGTAGAGTCTCTCATCAATCTTCCAACCAAAAAACACAACAACAATAAAACCAACACCTCAACCCAAATTAAAATCTCAAAAACATAATAAAAAAAATCCTAAATAAAGTAAGCAAACCTGTTTACGAAGCTCAAGCAGCTCATTACAAGAATCCTTGAACAACGACCGGAGCTTTTCAACCTCAGGAAACAACGGACTCACAATCCCCTGCGAGTACTTGGACGCATCAGACGGCACGCGGAGATGCCCGTTAGGCAGAACATCTCCGCCGTCCGATTCCGATTCCTCCAATTTGTACGACGGGAGAAGGTCGTTCACGAGGTTCCCGAACAAGGCGTCGAACGAGAAATCTCCCTAACACAGCAACAAGAACAAGTTCCTTCAATCGGAACCGAATTTGTTTTTAAGCTGAAATTAGCGAAGGTACCTTGAAATCGTCAATGTCGAGAATGAGAGGGAAGGACTGTGGAACCTCGCCGCACCCTTCCCATTCCGATGAACTCTGTGTGTTTGTCATGCGTCGATGGAAGAAGGATAATGAAGAAGCTAGGGTTTTTGCTTTGTGTATAATACATAGCGAACTTGTTTTCTCTCTGACCTACATATTGCCACTTGAGATCAAAACTGAAGAAGTTAATGGACTGAAGACATGGGCCCAATTGAGACATTTAACAAAAAAAACATTTCTAGTGGTTATTAAGGACCGCTACAAATTAAATGTCACAAAAAATACATTTTTTTGTAGTGACAAAATGGAAATAATGGCTGAAACTTTATCCCAAAAATCAAACATTTTCTGAGAAAGGAACTCCAAAGCACGCAAGACCAAGGTGTAGAGATATTCCACCTTTCGACTATAGAAATAAAAAATATGTTTTAGCTTAATGTAAAATATTTTACTCTAATAATATATATTCTTTAAACTCTTGTTGCAAATGATGAATAATTGCTGTAGCGTGGACTTAGTTGGAATTGTAATAATGATAGAGATGCAATAACATGTTATTTTGCCTTAGTAAAATAATTATATGATTTTTTCCTGTTCACTCATATGTAGATAATTAATGATGGTTGAATATGGGATGATATTAAACAATTTCCCCCTCAGGACATTTGCATATGTTATATAGGAATCAATTGCTCGAATTGTCATCAAACGAAAGGATTGAAAAGAGGGCACATGTTCACACTACAATGCTTTATTTTGTGGGTTTTTATATTGTTGTATGTTTGTAATTTTATAAATTTTGTATTTAGTTTGTTTTCGATCATTGTATGTTTGTACACTTTGAGATTCGTTTGTATCATTTATTGATAATTGATAATAATGAAGTTGTTTCTTTTGTATAAGCTATCAGTCATTTTTATTCTTGTTTTAAAGTATTTTTCATGTTAAATTTTTTTATGTCTCTTGTGAGCTTTGGTTTATAAGTTTATTGATAATATTTTTTATATGATATGTGATGTATATGTTTATAACTTTTGTATACATTATGTATATGAATCTAAAAGTGACACAGAAGATAGGTTGTGGTGTATAGAAGTAAAGGAAAATGTTTAGATCCAATGCACTATCAAATATCTAGAAATAGTAAAAAAAGAGAAAAAATAATAAATATGATAGAATTTATGATGTGAGAAAAAAAAATAGAAAAATAAAAGATGTTGATGATGTGTTTAAATTAAAAATAATTTATGTATTATTATTTAAAAGAAAAAATAACATTTTACAGACAATTAACTATATTTTTAATCATTAAACTTTTTTGAATTTTTACTTTTAATTCCTAAATAAAAATAATTTCTCAATCTTAGTTTTCGATGTTTCGATCCGTCAATACTTTCAATCATTGCTGTTAAATTTCGTTGTTAATTGATTACATGCATGACCCAAACTTTATTATTATTTAATTGCATTTTGCGGTGGTTCTTCTAGCAGTTAAAATTAAATGCTTCACAAAAGTGTTTTGAAATATATTAAAATTATTCTGACGGTTTTGAAATTGTCCTATCTGAAAAGATAAACAAACACAAAATAAGCTAGGAGCCAAATTGTAGATCTTAATAAAACAAAAACCATCGGTTACTTTTCCTCCTTTCACAGGGGAACGGAATTTTTTAAGGAGCTATCAACACAACATTCTGATCTAGTTTCGTTGAATTTGAACATAGTTGAAGCACCCAGGCCAGTTTCGTTGATTTTAAAAAAAAAAAAAATTTACCAAACCCAGAAATTAAAAACCCTGTATGTCGAATCCACAACCTTATGTTTACAAGTGTGATGTTCTAAATTAACTGATGTATTAGATCATTTATGTTAAAAGTTAATTAATGTCGTTATATATAATATTAAAAAAATTTAATACATATTTAATACACATATAAATTTATATAATAAATTTTATAATAATTAAATGCATATTTTATAACAATAAAATTTAAATAAAAATCATGGTTTAATAAAAAATATTAGGTTTATATACATTAGAAATTTTAATTTTATAAAATCATAGGTTCATATACTTTAGAAATTTATATATGTAAAAAAATATATTATTAGATAAAAATTATTTGTTATAAAACTTATTATGTAAATTTATATGTGTATTAAATATGCATTAAAAAAAATTAATGTTATATATAATGACATTAATTAACTTTTAATATAAATGGTCTAGTAAATCAGTTGGTTAGAATACCGTGTTTGTAATCGGAAGGTTGTAGGTTTGACACCTACTGGTGCCATTATTTCGAAAATCATTTTAAATTTTTTTAACCCATACAGATTACAAGCTGTGCAAAATTAGAATTACGTTGTTTATGCAAACATAACCTGATTGCGAGAGGCGCATTGTGAAGAGAGAGGAAATGGGATCAGATCTGGGCTGATTCACGAGGATCTTGAATAATACACATTTTGTCACTTTTCTTCATCTATTTTCTTCTCTGTCCTTATCCAATTCCATCAATTTGTTCTCATTTACTCAATTTGTAGTTTGCATGAATCAATGCTTTTGTTAAGAGATAAAAAATGGTGAAATTACTATGGTAGTGGTTGTTGTATGCAGACATAAGGACTTCACTTTTTTCTTATAAAAAAATTCACACCTTCCATGTCAACATAACTCACAATAAGAAACTATTAGTACAACATTGGCTAAGATTGATAGTTAGGAATTTCCTTACATGTTACTCCTGAATTTGTGATACTTATGTCAACTTCTGGTTTTAATGTTTGTAAGTGACCTTGCATTCTTTGTTGACATAGCAGTTGATTAGATGCATAATGAGAGAGAAAAAAAACTACCCTGCAAAGTTTGCAATCTGTTAAATACTGATTCCATATTTTTCAAGCTCACTGGACTTCATCTTGGACTTCATCTTTTTGATTGATTTAGGTTAGCAAAGTTATCAGAAGGCCAGTTGATTGATGGAAGGCTCGAGTGCCTAAACCATGGATGGCAATTTGAAGGTGAATACAAATGTGTGAAGATACCCCAGGTTGGTTACAATTCATCCTTTACTAGTAAATCAATGCAATACAATAATTTCTTCTAAGATTAGTGCAAGACTAACTTAATGAATAAACCATCAATTTCATCTTTCAACTATCATCCTCTCTCCCAAGTGGTCTCTAAAGTAATAAAATTATTTAAGTAATCTTTGAGTTATTGAATATCCATCACATTAGTATCAAAGTTGATGTATTTCAATAAAATTCAAGCATCCATTTGAAGGGATTTTTAAATAATTTAGAGGACTACCTTAGATGATTTCTAATATTTCTAGATCTACTTAAGTAGTTTTTATCTTTTTATCTTTTTTCTCTTTAAGAAACATTTAGAAATGAGGATAATAGTTTAAGAGTGAATTTGGTGGTTTACTACTATATTAATCATTATTTTTATGTGTCCTACAACTTTCAACTGATGCTAAAATCCATCTAACAAGTTGTGTTAAAACATATGAAGGGAAGGATTCCTAAGGAGTTGTGTGGGTATGGATGTCCCCAAAGACAACTCCAAATGTTGATAAACTACCTTGGTTTGAGAACTTTGCAAGACCAAGGTTCCAAGATGTTTCAACCATTCATGAACTCCTAAATGATCACTCTATTCTCTTAGAAAATCTGATGGATCCAACTCATGTCCAATCTCACATAATAAAATAGACTGGACTACAAGAGGGAAGATGCACAACCGTTGTCTTTTGAGGTGATTGAAAGATCTGATAGTGGTTTTGCAGGTTGGTGGGGTAGAGAGAAAGAAGGGAAGAACATGCTTAACTTCTTGAGCTTTAGAGCCCCTTGTGTGCTTCAAAACAACAGGGAAATTGTTGACAAAAACAGTGAAACACACTACTTCAGTGGCATGTTTCTTTGCACACCAACAAGACAAGGGATATCAATGTTAATAAAAAGGTTTGGAAGAACAAAAGGTTTGCCACTAGAAAATATGTTGCCTAAGTGGTATATTCTCCAAAAAGCAAGCAAGGTTTTTTAGAAGACATGAGATTCTTATCATCCCAAAATGAGACTTTGGTGAAAGAAAAGGTCCCCACAAAGGAATTGTACCTTAATTTAAGATCAATAGACAACATGGGTTGTGGAATATAGGAAATGGATGGACAAAGTGGGGGATGGTATTGGTATGCCTTATTATTTTGGTCAAAATATTGTTTCATTACCCCCAAAGATCCTTCAATGGTTGAACATGCACCTACTGGAATCATTGCAGCATTGTCAGCTACTTCACCTGCTAAAGGAGGCATTAGATCATTTCATGCCCCTAATTTATTCAACAAATATTTTAGGCATGTAATACATTGCAAAGTGTGTAGAGGTTCAATGAAGACTTTCCTAGCTTGGAAAAATGTACTTTCAGTTGTAGCTATTGCTTTGGTGGCATTGGCAATTTTGGTATCTGGGACAAAGTTGAAAGCACTTCTCTTAGTATGCGCATGCATGTGCTCTCGATTGGAGTCTATGCATTCTCAATCGCCAAATGGCTACATCAAATTGTATTAGGACTTATAAGAGATTCTGAACTATGAACTTTTTAAAATAATTTTAATCATTGGAATGCACAATTTGCCTAATAACATAGTAAAGTTGGGTCTTATCTTGTCATCATCTCTCTTATCCATCCTTGTATATAATAATTATAAGGCTCAAAATTGCAATTTTATTATAAAAAAATAGCAGCATTGGTAGTGACTAACACATGTTGAAAAAAGATAATTTAATGAAAAATATATTAATGTTGGTTTAGCGTTGGTTGGCCAATGCTAATTTGCATTTTTCTTATAGTGACAAAGTTTCTTTGAATAATTGGAGTGTTCCTTGGCATTGCCATGACTTCAAATCCATCCATATATACTATTTCCCAATTCTATACATTGAACAAAGTATTTGATAACGTCATCAAGAAGTGGCAAGGGCCATAGAAAGTTAGAACTTCAACTTTCTTATGGAAAATTGTTCATGGAAAATTCTTAAAAAATTATGTGGAACGTGCATTGAAAGTTAGTTAGCTATTGGTCCAAGTTACTCGTGATATGTATAAAATTTGAGGAAAGTACTATTATGCACTTGATGAGAGATTATTGTGATCTTTGTGAGGAAATTATGGTATAGATAGATATATGAACCATATTATAAATACATAGAGTTTCCCTTAATCAAGTTCTAGCCATCCATATATCATCCCTAGCTCAACCCTTCATAACTTCTCTTGTATGTAATCAAGAATACATCTCCTTCTTAATATGCAATTATTTTTGCATGTGTTCTTTGCACAATCGTGTTCAACATTACCTTGTTCAGCTTCAATGTTCGCTACTGTTGAGCTAGTGAAGCCCACGAAACTTTTTTGCTGGGCATTAGTAAAATGGTGCATTTTGTTCCTTGCTTCATTAGTATATAAGCTATTTTTACACTGAAGATAGTGGGTGTGCGTGTAGTTTTTTCTTTTTCTGCATTTTCGTTTCGTCTACTCTAGTGTTCTCTCGAAGCTTCTTTGCTCTCTCTCTTCATCTTCTTCTCTCACTCTCTTGTGACCTAGCTCTGGTAGGGTTTCATTCTTCTGCTTGAAACTGTGAGCCTTGGTTGCCGAACGAGATAAAGTGATGATGGAGTAAGCTTTCTGTGTTATATTCTTTCTTCTGGTTTCTGTTTTGGGTTGTATTGCAGGTGTAGGTCATCTCTCTAGTGTTTGGTCCCTTTTTTGTGTTCTTAAGGTGTATTCTTTGAAAGGAACTGAAGGAGAGAATCAAATGAAGGTTGAGTAACGTTGTCAGATTTTGACTGTGATTAAGAGTGGTTAACTCTTGTTCTATGTAATCCTTCTTTTCTTGTTTACCTATGATACTAAGGACTTTGATCTTGTTGAAAGTTTGGTTGTGTAATCTTGCGGAACACTGTTATAATATTCTCTTGTATCTTTAGTGCTAATAAAGGGACTGCAGGTTCTTTGCCCTTGGGTGTAGGTAACAAGGAGTTTCTCCTAGTTATTGAACCAAGTAAAATTCTTGTGTTCTTTCTCTTTTATGTTACTTCCATTGATTTCATTTTTTTTAAGATTGTGCGCTTAAACTCTAACAAGTGGTATCAAGATTACTGATGAAAACCAAACTATTATACTTCTAAATGCTTTGCTTGATTCCTACAAGGATGTGAAATCTGCAATTAAGTATGGAAGATAGTCTTTGTCATTAGAAGATGTAATAGGAGCCTTAAAGTCTAAAGAACTATAAATGGTGATAAATAAGAAGGTCATTGCAGAGGGACTAATTGTTAAAAAGAAGTTTAGTAAAAAGATTCAATTTCAAGGAAAAGAAAAAGGAAAGAACAATACTGAGAATAAGAATAAGCCACCTATTAAGGGAAAGGTGACTTGTTGGTTGTGTCATAAGGAAGGACACATTAGGAAGAATTGTCCAGAAAAAGGAAAAGGTCAAAATAATGGGAATAGGACAGATTATGCTAATCTGACTAGTGGTTTTGAGGATAGTGAGGTTCTAGTTGTGTCTAATGCTTCCTGTGAAACGGAATGGGTGATGGATTCAGGTAGTACATATCATATGACACCAGAAAAGGATTGGTTAGTTTATTTTAAGTCTATTAAAGGTGAAAAGGTAATGATGAGAAGTAACCAAACCTGTCAAGTGGAAGGTATTGGAGTTGTTAGGTTTAGGATCAGAGATGGGACTACTAAGGTTCTCAAGGATGTGAGATGGGTCCCTAACCTTAGGAGAAACCTAATATCTCTAGGAATGTTAGACAAGAGTGGATTCAATTTTAGGACTGTTCAAGGAACTTTAGAAGTGGTTAAAGGATCCACAGTTCTTATGAAAGGGATGTTAGATAATGGCCTCTATTTTCTAGATGGAGAAGCTTTAGGACCTAAGTCTTGTAGTGTCAGTAGAAAGCCTAGTGATTTTTCTCTTTGGCATAAAATACTTGGCTACATTAGTAATCAAGGATTACATTAGTTATATAAACAAGGTATTTTAGGTTTTAAATCATTTACTCCTATTGATTTCTGTGAAACTTGTGTTTTAGGAAAATCCCACATATTAAAGTTTCAAATAGGAAAGAATGAAACTAAAAATCCCTTGGACTATATACACTCTGACTTGTGGGGATCACCCAACATTCCTAATTCTCTTTCTGGCTGTCATTACTTTCTTTTTGTGATCGATTCTCATTCCTGACGTGTGTGGCCTTATTGTTTAAAACAAAAAGATCAAGCTTTTGATTGTTTTAAAGACTGGAAAGTTCAAGTGGAAACTGAGACAGGAAAGAAGGTTAAAGCATTAAGAACTGATAATAGGTTGGAATTCTATAATAACCAATTTAATGATTTCTGCAAACAATTTGGTATTTTAAGACATAGAACTTGTGCTGAGACACCTCAGCAAAATGACATTGCTGAAAGAATAAATAGAACTATTTTAAATAAAGTTAGATGCATGCTTTTTGATTCTGGTCTGAGAAAATCATTTTGGACAGAAGTTGTTTCTACTGCTTGTCATGTTATAAACAGGTCTCCTTCATTTGCCATTAATTTCAAAACTCCCATAGAAATGTGGTATGGTAAGCCTTATCTGAAACTCTTTGGTTGTTTAGCTTATGTTCACACTAAACAGGATAAGTTAGCCCCTAGGGCTCTGAAATCTGTCTTTGTAGGTTATCCTACACGGAAAAAAAGGGTACAAACTCTGGTTAATATCTGACAATAAATGTGTTGCCAGTAGAAATGTTGTCTTTGATGAATTGACAATTTTTTAAAGATATTGTGCAGGGAATTAGACAGGTTCAGGAACCTGGAAATGTCCAGTTGGAGGTGGAGAAGACCACTGGTATTGATGATTCTGAAATTGCTCAGAATCATGATGAAACTAAAAATCAAGTATATACACTTGATCAACTTGCTAATGATCAACAAAAAAACTAGTGAAGAAAATCAAGAGGACTCCAACCTCAATGATTATCTTCTGACTAGAGATAGAGCTAGGAGGAATATTAGGCCTCCTAGAAGATTTGCTCATGTTGACATTGTTGTTTTTGCCTTGCAGGTTGCTGAGATGGTTGAACAAGAAGAACCAACAACTTACAAAGAGGCAATGAACATGAAATCTCAAGAGAAGTGGCTGACGACAATTGAGGAAGAGATTTCCTCATTAAAGAAGAATCTAACTTGGGTTCTAGTAAACAGACCCAAAACCAAAAGGATCATTGGATGCAAGTGGGTCTTCAAGTTGAAGTTTGAAGTCCCAGGATTGGAGAAGGCCAGGTTGGTAGCCAAAGGCTACTCACAAGTAAAAGGGGAAGATTATAATGAAATTTTCTCTTCTGTAGTAAAACATACTTCTATTAGGCTTATGTTATTTGTTGTTGCTATTCTTGATTTAGAAGTAGAACAACTTGGTGTTACAACTGCTTTTTTGCATGGAAGCTTAGATGAACAGATCTATATGGAGTAGCCAGAAGGCTTCATACATAAACGTTCTGAAGACAAAGTCTGCTTGTTGAAAAGGTCCATCTATGGATTAAAACAAGCACTCAGGTAGTGGTACAAAAGGTTTGATGACTTTGTTCTGTCTCATGGATTTATAAGATGTAAGTATGATCACTGTGTCTATTATAAGAAAGACCATGAAAATAAATACACTTATCTGTTAATTGTAATGTCCCGTATGCATTCGGTTCATTAACATTCAATTATGGTCGTTAAGAACAACAATTAATTAAAGATAATAATAATTTCGGAAGCAAATAATAAAGTGACGTCATCAAATGTCAACAACAATACCCACTTTACATTATGTATGGTGAACACTCACATTACACAACTAGAGGACTAAATGAGTCATATCCATATATCTCAATCAATGTAACTCCACAATGGTTGTACAATAATAGGTATCACATACCCTGTCCTCTCTACATACATCAATATCTCTCAAAATATACCACAATGTACATTAATTGTGCATCTTCCCCTTAGGGCTGCAAAATATAGTCATAACAAAATAATGAGCCAACATGCTATCAAAATATATGCCTAAGGTTCACACAGAACCATATACCTACTCGGGCCTCTTGCCCTGGGATCCAACATCCGCTCGCTGAGTATCACCTGGAAAAATATAATCCCCACACGGGATGAGATACAATCTCAGTAAACTTAGGGTTCTTGGAGGCCTCTCCTCCCCCTGGTTCACTTCCATGACATATAGTATGAAAATTGGCATCACACAATCTAGTCATCATGACTCTCATAAAATACATTACATGTATATCACAACACATGTGTCATTCCGTTGGGCGCTACCAACATCGAGAATGCAACACAGATATAGCATATATATATATATAAACATTGCCTGAGGGAGATCATCCATTTAAGGGCACATTCTCTCAGGACTTTACTCAGAATAGCATCTCCTCTCTCTCTCTCTCTCTCTCTATATATATATATATATATATATATATATGAAATTGCTTGAGGAAGATCATCCACTGAAGGGCACATTCCCTCAGGACTTTATTCAGACGTATATGGTTTTTCCAAAAGAAGATCATCCACTTAAGGGCACATTCTCTCAGGTTTTCTATTAGTATTAATTGACCACGAAGAGTTGTTTCACATGACTTTGGCTCTTCGGGAAGTCCATATTTAATCTATTCTACTGGCCAGAGAATCTCATCAATCATATAAACATATCATCACAGTGTACATCATATACATGTTCTTAATAAAAAGGCAGTAACACACAATTTCAATACACATGCATCATGACATACAATAACCATTACTCCCTCGGAGTATGGTGGAACACATTCAATGGGGAAAACTCCCAAGAACAAAGAGTTTACTTGCTCTAAGTGCTACATTGGCTCCCCCGGCCTCGTGGTCACAACCACCAATAACCTCTGCATCACGTCCTACATAAAGGCATACAAGTATCAATAACGGTTTTTAACCGTTAAATGAAAAGAAACACTATTCTTTTCCATATCAACCCCTTATTACTCTTTTCCCAAGTTATAAGGACTATTCACCTAATTGGTGACTTACAAACCCCCAATAGGATCTATCTTGGCCTAATCAAGGTCCTAGAGTCTCCCTAAGACTATGCATAAACCAATTCAAAGAGTTCAAAGTTTATCCATGCCATATTTTCATAATTATCAAGGTGGCTAAAACGGTTACTTCAACATTTTTTCACCTTTTATATAGTCTCCTAAACACATCTTGTGAAAGCACCAAGGTCCATACATACCATAATATCATCAATTTAACCAACATTCTTCCTATACTTACATTCCTCATAACCCAATTTCTGAAGTCCATAAAAGTTCTATTTCAAGGTTAAACCTTCATCACAACAACCTCCTAAGCATACTTTTCCAAAGGACCCAAGCCTAATTCCAGCTCTAACTCAAATGGGTTACTATTCATCTCAAGAACAAATTCTTAAATAATCGATAAAACTTATGTTTCTTACCTCTAAAACGTCTAGAAAGGCTAGAGGACGGCTTCTTCAAGCTTGAATGTCCTTAAAATGCCTTCTTTGTCCTCAAAATCGAAACTTTGTGAGGATCCCTGGAGAAAACGATCTCCCCATATGATGTTTTTCAAGAAGAACGGAGGTTGGAATCAGGCTTATTGGGTGATTACCTTCAACTTTCAAGTTAAATGCGAATGGTTTTGGTCAAGGATTGAGTGGTTATGGAGCTTCCCTTGCTTAACAATGGAGGAAACCAGAGAAAATAAAGAGAAGATGAAGTTTTTGCCCAAAAAGAGAGAGAAATGGGTCACTTAAGTGATCCTGTCGCGGGTCTCGCGCTACTGGTGCCGGATTCTAGAAAAAATTGGTCATCTGGCACGTCTTCCGCGCTACTGACGCCGCTTTGGTGCTAATGGCGCCAATCTGGCGCTAATTGTGCCAGAATCCAGAGACCTGGGGTGCATCTGGTGCTAACCGCTCCAGAATTTTTTTTTTATTTAGAATTGGTCATTATATTAATCTATGTGGATGATATACTAATGCTTCACATGATATTAAGTGTATTAACAAATTGAAAGAGATGTTACTGAAGGAAATTGACATGAAAATTCTTGGTCTTGCCAAGAGGATTTTAGGCATGGATATATTGAGAAATAGAAAGAAAGGAACTTTATTGTTTATCTCAATCTGTATATGTCAAAAAGGTTGTCAAACTCTTTTCTATGCATCTCTGTAAATCTTTTAGTTTACCACTAGCTGCTCATTTTCGATTAAAATCTATATGTGGTGATTTAAATAAAGATGAAGTTGTTCATATGAAAAATGTACCATATTGTAATGCAGTTGGAAGCCTAATGTATGCAATGATTAGCACTAGACCTGATATTGCCTAAGGTGTTAATGTTGTGAATAGATTCATGAGTAATCCTTCAAAAGAACACTGGAATGTTGTAAAATGGATATTGAGATATTTGGATGGCACCTCTAATTTCTGTTTGAATTTTACTGGAAATGAATCTAATGATTTTACTGTAAAAAGATATTGTGACTCTGATTATGCTGCAGATTTAGACAGAAAGAGATCCTTAACATGTATTATTTTCACTGTTGGTGAAAATATTGTTAGACGAAAGTCAAATCTTCAGCATGTAGTATCTATGGCTACTACTGAAGCTGAGTATATGGCCTTGACTGAAACAATAAAAGAGACACTATGGTTGAAAGGAATACTTTCTGAACTTGGATTAGGGGAAGGGATCCCACAAATCATGTGTGATTCTCAAAACGTCATTCATTTATCCAAGAATGGTGCTTATCATGAAAGAACCAAACATATAGATGTCAAACTACACTTTATAAGAGACATTATTGCAGGTGATAAGGTGAAGGTGGAGAAAATATCCATTGTGTGCAATCTAGTAGATATTTTGACTAAAGTTGTATCTATTAACAAATTCAAGAATTCCTTGAAATTGTTAAAAGTCCAACAGTAGTGGTTTTCTTCTCCTTACCTCTGTTGTTTGTTTTAAAATTGTTTCTTTAAGGTTACTTAGAAATACTAATGCAATTTCTTGTTTTTTGTAGGTTCTATTTTCTTGTATATGTTTGTTCTGTTCTTTATATGTCCCTGTGTTCTGTATTCTGGCATTGAACTTCTAGTTCCTAGTTTTTCCTTCAACTTGCACTATGACTTCTTGTGCTTCAAGGTGGAGTTTGTTGGGCTAGTGAAGCCCAAGAAGCTTTTCTGTTGGGCATTACTAAAACGGTGTGTTTTGTTCCTTGCTTCATTAGTATATAAGCTTTTTTTGAACTGAAGGCAGTGGGTATGCATGTAGTTTTTTCTTTTTCTGCCTTTTCATTTCTTCTACTCCAGCATTCTCTCAAAGCTTATTTGCTCTCCCTCTTCATCTTCTTCTCTCGCTCTGTTGTGACATAGCTCTGCTAGGGTTTCATTCTTCTGCTTGAAACTATGAGCCTTGGTTGCCGAACAAGATAAAGTGATGATGGAGTAAGCTTTCTGTGTTCTATTCTTTCTTCTTGTTTCTGTTTTGGGTTGTATTGCAAGTGTAGGTCATCTCTCTAGGGGTTTGGTCCCTTTTTCATGTTCTTAAGGTGTATTCTTTGGAAGGAACCGAAAAAGAGAATCAAATGAAGGTTGAGTAGTGTTGTCAGGTTTTGACTGTGATTAAGAGTGGTTAACTCTTGTTCTCTATAATCCATCTTTTCTTGTTTACCTGTGATATTGAGGCCTTTGATCTTGTTGAAAGTTTGGCTATGTAATCTTGAGGAATGTTGTTGTAATATTCTCTTGTATCTTTAGTGCTAATAAAGGAACTGTAGGTTCTTGCCCTTGGATGTAGGTAACAAGGAGTTTCTCCTAGTTACTGAACCAAGTAAAATACTCGTGTTCTTTATCTTTTATGTTGCTTCTGCTGATTTCATTTTTTTAAGATTGTGCGCTTAAACTCTAACAACTACAATAAAAAATACAAGCATGCTTTCTTAAACTTCAAGCAAGGAGTCAAAGATCCATCGGGTGTGCTCTCTTCATGGTCCACTATAGAAGATTGTTGTGAATGGAGAGGAGTCAAGTGTGACAACATCACAAGTAGAGTCACTAAGCTCAGCCTCTCATGTTTTACAAATCTTCCAACTTACAATGATAAAGAAGATAAACCACACTGCCTCACTGGTTCTATTAAGCTATCCTTGTTGTTGGTGAGTTGGAATTTCTAAGTTACTTGGATTTGAGGAATAATGACTTCTTAGATTTCCATTTTGATTCTATGGATAGTCATAATTGTCATAACCTATCTCTTCATCAGTGTGTCAACTCTTCATCACTTTATCATCTTGATTTATCATTTAATAATAATCTTGTCATCAATAGCCTTTAATGGCCTCCTAGCATTTCCTCTTCGGAATATCTCAACCTCTGTGTCATTGATCTTCACAAGGAAACTAATTAGATTTTTTAGTGTTCCACATGCATGGTTGCCTACTTGAAGACTTAAGGCTGTCTCTTCAGTATGCTAATTTTACTGCACTCAAAGTTTTTGATCTTTCTATCAATAAATTTAATTCAAAGTTTCCCAAATGGTTATTCAATCTTAGCTGTGACATCTCTGATTTAGACCTTAGCTTAAGTTTTTTAAGTGGCCATCTACCAAAGGCAGCAGTTGGAAGGCTTGGTCTTGGAAAACAACAACTTTGATGGACCCATTCCATATTGGTTAGGCGAATTTGAACACTTACAGAGTCTTATTCTTGGAGTAAACATGTGTTCTGGATTTGTTCCCTCAAATTTGGGAAATCTATCATCCTTAATTACTTTGGATGTTGACTCAAATCCATAGTCAGGAATTGTGTCTGAGAGAAACTTTGCCTTGTCAAAATCAAAGGGACTTGGTATACACTCATATTCACCATTAATATTTTTATATACATAAAGATCTGTTGAAAGTTTAACTATTTTCGAATCACCATTTGAGGCCCAAGACAAATTTTGGAATCTTATGTCGAGAGTGCCTGAGCTTGAATTCGAAGATAATTCAATAGATGGGAACCTATCAAACGTGTTGTTGAACTCTACATTCATTGATCTATCATCAAATGGTCTGAAAGGTTGCTTGCCTCGATTATCGCCAAACGTGGCCATTGCCACGTTTTCAAATAACTCGTTATCATGAGACTTGTCTCCTCTCTTATGTGATCATAAGATGCTGAATGGGAAAAACAATTTGTTGTGCTTGGACATATCTCAGAATCATCCAGCTGGAGGGCTTACAAGTTGCAATTCACATAGGAAGCAATAAACTAACTGGCAAGATTGTAACCACCGCTTCTATTTCGTATTTATTTTATTGGTAATTGAAACGATCGCTTTTATTTCACTTTTATTTTTCATTTGTGACTAAAATTTTTCGAAAATAATAATAACAAAATTCAAATTGAATTGGTTAAGTTTTTAAAACAGCTTTTCAAATCGTATAAAGGTTTACGCGTAATTACCTAACATAATCCATAACGTTCATTCACACAGATATAGATATCACATGTCCATAGTATACAGTCCACTATAAATCCACAGTCCATATATAAATAGTCCATGGTACAGAACTAAATAT
>PYAF01001303.1:1427989-1439378 GCA_007407185.1 Glycine tomentella | reverse complement strand
ATGATCACATGTAGTGTGGGTGACTTTCCTGTGCACCACTGTGACATCCTGACTGATCATGCAAGTTCTAGACCAGTGATTGGGGCTATCTGACTGTGGCCACTGATGTTGATTTTATGATAAAACTGAGATCTCAGTCATGCATCATGTTAAAAGATGAGCATGCATTTCATGCACCACATGATGAGTATGTGAAATGTTTATTTATTGATAAATAAGTGGTGAACTGAATATTTAATCTGTGTGATGTGAAATATTTAATCTGTGTGTTGTGAAATAATCTGTGAATCAATTGGTCTTTTATATATATCTTATTCAAACTATGTTTGTCATAAACTCACCCGAGTTGTGTCTGTGGTTGACACCTGTGATGACCCCAATTCATTTGGATGAGCAGAGGAACAGGAAAGCATGAGTGTAGTTGAAGATTGTTGAAGAAGTTTGATGAGAAGCTGTATGTTATGATTTATAATTTTCTGTGGCATGTAATTGTGATAAGTTGTCTGTATTATTTTGGATGACTGTATCTGGACTGTATATATTTTTATAATTGAACCGTGGTGAGGAAGAACTGTGTACATCACAATCGAATCATTTACAAGCAAAGCGAAAAGAATTTTCGTGAAAAAATTATAACTAAAAACGTTATAATACGGAAAGGATATGAATTTTCACATAAAAACAATCAAGTACGGGTGAGTAAAGAGAGGCGTTACAGTCTACCTCATCTAAATTCATTCTCTTGAAGGCGGTCCAAGAGATGATATCTGCTGAACTGCCGTTATCCACAAATATTCTCTTGACCAGGCAGTTGACTAGAGTCCCGATAATTACTAGGTCATCCTCATGGTCGGGGACCACATCTTTCATGTCTTCTTCAGTAAAATAAAGCAGAAATTTATGTGAAACCCGTGAATTCTAAAGATCTTGTTCATGTTCTTAATGTGTTAGTTTTAAACATAAATTATAGATTTATTTTTACATGTGGTATCAGAGCTATAGGTTTAAGAATTTGTGATTTTTCATTACTAATTTTGATTGATGCAACGATAAAGTATTCTAGTAGATTTTGAATCTTAATTTTCTGCTTGTTGCGAGTATTACCAATCGAATAATATTGATCAAAAAATATGATGAAGCCTTATACTGTCCCACGGAGTTGTTGTTTCTCGCTTGGTATGCCTTATGTTCCAATGGATATGATGATAAAGTCCTGGTGGTGTTTTCAGTTCAACATATATATAGATATATATATATATATATAGATATATATATATATAGATATATATATATATATATATATATATATTAAATGCAAATTATCTTTCTTATCACTACAAGAAAAATACACATTAATGTTGGTGATGAAAAGTAAACAATAATGGTCTATCATTGTGTTGCTCTCCCTGATTAAAAAAAATGTATCAATGCATATTTAAAATTGTATTCGATAAAGTGTATATGTATTGATGTGTTGTGATCGAATGACAATATATTTTGTTGACATTGAAAATTAATTATGATGTTAGAATGTGCTGAATGTTGTTAAAATCTTATAATTTTAACATATTTTTGTATTTTATGAAGTGTTTGTATCTTGGAATTAAAGTATGGTGAATTTGTTAGTCACCAAAGTGGCCAAATTTGTATGAGTGATTTAATTCCAATTGTATGTTCATTTCAATCATCCATAAATGTGATGATATGAATGTATTAAAATTATTATTTTATGGATGAATTTAAGTTTATTATTATGAGGCAGTTAAGGATCAACCCAAAGGTTGATTATTTGTCATCATAATAAATAAACATGAATTTTGGCATAATGGATACACAACTAGGTCTATTTATACATCCAAAGATAGTAAGTAATTCTAGTTAGTGTATATATTATTGTCAAATTAAGAAAAAATTTATTAGCTTCATTACAGCTGAATGTTGTGTATTAATGGGTCCCTAAAGGTGAACATCAATATGCATTTTATGATGTATGAATCTGTGAATTATGTTAGTATGTGATATGTATGATTCAAATCATTAATTTTTCTAATTTTATACCTTGCAATACTTGTTGCTACACATTCGTTTTTCTCAACTATTGCAGTTTTCACTGGACTAAACTTCTCTGAATGGAAAGAGCAAATTGAATTTTACCTTGGGGTATGGATTTGGATTTGTCTCTTAGAGAAGAGAAACCTAGTGTTATTACTGATGCAAGCACTAAGGATGAGAGGTCCATTTTAAGAACTGGGAAAGATCCAATAGGTTGAGTCTGATGTATATGCGAATGAGCATTGTAAGCAACATTAAGTCAACTCTTCCATAAACTGAAAGTGCTAAAGAAATGATAAAACTTGTGGAAGAGTGCTCCTAAACTGCTGACAAGTCTCTTGCTGGGACACTAATGAGTAGACTAACCACCATGAAATTTGATGGTTCACGTACTGTGCATGAACATGTTGTTGAAATGACAAATATTGCACCAAGACGGAAGTCACTTGGAATGGATGTGGATGAAAATTTCCCAGTGCAATTCATATTGAACTAATTACCGTCTGAGTACGGTCCTTTCCAAATGAACTATAATACCATGAAAAACAAATGGAATGTGCATGAATTGCACAATATGTTAGTTCAAGAGGAACAGAATTAAGAACCAGGGAATTCATTCCATCAATTATGTCAAATATCAAAGAGTTGAAAAGAAAAGTGTTAAGAAGCATTAGAAAAAGGGAAGAGGACCATTAAAGATCAATTAGGCCTCCTTTTCTTAAATCCACAAGAAGGAACATAATGGAAACAAATATCATTTATGTGGTAAGGTTGGACACTTCCAAAAGGATTGCCTGAAACATAAGGCTTGATTTGAAAAGAAAGGTAAGTCTTGTACTTATGTATCTTATGAATCAAACCTTGTTGAAGTTTCGTATAATACTTGGTGGATTGATTCTGAATGTACAACTCGTGTTTCTAATATTTTGCAGGGATTCCTTACGACTCAAACCACAAGCCCAAATGAAAAGTTTGTCTTTATGGGTAATAGAGTGAAAGTTCCAGTAGAAGTTGTTGGGACTTACCGTTTGGTCCGTGACAGTGGACATCATTTGGACTTATGTGAAACTCTTTACGTACCTAGTATATCTAGGAATTTAGTTTCTATTTCCAAACTTGATAAAGCTGGATACTCTTTTAAATTTGGTAGTGGTAGTTTTAGTTTGTACAAGCATAATCATTTGATTGGCAATGACACCTTATGTGATGGATTATATAAATTATGTCTTGATAATCTTTATGCTGAAATGCTTATGACTTTGCATCATAATGTTGGTACTAAACGTACCATGATTAATGAATGTTCCGCTTACTTGTGCCATAAACGTTTGAGACACATTTCCAAAGAAAGAATTGAAAGATGGGTAAAGAATGAAATCCTTCCGAATTTAGATTTTACTGATCTGAATGTTTGTGTGAATTATATCAAAGGCAAACAAACAAAACACATAAAGGAGCCACAAGAAGCACTCAGCTTCTTGAAATTATACACTCTATGTTTGCGGTCCTTTTGATGTCAACTCTTTCAATAAAGAGAAATATTATATCACCTTCATTGATGATTATTCACGTTATGGTTATGTCTATTTGCTACATGATAAATCTCAAGCTATAAATGCTTTAGAGATTTACATTAATGAAATTGAAAGGCAATTAGATAGAAAGGTGAAAATTGTCAAGTCTGATAGGGGTGGTGAGTATTATGGAAGATATGATGAAAGTGGACAACATCCGGGCCCATTTGCTAAATTCCTAAAAAAGCATGGTATTTGTGCTCAATACACAATGTCAGGTATACCACAACAAAATGGTGTATCGGAAATGCGTAATAAAACCTTGTTAGACATGGTTAGAAGTATGTTAAGTAATTCTTCTTTACCCATTTCATTGTGGACTTATGCTCTAAAGACTACCATGTATGTATTAAATAGGGTTCCTAGTAAAGCAGTTCCAAAGACTCCTTTTGAAATGTGGACAAGAAGGAAACCTAGCTTAAGGCACTTGCATGTTTGGGGTTGTCAGGCAGAAATTAGATACTACAACCCACAAGAAAAAAAATTGGATACAAGAACAATCAGTGATTATTTCATTGCTTATCCAAAAAAGTCAAAAGGGTATGGATTTAATTGTCCTAATCATACTACAAGGATTATAGAAACTGGAAATGTTAGGTTCATTGAAGATGGTGAAGTTAGTGGGAGTGAAACACCACGTAAAGTGGCAATTCAAGAAATGAGAGTACAAGTTTCTTTGACTTGTAGCTCTAGTAAAGTTGTTGTTCCTCATGTTATTGAATTGATTAATAATAATGAAGAACAACAAATGAATGAACCCATTGTAGAAGAACCATTACAAATAACATGAAGAAGATCTCAAAGGGAAAAGAGATATGCTATTTCTAATGATTATGTGGTATATCTACAAGAGTCTAAATTTGACTTGGGTATAAAAGATGATCTAGTGATGTTTTCACAAGCTGTGAATAGTGAAGATGGTAACAAATGGTTAAATTCCATGAAAGATGAGTTGAAATCTATGGAACAGAATAATTGAGTTACCAGAAGGATATAAGAGAGTTGGATGTAAATGGGTCTTTAAGACTAAACGTGACTCTCATGGTAACTTAGAACGGTACAAGGCTAGACTAGTTGCAAAGGGATTCACTCAAAAAGATGACATTGACTATAAAGTAACCTTTTCACTAGTTTCAAGAAAGAATTCTCTAAGAATCATTATGACATTGGTGGCTCATTATGATCTAGAGTTACACCAGGTGGATTTGAAAATCGCCTTTGTAAATGGTAATTTAGAGGAAGATGTGTACATGGACCAACCAATGGGTTCATAGAAAGAGAAAAGAGCACATGGTGTTCAAACTTAAGAAATCAATATACGGACTTAAAGAAGCTTCAAGACAATGGTACCTTAAGTTCAATGATAATGTTGTTTCATTTGGATTTAAAGAAAACACTGTTGTTTCGGTGTATATATTTGAAGGTCAGTGAGAGTAAGTTTATATTACTGATTATGTATGTTGATTATATCTTGCTTGCAACTAATGATCTTAGTTTTTTTAAATGAGACTAAGAAGATTTCATGCAATGTCCTAAGAATGAATTGGAATGAAAGGAAATGAAAGTAATTCCATATGCGTCACTTGTTGGGAGCCTAATGTATACTTAAACTTGTGCGAGACCATATATTAACTTTGCAGTTGGAATGTTAGGAAGATACCAAAGTAATCCTGGTATGGATCATTGGAAAGATGTAAAGAAAATTCTGAGATATTTGCAAGGCACTAAAGGTCACATGCTAACTTATAAGAGGTCTAGTAACCTTGAAGTGATTGGATACACAGACTCAGATTTTGCATGATGTGTGGATACAAGAAAATATACTTATGTTTATCTATATTTTTTAGCTGGAGGAGCTATATCATAGAAAAGTGCAAAGAAGTCTGTAATTGTTGCATCCACTATGGAAGCTGAATTTGTGGCATGCTTTGAAGCCATGGTTTAGGCTAAATGGCTGCGAAACTTTATTTCAGGGCTTGAATTGGTCGACAGTATTGATAGACCGCTGAAAATTTATTATGATAATTCTGCAGCAGTCTTCTTTTCTAAAAACGACAAGTATTCAAAAGGTGCTAAGCATATGGAATTGAAATACTTTGCCATTAAAGAAGAGGTTCAGAAATGTAGAGTGTCTATAGAGCATGTTAGCACTAATTTTACGATAGTTGATCCCTTGACGAAGGGATTATCGCCCAAGACATTTATTGGTCATGTATGTAGTATGGGCATTATGTCAGCTAATGAATGTTGATCATTATTGTAATTATTGACTATTGACACTCTGAATTCAATGATGTTTAAGTTTCTGAAAACTATCATGTTTTCAAATTTATGTATACATGCATGTATTGATGATTATTTTGAAAAACAGGATTCGTCCCTAATGAAGACATAATAGTATTATTGTGGGACATTATGATGTAAACTTCCATTAAAGTATCATATTAGGAAGAAGAATTAATAAAGTGGTACATGGAAGGAACTATGTCGATTTGATATCATAGAACCGTCATGACTCTTATTGGTTTTATTTCTTATCATGATTTATGATGAGGTCAATGTATGAAAACTTTAACCCTATGTATGCGCATTATAAATGTTTTCATTAAATCATGAAATGAAATTTGTGACATGAGCCAAGTGGGAGAATGTAAGACTTATCATCATGGCTCATTTAAATAAATGTTATTTGATTTAATGAATAAAGGACATAAGAGTAATTGGTTACAAAAAGAAGTTATTAGAAGGATAATTTTTGGTAGGTGCAATTATCTTAAGCGTAGTGGCTCAGTTTCTAATAAATAGGGATCTAGAAAATTGAATACTGTCATTGTCTGCCCATGAGAGTTGTATCCTATCACTATCAAAAGAAGATACAAGAACAGAAAGGGTCAAGACTCTGAGAAAGCATTCTACCATAAAAGATCTTCTGCAATCATGGACAAATATATGTTTATGTGAAACTCATGAATTCTAAAGATCTTGTTCATGTTCTTAATGTGATTATTTTAAACAGAAATTATAGATTTATGTTTACATACAAAAGGTCAAGTATTAGAATATGAGAAAAACCTACACTTTATGGCCTTAATTGATATGTCAAGTAACAATTTGTCTGGAGCAATGCCTCCCCAAATGTTTATCCTCATTGGATTGTGCTCCTTGAACCTGTCCCACAATATATTAACAGGAAAAATACCAAATGAGATTGGTAACTTGAAAAACTTGGAGTCCCTTGATTTTTCAACAAGCCTACTTTGGGACTCAAGGCTTGTCCAGTTTGTCATTTATGGGTTACTTAAACTTGCCATTCAACAATTTGACAGGAAAAATACCATCAGGCACACAACTTCAAGGGTTCAATGCAACTAGTTATATGGGAAATCAAGATCTTTGAAGACCTCCACCTACCAAAACTTGCTTTCAGGATGATAAGCCTAAAGACACAAAGCCAACAAATGAAGAAGGAGATAAATCTGAAAATTTTTTCCATGGTTTTACATTGCAATAGAATCTGGATTTGCCATGAGCTTTATGGGAGTTTGTTGTGCCATTGTCTTAAATAGAAGCTGGAGGCATGCTTACTTCAACTTTCTTTATGACTTGAGAGACCGACTTTATGTCATGGTGGTCATCAATATGAATGGCTTCCGTTGAGGTAGAACAAATTGCGTGATAATTATTGGTTAGTAAAACCTTCCTGTTGAAATTTCATTTTGAACATTCTCATTTTTCATATTCATCAAAATATAATTAATCATTCTAACATTTAAATAGTAGTAGTTAAATAATGAGAAAATATATTGTGCATTAAAGTTCTTTTATACTATATTATCTTATCGTAAACCATCATGCATAATCAATTGTTAATTTTTATAATAATTATCTTAAAAATTACACTCATTATTACTTCTGATATGTTGATAATATAAATTATTTTACATTTACAATGCATAGTCTTTAAACTCTTAGTGTAAATGATGGATAATTGTTGTATTGTCGTCTTAGTTGGAATTACAATAATTATAATGATGCAAAAACATGTTATTTGCCTTAGAAAAATAGTTATATAATTTTTTCTGTTCACTCATATGCTGATAATTAATGATGGTTGAATATGGGATGATATTTGACAATTTCCCCCTCAGGACATTTGCATGTGTTATATAGGAATCAATTGCTTGGATCGTCATCAAACAAAAGGATTGAAGAGAGGGCACATGTTCACAGTGCAATGCTGTATTTTGTGGGTTTTTATGTTGTTGTATGTTTGTTATTTTATAAATTTTGTATTTAGTTTGTTTTTATCATTGTATGCATTGTTGTTTGTACATTTTGAGATTCTCTTGTACTTTTTGATAATCAGGAAGTTGTTTCTTTGGTTTCATATCCGTGATTTTTATCCTTGCTTTCATGGATTTTTCATTTTTGTGTCTCTTATAAGCTTTGGTTTATAATTTTATTTATAATATTTTTTAATTTATGATATATGATGAATATGAATCTAAAACTGACAATATAGGTTGTGGTGTATAAAAGAAAATTAATATTTTGTTGATGGAGTAAAAACTAAGAGTGCTTTGAGCAACAAGTCTTTCTCTTATTAAAGTAAATAGATAGGTTACCAAAAGTTCAAAACAATAATTTTTTTTGAGGTTTAAGAAAATTAGATATATATTTCCTTTTTTTAAAAAACTTATAAAAATATTTGATGAGGTTTAAGGAAATTACACATATATTTCTTCAATTTTTAATATATTAAGATTTAATATTATTATTGCTAGTATGAAGTAGGTTAAGGTGATTTTGTATGTTTGATTATTGATGACTTTCTTGGATAATTTCATTTGATTTTTGACACCCATAATTATTCATTTAGCTTATTAGTTTGTTGAAATAAGGTTGGTTCAATGGTTTTGTTACTCGATCATCATTTGATTGGTGTGTTTATTTGACTTATAAGTTTATTAATATGTCAACTTTTCAACAATGACATTTACGGAATAAAAACTTATTAAATGTTAAGTGAGTATCACTTGTTATTTATTATTGTTAAATATTTGGACGATATTTATAAAAATTTGTATAAGTTTTAAAAGTTGAGGAGATATATGCATAAGTTTTTTAAATCTTAAAAAGAGTTTGTATAAATTTAAAAGATAGTGAAAATACGTGTATAATTTTCTTAACTCCAGAGAGAATTTTGTATAATTTAATCTGAAAAAATATATTTATTCCCCTTCTATTCTCGTGTCTTGTCTTGATATTTGAATTGGTTTTGGCTCCTATAAATTGAAACGGTGGGTGTACGCAACAGCACTATGAACATTTGAACCCAATCCCCAACTCAGCACTGCAGAGCGTGAAGCCAAAATGGGACACCAATACCATCAAGTATCAGATGGACTTTTGAACCTTTTCACAAAGGCCAATCACGATCTCTCAATGGTTCACCATCGCCTCGAAAAGGAGTTTCAGCAGGTTTACCCTGACAACGTAAGCATAACATAACACTCCATCACTGTTTTCACCATTTTCTGTGCACTTTCATTCATGTTTCTTCGATTTCCTAGTAAAACCAATCATGGGCACCTCCAAGTTCGTACCTTTATGCTTAGAACTGAATTGGGTTCTGCAGGCTAACCCTATGAAGCTGGTTTCTAGAATCAAGAAGGTTCAGGAAGATATCACAATCTTGAAGGGACAGTGCCATGAGCTTCTGGCTGCTAAGCAGGTACTTTATTGTTAATTGTTAATCACGCTGCAGTGTTATGTATTCTGGTGGGTTCTATGGATTTGAATTGCTGCAAGGTATATTTGATTAATAGTGATACCCAAGGTTTTAAATCGCTGTTGAGGTTGCGGTTTCATTGCGATCCTCGATGTGTTGGGAAATTGTGGACAAATGTGGCCACAATTACAGTTGTGGTGACTCCAAAACCCTTGATGTGTGACGGAAATCGTGGCTGCAGACTGTTTTTTTGAAAACCATACTTGTTGTACCAATGTGTGCTTTATAAAGATATGAATAAGACCTGTGTTTTGAAGTTAATGTTGGTTGTTCACTTGTGCAGGATTTGATTGATAAGGCTCAGAGAATTCTGGTGGAGAACAGAAATTTGGTGCAGCGTATGCAGCCATCCTTGGGCATCTCCCGCACTGGTGAAGATGATGCTGCAATCACTAACTTCAAACAGGTAATTGTGAGAGTGTGTGTATTTTTTAAAATTGATCTTTTAAGTTAGTCCTTCAACCAATGTCTTTAAATAAATGAAGTAACGAAAATGTGAGTGAGTGAGTTAGTGTATATGTTTTTTAATTGACTTTTTTTTTAAGTTAGTTCATCAGTGTCTTTAAGCAGATGAAGTAATGAAAATGTGTGAGTGAGAGTGTGTTTCATTTTCTTTTTAATTTTTTTTAAAGTTAGTTCTTCAGTTTCTTTAAACAATTTATGAGATTTCCTATAGTTGGATGTGTGTTTTTTCTCATGAGTTACTGTGAAGTGCATAATGGTTCATGTAGCTTCTCAAGAGGAGTTTTAGTTGTTCAAAGGATTAAGTATCAGATGCTAGGTTTTGATTTCATAGGAGAATAAAAGTTAAAATTAAAAATTCAAAGTGTAGTGTCTTCCGTTTTGAAGGTATCAAAGTGGATCACATGATGGTAATTTATGCATGTAATTTATTTTTTTTTCTATTCTCAATGGTTGCCTATTTTCCAAGTGGTGTTCTAGTGTTTACACCATTTGCCAGCAAGCAACCAACCATAAATCAAATTACAGGCTTTACTTACAAATTTTACCCAAGCAAAGGTTTCCTTGGGTAGCTTTCATGTTGCTTTGCCCATATAACCAAGGGTCTTCTTGGTCAAGTTGGTCGAATGTGGGAGCATAGAAAATGAAGGCAAAACCATTTCAACTAAAGTTATGACTTGAAGTGGAAAAGAATACATTCTCAATCTGTTTCCAACTTCTTGCATTTCTTTTATACCAATGCTGGTGTAAAGTGATTTTTGTCACAAATTTTGTATCTCAACACTTTTTACCTGGCCAGTTAAGTAGAAACTAAGTGTAGTTGCACTGATTTTTACAAAATTTTAACTGATTGTGCAGGTAATTGAAGAATGGACAGCACAAGTAAAATCCAAAACAGGTAAGGAGTTTTGAGGATTTATTATTTTGACAATTTCCCGAATATTAAATTTGATAACCTTATTTAATTGATGTGTGTCATTATTCATGGATTAGCAAAATCTAATAAACGTCAATGCCATGGTTGGAATAAGTATGTATTTTATGCAAGAGTTTTGACCATTGAGACTTGAGAGACACAGTATATTGTGGTTTGGATCAATTCCACTATCTTAGAAGTGGGGATTTGTTATGCATGACTCCAATTGATGGTTTCTTTATATCTTTTATCATAGTCTTCACCTTTTTGCTTCACGAATTTGAATATTCCAGTAGCACTAAATTATTTCTTCCTTTTGAGTCCACCAATAGACCCCTCAATTTACTGATATTCCTTTCTTGGTCTATACAATGAGTAGCTACTGGTGTATTTATGGCAAAAGAACCAAAAGGGTGTTTTTGAAAAAAATATTTACCGATAGGGTGCGCTTTCGAAACTATTTACAAATCTGGTGCGGGAGGGCAACTAATTACGAATCTAGTGCTGTGCAACATGCCAGGTCCAGGCATGTTGCAGTGCACTAGATTCCCCCCGCGCCCCCCGCCCGCTTCCCAGTTCGTTCGTGTTCTGACT
>PYAF01001303.1:1408924-1427889 GCA_007407185.1 Glycine tomentella | reverse complement strand
AGTCAGAACACGAACGAACTGGGAAGCGGGCGGGGGGCGCGGGGGGAATCTAGTGCACTGCAACATGCCTGGACCTGGCATGTTGCACAGCACTAGATTCGTAATTAGTTGCCCTCCCGCACCAGATTTGTAAATAGTTTCGAAAGCGCACCCTATCGGTAAATATTTTTTTCAAAAACACCCTTTTGGTTCTTTTGCCTGTATTTATACATCTGAGTGCTCCTTCTTTATTGTCTAAAGTTCCTATTTGTACAATCTGTGCTACTTACATTTCATAGTTGAGATGTTAAAACAGTTATTACTGTTGTCATCTCACTTCTTCTCACTCATTGTGTTACACCTGTTTTAATGCCTTCCACAATGATGCACCTCCCATTAATTTCCCTTGAATGGCTGTTGCATTTATATCAATAAGTCCCTGATCGAAGAAAACCACCTTGCCCTCAAGTTTGATGTTAGGAGTTAGGAAAATCCAGAAGTAAGGAAACACTGAATACTGGATGAACCAAGTCTCCTTGAATTTCCATAGTGATTGCTGCTTGTACAAGTGCAGTTTAATAGAGCCAACTCTCCCACCTTGTACCTCTTATCTCCTTTTGCCATAAGCCCTTTTCCCTCCATTTGAGACTATTTTGTCTTTGATTGCTTCTGTAATTCTACCCTTGCAACTTGTAAGTAAGTTGGATTCTGCCTCTGCCATTGATGATGTGCCTAGAATATAGCCAGACATGGTTGTGGGTGGTTGGATGTCGTATAATGCCTTATTAGGTGTATGTCAATGAAGGGATGGTTTGTTTCAGAATTTTGTCCACACCAAGTACCAGGGGAGGGAAGGAGTGAAGGACTATCTAAGAATTTACTACTACCAAATCTGATTTATCATAATTTGTGATCTTAGACAATTACCATGCATGACACTGAAAGAATTCAGGAGTAGATAATATGATCTTAGATAATTACCATTTGTACACTGCTAGAATTCTGGAAAAAAAATGAATTTCTCAGTGAATGTGTGTTGAATGCAGGGAATGAAACACATGATGTTGATTCTGGAGATATCAACAAACTACTGTTCTCAGCTATAGTTCAAAGTAATTGATATGTTGCAATTTATGCCAAGCTCCCTGGGTTTCTCAAATGATTCATATCGTAGACTTGTGATGTAGTGTATGCTTCTAGTTGGTTATTCTTCTTTTAAGATGTAGTTGTTCCAGGTTCACTAACTGGTTTGCTTCTATGTGGAATGGCTAGTAGAAAACAATTGGTTTTACTTAAGATGTAAAGAAATGGAATTGTGTTCACAGAAACAAATGATAGTATTAAAAACTAACTCACTAACCATAGAGTTCCTTGCTAATGTGGTGCTTGCACAACCTGATAAAGAGTATGTATATGCAGAACAATAGCCTGTGTAACAAGGTGGAGGGTAATGCAGGAAAACTGAATCATGTGACATTAAGCGACAAAAACAACCTTCAAAACTATATATCAGTGCCAATTGATTTAGTACATGTTTGGATTGAAGTTTACAAACTAAACCTAAGTTTGAATGAACTTTATTTTGTGAACTGAGTTTTGGAAATACAACCCTATTTTCATTTCAAACTGAGTTTCAAAACAAAATTGAGACAAAACTTAGTTTACATTAACTGGAAATTAAATAAGAGACTTCTTCAATTTTGCTTTTTGAACATGGATTAGGATCTCCTTACTGAAAACGAAACATAGCTTTAGTATTTGCCTTCTACACATTTACATGTTGAAAGGAAGTATACGATATTAAAAGTTTCAACACTGCTTCATGGTGCATTTTTTAAGTAAAGACACAATTACATGTAAAATTAATGTCGTTGTTGTTTAAACCCAAGCAGCTGAACTGTATAAGTAATTTGTTGTTAAAGATGCTGCTGCATATGTCTTCACTTCAATTGGTCATTATCGTGGTAAAGGTATATGAGGTACTGCTTTAGGGTCTCGACTCAAAAGCTGTGTTTGTTTGCTACTTTGAAGTAGGAGGTTCTTTTAACCACTTTGCACGAAAGCCTGTTCCTTGACAATCAGAACAGCACCTTGATCCCTGAATAAAAACAAACTAGAGTAACTCCTATGCTCTGCATAGACAACTGGAAGAAGAAAAAAAATAAAAATAGTGGAGTGTGGACTCATACAAGAGAGAGAAAAGTGCAAAGGAATAAAATATTCTAAAAACAAAACGTGCCAACACGGGGTAAGCAAATTGGAGGCCGGACGGTTTTCATAAATCTATTGATTAGTGGCACAGTAAGTATCTTCTAAACTGATGCTGGGGATGGAATAAATCCTCATTTTAGTCCTTAAAAGATTGTAAATATCAGTTAATCTAGTTCCTAACCTTACAATTCTTACTTTAGTCCTTTCCTATATCCTGGACTTAGTTCTCTTGTACTTTGATTTTCTCTATTGTTTTGCCCGAAAAAGGATTAGAGTAATTTATTCATTTTTCCAAAATCAAGGACTAAAATGAAGATTTTATAAGGTTAGAAATCAAAATAGCCGATCATTATAATTTTTTTAAGGATTAAACAGTGAAGTTAAAATTGTGGTTGACTCGAATAAACAGTGAAGTTATTAGGTTGGGTAACAACATTTGTGGATTAAGGTTAGTCTTTTTCATCATAAAAAGTACCTTTCCTCTACATAAAAAGTACCTTCACAAAGCACTTTGTCACCAATAATGAAGAAACCAGTGCCTCCACACCATTTACATTCAGTATGCCCTTTAGAGTTGCAAGATGTGCACGCAATTGGCATTGGTTGCTGCAAGCATGATGAATATTGTAGAAATCAATTATCTTAATGGGGGTATATTAAAATGTAATTATATTACTCAAAATCTCTGTGCTTTGCTTCTTCATGAACATATATATAATATATGGTTTGATTTATTTGTTGCATGTAGATTTTACTTGGTGATAAATGAAAACAAACATTTTATAATCCAATGTATCTATTTTTTTCACTTAAATGATTATGTGCCCGTTTGACCGTCCATCAAATTTAAATTTTCATACTATGATACACATTCTAATATAAAATTTATGGATGAGATAAATTTGAACAAACATCTAAATTATATTTAACAATTCAAAATAAATTCTACTAAAATTGAAAACATACGGATACTACATGGACTCTGTTGAAGATGTAAATCATATCACAAAAGGTATCCCCAATACTTTCTCTGACACACTGTATCATAGATAAAAGTATTAGTATTGGAATATGTTAATTTGTTCTATTTACCTTATTTCTTTAGTTGCACTCTGTCCCCAGTAAAAATGTAAAATGATTATCAAATAATACCTTTTTTCTGGGCAAATTCAAAGACATACCTGATGCAACCTATAGAGCACATGCATGTTTTTGGTAGAAAATAAAACAACCAAGGACACCATTATGATATGATCGCTGAAAATTTGAGTCAGTACCAACAGATTAAACAAAGGAAACTCACAGAATAACTCAACATAACAGTCAACACATGTGGTAGTGATAAAAGGAACTTAACAATATAAGCTATTAAACTGAATTAGAATGAGTATCGGTGTATTAGCATATTTTTTTATTCGTAGGAATCGAACACTGGTACAAGAGGATTTACAGCAATTCAGACACTGCTCAACCAAACATCCAAACTAGACCCTCTTGTTATTTGTGGCAAAAAAATTAAAAAATTGCATTTTAAAAAATAAATTACAGATACACTGCACTCTCAAAACTATTTACAAGGGTGTAGCAGTCATTTACGTAGGCGTAGGACGTGTTGAATCACGTCCACCATGGACGTGTTCAAACACGTCCAGTACAGGCGCGACTGAGGCAGAGATACGTCTTGCATGGACGTGAATGAGCACCTAACACGTCATGCATGGACGTGAATGAGCCACCTAACACGTCCCTGTGTGGCATGATCCTGCTCCCCTTGTTCTTCCCTATAAATTCAACCCCAGCCATCAGCATTTGCAAACATCTTGGATATTGGTTATCTGCTGTCCAGGGAAACTATCTCAGTGAAGTAAGTGATACTCAAATATATGATTTTTAAATTTCATAAAATATATTATCTTATGTTGTTGTGTTAGAGAATTGCTATTGATCTAGAAAGTTGTTATTGACTTAGTTTATAAATAGTTAATTGTTAGTTGTTATAAATTTATTTTGTTAGATTATTATTGGTTAATTACGTAGATTATGAGCTAGATTATCGTTGGTTAGTTACGTATGGTATGACCTAGGTTTAGGTGGCATAGGTTATGACCTAGGTTTAGGGTGTAAGCTACAAATAGTTGGTGACCTACGTTTGAATTAGCTAGTTACGTAGCTTATGACTTAGCTTTTATCACCTAGGTTTTGAATAGGTAGTAATGTAGGTTAATGGCAAAAAAATTAAAAAATTACACTTTAAAAAAGAAAATACGAATACACTGTAGTATCAAAGCTATTTACAGAACTGTGGTAGCCAAACGCATCGTGGTAAAACGTGTTTAAACATGTCGTCTAGGGTATGACCTAGGTTTAGGTTACGAATAGTTGGTGACCTAGGTCTAGGGTTGAGGGTAAAATTAGTTGGTGGACTAGGTTTGAATTATCTAGTTACGTAGCTTATGACCTAGTTTTTCATTAACGACCTATGTAATACATAGACTTTTGTTCCAATTTAAATAAATTATCATAATATGCTTATAGATTTTCCTGTTATAGGGGTGAGCGTTTGTGATCTTGTAGTTGTTGGTGATACATAACATGATGTCTGGAGATGGTGATTTTGTTCGTATAGTTTTGTATTATAATGGTAGCAGAAGTGAGAGCCGACGTGGTGTTGTTTTCAAAGGAGAGAAAAGGGGAACACATATCAACCACAACTCAACTATTGACGAATTGCATGGAAAAATCCATCAAAAGTTAGCGCTAAATGGCAATCAATCCATCGCTATGGTCAGTGCAAGGATATGGTGCGATGATAAATATATCAGCATCAAAGTGATAGACGACGAAGACCTAGAATTTGTAATAGGAGAATTCTTCAACCAGTCAAGGAAAAATTTCTTAGAGTTGTACGTGGATTTGGCTGGAGTAGAGGATGTGGCTTTACCAATAAGGTCAGTTGATTTCAATTATTCTCATGGAGCATCAGCATGTGCTGCTCCAGCTCCAGTTTCAGCTGTTAATTTGTCTATGGAAGATGAAAATGACCCTACCTGGATTATGGATGACGATATTGACGATGACGATGATGAAAATATCGCAATGGAAGATAGTCTTCTTGCCGAGAATGCTAGTGCTTCAGAGGATGATGAGGATCATCGTGGAAGCGCAACTCAAATACAAGAACATTACTTAGTGGTGAGAGAACCTGAAACCCAACGACAAGAGGATGTAGGGGAGTCTCATTTACCACAACAAAGTCAAGGTGCGTTACGAAACAATAGTTACTTACATATATGTTCGTTTATTGTGTATGCATTTTATTGTAATGAATTTGGGAATTTGCATATGTAGGTGAGGGTAATACTACTTTTTGGGATGGAATCCCACATTACACCTACATTGATTGGGATTATCCGAGTGAACAAGATTCTGGTATTGGTTCAGGTTCAGTTGAGGGTCCATGGATATTAGGGAACAAGTTGTTTGTGAAACAAGAATTTGCATCAAAAGAAGATGTGCAAATGACAATCAAGCGGAACCTCATGAAGGAGCATCAGGAAGCTGTTGTGGTTGAAAGTACGTCGACAAAGTTAAGCATGAGATGTCGTGCGCATGAACAAAATTGTCCTTGGAGGGTTAGGGCAATCAAACCAACGTACGGTGAAAGATGGGTGGTTACCAAATGGGGCGGGGATCACAATTGCTTAAATGATCACATATCTCAGGACCACAGACAGCTTGATACTAATGTTATTGTTTCACTCATACTAGGTAAGTTTTTGGATGAGATGATAATGATGAGAAGTATTGATTTTGTTATTATTAATGATAACGTGATTATCTTTTTTTTATTATTAGGGATGATAAAGCATGATCCATCATGTTCAATTGGACTGGTCCAGGAAAGGATAAGTCATTCCTATGGATACAAGGTTTCATATAAAAAGGCATGGTATACGAAGCAGAAAGCAATGGCAATTATCTACGGTGATTGGGAGGAGTCATATACATTTTTGCCGAGGTGGTGTGAATATATGTTTCACTTTTCGCCAGGTTCTGTTTATCAACTTCAAACAAGAAATTATTATTTCGCTCATAGAATCGTTCATGGAAAACGCGTGTTTGAGCGCATTTTTTGGACCTTCAGACAATGTTGTGAGGCGTTTAATTTTTGTAAGCCGGTTATTCAAATTGATGTCACTCATCTATATGGCAAGTACAAGGGCAAATTGTTGATTGCCACAGCTCAGGATGGAAACAATGAGTGTTTGCCACTTGCATTTGCGATTGTTGAAGGTGAGACGTTGCAAGCTTGGGAATTCTTTCTGGATAACATTCGCGCCCATGTTACTCAGAAGACAAATATTTGTCTTATTTCTAATCGGCATTGAAGCATATTGTCTGTAGTTGAGAGGCATCCCGGGTGGCAACCACTGCATGCTTATCACGTCTTTTACCTCTGTCATATTGCGAGCAATTTTAATCAAAAGTTCATAAATGAGAATTTGAAGAGAGCAGTTATGAATTTAGGTATTGTTAAAAACTCATCTATTCAATTTTGATGTAGAACAAATTGGTTAATGTTATTTGATTTTTGTGCAGGTTATACGCCTTCTATTGTTGATTTTGACATAGCCTTTGAAAGGTTTCGTGATGTGAGTTCTGAGGTTACAAACTGGATTGACAGCATCCCGAAGGAAAAGTGGACACGTGCGTATGATGTTGAGGGACGAAGGTATGGACATATGACAACAAATTTGGTCAAGTCAGTAAACAGGATTTTGAAAGGTGCAAGGAACATGCCAATAACTGCGTTGGTTAAGCACACATACAACAAACTGGTGGAATATTTTGTTTGCAGAGGCCGATCGACGCTTAATGAATTGCAAGGTCCTTATGCTCATTGCAAAAACGTGGTTGCTATGTTGAAGGCCAATGAGACCAGTGCTACTAGTCATTATGTTTGTGCATATAATGTTGAACAATCTGTGTTTGAGGTTGACGATGGCTATGACAAATCGTACTCGGTTAACCTCCCTGAGCGGTTCTGTCAGTGTGGAAAATTTAGGGCATTCAAGTATCCTTGCAGTCATGCTGCAGCAACCGCTTTACATGTTCGTCAGTCACCGGCACAATATGTGGATGACGTATTCCTTATAACAAACCTGGTACAAGCTTACTCATATCCCATGGCAGTCAATTGGTAATGAGCAAGCAATTCCACCTAGTGATCTCTAGTGGTCATACCTGACAGGTCTATGTTGCGTGCAAAAGGGCGTCCAAAGTCAACTAGAATACGCAATGAGATGGATGAAGTTAAAGCTAGCCAAAGTCGCATTAGGTGTGGGATATGTAGATTACCCGGTCATAACCATCGAAATTGTTCTAGTCGTCCATCTACCTCATGATTTGTTGATGTTGTTGTCAACGTTTTTGTTTATGTTGTTATATTTCGTAATGAACATTTGAAAATAAATTAAACTTCCATTGCAACACTCATGTGAATTTTCATATACGCTTACATAGTCAAAGATAACCATGGAAAGATGATAAAGCAACACAAGGTACAAACAGCGGAATTACAGACACAAACACAATAAGCTGAACATTACAAAGCAACACAGCGGAGCGTACTAAGAACAACAAAATCACGAAACTAATCATAATTTGGAAGATCTTGTGCAGCGGACATGTCATCTTCCAATACTTCGATTGCCGATTTGGTAAAAGTAGCTAAAATTGTCCAAACGCCTCCAGTAATTAGATTCTGCTAACACCTTAAGTAGATCTTCATCGTTTTTCAGTTGTTCTATTTCATATTCGACCAAGTTTTCTGAATACTCTATGTGACCTGATTGTCGGAAGAACAAATGTCTGACAACCTGTGATTCATGAATTCCGTAAGGGGGAACTCCTGGCGGAGCAACTTGCTTGATTATATCCTTTAGTGTTTCTATATTGCATCCAGAAGGAATTTCAACTCTTACTGTATTTGTTCTAGTAAAGGAGTAACCCAGAAAATTGCCTCGTCGTGGTATGTTCCACTTGCCGTTGTAATATGAGTAGGAATGATGGTGGACCGAAGTAGGTTGAGGACACCATCGGGTGTTCTGCTAATGATACATAATAATTCTATAGGACCAACAGATGACAGTTTTTCATGGCACACCAACATAGTGCAAACATCATCATCATTTTTTATTTGTAGTGAATGAAAAAGAATTTTGTTACCTGTGTTGATGGATGGTTGTCAATAGTAAATTTCATCCACAGAATGCTCATTTGTGAGCAGAAGGGTGTTGTGCATTCTACTCTTCAGTGACTGGAAGGAACATTCATCGGGAACTCGCATTGGTATGGGAGCATCACATATGAAAGAAACACCAGTTTCGTTGTGTAAGATGGATCCATTCGGAAAAATGAATGCTAATTTGGAATTACCAATGTTTTGAGAGCATGTTTCACCTAGGAAGGCCATTGCAAACTGGATTGAGTTTTGTTTGCGGAGGTAAGTTGTGTGCGATGATTAAACTCGTATAAGCCCCGCCTGTGTGGGGCGTGACCAGTTACGCCTGGATGGGGCGTGACTAAACTCTAGTTGTGCCATAGTCTTGTCAATGTCGTCTGACAGACCAGTGAATTATTAAGTGTTGTCAATGTCCAGAGAGTGTTGTCAATGTCGCCGGTGTTGTCACTGTCATTCTACATATCAGTCACATTGAGGTTAATTATTAAGTGTTTATGGTGTGTGGATTTATGAGTTACGCATATGTTGGTTTAAATGGTTAGGGTTTGTGTTAAATGGTATGGATTTAGGGTATAGGGTTGTCGGAAGACATGTGTACACGGTGTTAGGGTTTGTGGTTAATGAATTACTGTTGACGTTGGTTAGGGTTTAAGAAACTTGTCCATGGTGACCTAGGTTTTCTGACCTAAGTTTTGATTAGTTAGTTATATAGGTTAAGACCTAGGTTTATTGCCTTACAATATTAGTGGCAAAAAATTAAATAGATAACTATTCCTAATAATTGTGTATGATTTCAATAGTTCTCTGTTGTGAGTATGATTTGAATAGTTTTATGTGTTTGTGTCGACTTTCATTTAGTATTATTAACGTTGATTCTATCTGTCATCATCACAGGCGTTATCCCATCCTATAATCCAATAGTTGTTCCTAAACAGACAAGTATTCCTGATGGTCCTGTTGAATGTAACCAGCTTGCTATCAGCAAAGATAATCGACAAACCCAACCCAACTTGTTTCCACAGCAACGACTTCTCATTGATCTAGAGACTTTAGATCTTCATGAGCACGAGTCCATGAAAGAGGCAGCAAAGAACACTTTACAATTATTGAATGTTATAGGGATTGAATATACACAATTTTCTCATAATATGTTGGAGTATATCAACTTGCTATCATCAATTGCAGAAATAGATAGGTCCATGGAAAATTCCCTGAACCGGAATCCATAAACCCTAAGTATGTAACCCAACCCCTAAACCCTCATCACAACATCAACCCTAAACCCTAAAGATGTTGTTAACTTGTGCAATCCATAAACCCTAAACGGGTACACAAGCAGAGCGTGTCTTTACAAATGCAGTTTTTTGTGTGACTAGACAATACACATGCATTTATTATATATACATATATAAAGTAGAGATTTATTTATTTTTGAATCCAGAAACCCTAAGTCTGTAACCCAAGCCCTAAACCCTAATAACAACATTAAGCCTAAACCTAAACTGGAATCCATTAACCCTAAAAAGATGATCATAGTAATTTCATTCTTGAATTGAGCACATACAAGTTTGCCAAACAAAACCTTCATTTGAGTTTCTCGATCTTCTGATACCTTTTTGTTTAATGATCTGATTTCACAAGAACCTCCAAGTTTTTCTCATTTCATGAATCTATCTTGTGTTGTTGTTTACTTTTAATTTTGCTTTTTAATAATGTAAGTATATGAGCTAATGTTAAATAAGGTAAATGGTGCAAATGACATATTTCATAACATGTTTAAAAATTACATAGCCAAATACAAAAAATGGAAACTGAATTAAATAAAAAAATATAAAGTCTACGAAGGAGGAGGCCACGGATAATGATGCGCCTGACGATCTGGCAATCTGCGTCTCTGTAGTCCACGCGAATACTCATCAGCAACATAATATGGAGGTGGATTGTCCTCGACCGACATATGTGGAGGATAATATGTATGGTCTGCTTCAAAATTCATTTAACCATACAGGTCGTCCACATCTGCAGCACCCCAGTCATGAGACCCCGAAGCACTCGTCCCTGCCTGATCCCCGAATGCCATCGACACTGGACTCACTTGGTACGTAGGCTGGCTTTCTGTGGCCATCGGTGGGGGCTCCGGCCGATAAAATGTATCAGCCTCTGCTTGGGTAGGGTCGTAATATGTCTGATGAACATCGTACTCATGACCAATGTTGGGTGGCCTGATCCATCCACTCGTGCATGGCGTGGGTGCATGAATAGGCTCGAGAACAGGTGTAATAGGACGTCGATGGCATCCTAACCCTTGACCCTCTTTCGCCCGACGCCCAACGTCGAGCGATAACTGGGGCTCATCTGGAAGTTGGGATGGCGATGCCTCTGGACCTGCCTCAGACACCCGAGATGACTCTCTGAAAACATCAATCAGACGACCTATTTCGTCGTGCACATACTCCAAACCCTAGTTTCCAAATTGGTCAGGCGTTGTCACAAAATACAAATTCTCCAGACCATCAACCTATAAACCACAACATACTTACATAAACAACTATATCAAATAATGAAATAATAAATATTGTGGTTAAGTAACTTACAGAACGTCCTAATCTGGCCCCCCGCTTTGTCACGTATCGCTTCCCAGAAAGTCTATACCACACCAGGTACTCATGGTTCGATGACACCAGACCAAGTATTGGCGGAGGCACTTCAACGTGTTCACCTCTCCTATCCCATCTCTGAATGAATTTTCTTAGCTTACGAGCCCAATTTTCTTGGGCTTTACCCCAAAGGGTATAATCATGAACCCCCTTAAGTTTTCCAGCCCTATGAGGAATTGGTTTATCCCGTCCGAATTGCCTCATGCATCGATCAGGCTGTGAATACTCAACAATGTGAAAACAAATTATAGGTGTCCTAGCCATCCACAGACGTTGTGTCTCAGCAGATGCACCCATAAAATCGTAATCATCGTAAGGTTGCCAAACCACCTACATAATTAAATCATATGTACAAGTCAATTGCATATTCACATCCATTTAAAACTGAACATTATTTATTTAAAAAGACATACCTCATCTCTAGTTAGGCTGTCTAGCATGTCCCAATAAAATGTCAATGAGTTCGGGCTGAAGCGACGTAAGACATTAAATCTAATACACAGATTAAACATTAAATCGTTAATTGTAGCACGCATAAATACACAACCATTCTAGTAACACACAATAAACAAACATACCTGTGTCCGAAGTGGCGGTCTGGCTCGGACGCAGCAGGCAATAGGGGAGCAATCGGTGGAAATTTGAGCCATGCCCAAATCTAAAGCAAAACAGTACACCCACCGATGTCCTTTCTATCGGGGTTTGTGCATTCGCACAACTGTCTAAACAAGTTTGCGAGAACCATAGACCCCCAACTATATGAATCAATGTCAGCAAAGTCACCAGCAAGTAAGGCGATGTACCGACATCCTACCACACTCCCCCCTGATTTGTCGCATAGGATCCAGGCTCCTAACATTCGAGCAATGTGAGCCTTCGTGAAGTATATCACATTCTGAGGGTTCCTGGCAACAAATTGCCATGCAGGATACACTCTGTCGAAATATGATAACCTCAAACTGCCGGTGCATAACTCGGCGTCCGGATCAGGGTCGTTACCAAAAACCTCGTTACACAGTTGGGACCAATCTGTGTTGGTCCGTCTGGTAACGGCTTGCCCATCAGTAGGCAATTCTAGAATACCTGCAACATCTTGCAAGGTAATCATCATCTCACCCTGGGGCATATGGAATGTGTGTGTCAAATAATAAGAGCACTAATAAGAGCAGGATCAATCTGCAAAATCGAAGCAACTTATCGATTTATGCGTTTCAAATACATTATGTTTGAAACCATCGATTTCAAAAATACAATTTCAACAGATTAAGTTAAAAACATTCGTTAATCGATACCTGCATAAACTTCATGCGAGCCACATGTATGAAATCAGCCTCAGTCAAATACTGTGCTACAATGTCTGGGATATCGTCGGGTCGGGGTCCACCAATGAGTCTACCTCCGCGATGAATCTTCAGCTCTCTCGGATCCGCCCAATTCCATACTGCCTGTGAAATATGAGTGCGTTGCCTACGCCTTCGAAGTACATCCCATCTATATGGTCCGGGAAGAACATGCGTTGTGGGATCGGTAGGCTCATGCTCATGGTTAGAGCCAAAACGAGGTGACTAAGATGACGACGACTCAGCCATAATAATATGCTACACATTTTATAATTATATTAGAATATTTTACCTAATTTCAAATACAAATTATTTAAGTCACTAATTAACAAATTTTTTTTCTTGTCAGGAAGAAGTTGTTCTAAAGAGGTGTTGGCTTGCTCGTTATTGGGGTTTAGCTGCAAAATATGGTAAGCCACTGTCTGTTTTAACTTCTTTTTTCCTTTTTTTAGGAGTAGCATTATTACATCTCTAAATGACACGACTAATGAGCCATTTTAATATTAATTGGTTCCATATGTCAATCACTTTTGACAGAACCTGAATGAGCTTTCAGAGCTGCTTATTATAATCTTTTCACCATTTATTCATGTTAGTATTTTTGTTAAACTACAAGTGATGATTACAATTTAAGTCACTAACTAACAAGTAACAGGCAACCTCGGTCACCCACTAGTTGTACCCTAAACCCTAGACCTAGGTCCTAATCTAGGTCACTATCTAATACTCCCTAACTAATTATTTAATAATCTAAGTCACTATTTAATAATCTAAATCACTAACTAAACCCTAACAACTAACAAGTAACCTAGGTCACCCACTACTTGTACCCTAAACCTTGTTCCCTAAACCCTAGACCTTGTACCCTAAACCCTAGACCTAGGTCCTAATCTAGGTCACTATCTAATACTCTAAGTCACTAAATAACAATTTATGTAACAAACTAACAACTAACAATTAACCTAGGTCACCAACTAACTAACTATTTAACAATCTTAGTCACTATTTAATAATCTAAGTCACTAATTAAACCCTAACAACTAACAAGTAACCTAGTAACAATTTAAGTCACTAACTAATAATTAAGTAACCCAAAAGAAATAAAAAATATTTCACTAGTACTTACTTGATTTATATAGAGCTTCCTTGCTTGCACCTTCCTTGCACCAAGCTTCAAATGAGAGGAAAAACCTTGAGAGAAATAGAGTTTAGAGAGAGAGAGAGTAGCAAGTGTGAAATGTGGGGGAGATGGCTGGGTATTTAAAAGGGGACATGAATCACGTCCCTGTGTGGCATGAATGGGGCTTGGTCACGTCCACACAGGACGTGAATAGAGCTGGAACGCGTCCCTGCAGGACGTGAATGGAACCCTATCGCGCCTTGACTGGACGTGAATAAACACGTCTTCTGTTCACGTGATTACGTTGTTGGTCGCTCCCTCCTGTGACGTGAATGAACCTGCCATGGCTGAACGTGACTGATACCTGGTCGAGCCCTGTATGCACGTGAATAAACACGTCCTCCATTGACGTATTTGACAGCCATAGTTTTGTAAATAATTTTGAGAGTGCAGTGTATTCGTATTTTGTTTTTTAAAGTGCAATTTTTAAATTTTTTTGCCTGTTATTTGTGTATGTGGATATATAAATCTTTCAGAACACTTTATGATTTTCTTTTTTTGTCAAACAACCCCCTCCCCCAAAAGGGTATATCAGGATATCAATTCCTTTTAAAAAAGAGAATACTAAGTATATAAAATGTAAAGTAGTATGTCATCAACACATAACAAAGTGTAAAAACTTGTTCACATTTTCTTTTTGGTTCAATGAAACTTGTTGAATTGAATGAGAAAAAAAGGACCTGAGAGATTGACCAGGCTAGTTCCATGCGCTTAACAAAATCAGAGGAAGAGTCCACCATAGAAGCCTTGACCCGGATAAAAGAAATCCTATTGCATGGCCTTGCATTATTAGGCACAGTAACTGTGACGCCAATTGGTGATGACATGAACCTAACACTGTGCATTGTGTTTGATATGTGGACAAACCCTTTACCACAAGACTTCATTTTCTTCTTCTTGACAGAGATAAAAAGCAGTAGTACAAGGAGAGTTTCATGTTTCTTCACTTGAATAATGAAATACCGGGTAGTGGTTTTTGGTTTCAAGTGGCGCAAAAAGGCGACTTAAAACCCATTGGTTCTTAGAGGTGACACAAAGATATTTGTTTTTTTATAACGAAAATTTTTTATGAGTTGGATTTAGAAGTCTCATCAACATCGTAAATTTCAATACTCAAAAAATGTTATAAAGTACTTACATAGTATTTATTAATAAAGTTTTCACATCTTTCATATCAATAATGAAAATTGAATCTATATTCTTTTGAAATATGAATCCATTATTTATCAACTAAACTAACCTTTATGTTAGTTGGTTGAGACAAAAATATATACTCATGTCCCAATACAACCTATTATATACTTTTTTTGGTCTTGATTATATGCAACAAAAAAAAAATTCTTTCAAAATATAAATTTTATTTATTTATATCTTATTTAATGAAACTTTTCAAAATATCCTTCATCTAATAAGATTAAGAACTTTTTTATGTTTGATATCAAATTTCAATAAATAATAGTTTAATAATACAATTTAGTAAAATTAACTAATCTACTTACTGTAAAATATGTTTTCTTTCCTTATAATCATCACCAGGAATTACTAATGTTTTGAGTTTCTACCCATTCAAAGATATCATTCGTGCAGAAATATAAATATGCCATATTGTTTCTTGTGGAAAATAACTCATTGTCTTTTCACAATTCCAGAAGGTATAATGAAAAGCAAAATCGTAACAAGGTTGGCATCTAAAATTATGTTTAATATAATATTTTAAAGTTTTAGTGCAGCTAAGTAAATGGGTTTAATTTTCTTAACCGTAATTATATTTTTATATTATCAATTAATCAATCACATTAAAATACAGTAATTAATTAGTCACATTAAATATGACTTTTAAAATATAGTAATTAATATAAAAGTTAACAATCTTATGACCCATGAAAATTTATAATATTGGACGATTCAAATATAATCTTTGATCTGAACTTACTCAAATACAAAGGGAGTCTTTGTTTCACAACTTTTTTTTTTTAAAAAAAAATTGAGAATATTTTTTCTTAAAAATATGGCATGATAATGTTATTTTTGGGTATTTATAAAAAATGTGTGATATATCCGATAATAATTATAGTTTTTTTAACCGATGCTCTTTAAGACATTAGTTAAAGAACTAGAAGAAGAAAACATTTTTGGATCATAGAAAAGTATATAAAAAATCACTAGCAGTGCAATTTTGTGCATCTTAATAAAAAAAATTCTCTTTTTAAGTTTCTTAATCATTCTAACGAGTTAGTATTTACCTTGTTTTATTACCTCATAATAAACTTGGAAACAAATTTTCCCAATCTCATAAGATTTATTTAGGAAACCGTTCTAATAGACTTTTTTCATACATACTAACCTAAAGATTGAATCATTAACTACTTGTTCAAGAAATAAAATTATCAATTATGTCATGTCATATTGGCACATGACAATCTATAATTTGATATCAGTGAAAAAAAATCAAACTTCCAGTGTGTTTGAATTAAATTCTAAACACATGAAATCAGCTCAAATGGGGTGTTGGAAGTAAAAGTCCACAGCTCTTCTTTAGTTCGTTTATGGTAAGAGAAAGGTCCTGTTTTATTTGGACCGGAGGTAGCTTGGAAAAAAAAAACCAACTTTTTGTGTTCTGATCACCAATCCCTACACTTGACACATGACGAGGATTAACCTAGGTTTCTATGTTTAGGCTTGTGTGTTTGATGTGTTAGTTTTCAACTTGTCTCTTATGTTTGTTTAAGTTTTTCTTACAAGTTTTTTAATTAATGAGTTTCTTTGTTATGTTAGTCATATTTCGGGATGTCTCTATATATACATTTATAACTTCTTTTGATGATGTTCAAAAGGGGAGAAGTACGATGTTTTGCAACAAGTTATAAAAAGGACCTAAAAATGTCATTGGCTACCAAATTATATGTTGGGTTCAAGAAAGGTAGAAATATTTTTGGGGAGTAATAATATACAAACACAATCATTATTTTAAATATCTTCCAAACACTTTTTATTTATTTTTATCTCTGATAATATCATATAAAAATTCTATCATACCTATATTTTATATCTTCTTTTTGGGTGCTGCATAGGAATTTTGTGGTGTTCATTAAACTTTTTATTTTATTTTTGGGTCACTATCTTATTTGTGTAGAATTCTGATCTTAGTTAAAAACTTTTAATTATAGTACTTATCTTGGAGTTAAACAATAATTCTATTTTTTGAAATTATAAGTTTATGTTACTATTAAAATACTCACTTTGGTCTTTTACTTTTATAAAATGTCATTTTTTACATAAAACGGTAAAAAAAAAAAAAATTCGAGACCACTTTTCCGGCCAATGCTTTGTGACCCTCTTTCTGTTTTATTTTTTTTTTTCTTTGCATTCTTGAACCTAGACATGTCTTTTATCTAACAACTCTTCCAATATATTGCTTCTGGAACCCAGATATTCCTCTTCCTCTTATCACAACAACATTCAACTATTGTTTCTCAATTTAATTAAATCTCAAACATGTTTAATCACTTGGGTAATTAATTGTCTAGTAAATTAATATATACCATATCATTAGAATATAAGCAACAGGAGGAATACATTATTTTTAATTGAGAGTTACATGTTATATATTTTTTATTTTTTTTTGTTTATTTTATTTTACAAGTACATTATTTTAATTGACTATCCTTAAAGATGACATATTACTATTTATAGAAAAAATATTTTATATTTTTTGTCTTGTTTAAATATTACAAGTGTCTCTCAATCATTTGAATCAAAGATTAATTTCACCGATAATATACGACTATTATTATCTAAAATATTTTGACATATATTAAAAATTAAATATAAATTTTTCTGCTAAATAAATTATTCTCATAAATGTAAACTCAATAAGAAGTCAAGAATAATCCTATCATTAAATTACTCCACAATTTGAATAGTTTATTAAACATTTTCATTTCTTATACTTGTGTCAATACTATATCTTAGCAAGTGTTTGAAAACAAATTGGACGGAAATGGAAGTGACAATCACACGCAATAGACTATAGGGTGCTAGACCTAGTGCTACAAATTAAGAAGCCAACGACTAGAGAATATAGTATCCTTTATACTAAGTGCATGCTTTCACATTTTTGGGTGGTGTGATCAGTGGCAAGATGTGAACTCAGAAAGTATATATATAGTATGGTAGAACGTTTCAACTTCATTCCAAATTAAGGTTCTATTGGCCGGCAATTGGATCATGAGTCAATGAGTAAATGGGTCTTCCCTCGCATTATGCACAACAGTGCATACGAAACACATGGCAATGGCAGGCAAAACTTCATGTATAGTCTATTGAAAGAGCATTAGAAGCACGTGTTATTAGGTTGGACGGAAAATTGAAAAGATTACCACCCATAGTGTTGTGAAGAATAATAACATTTTAACATAGTATAATATTAAAGTCCTATATTAATTAATAATTCATCTGTTACTCATCCTTTTATTATTCCTAGTGAGCTTTCTTCTTTTTCGTTCTTATTTATTTAGTAATAAAGAGACTTTTATATCATAGAGAAGCTTTTGAACTTCTTAATTTCTTTCCTTTTTACTATGCCTTTAGCAAATGTGATTATAATTTATAAAGTCATGGCTGTGTAGTTTAGAATTTTTAACCTTTTTAGATTGTAATTTGGTAAAGTCTACATTAGCTGCGCATATCGAGTCAACGACAGATTAATATGTATACTGGAATTATAAAGAGAAAAAAAATGATGTTTTTTTAGAATTTAACCTTTTTTAAGGAAGAATTTAACTGACAGTATGATGGTTGTATAAAGAAATTTATATTATCAATACGTGTGTATAATTTTAGAGATTTACCGTGAAACTCTAGTTTAATTAATTAAATAAGATGTATGAGTTATTATAAAAAAAATTATTTTTTATTCTTATAGATTAAAAAAACTTAAGATTCCTTACTTTAAAGGCTTTATTCTTTAAAGTGGATCACAAATTCTTTTAAATTATCTCTTGAGTCTGATTCTAAAATATCTTTAACATCTCATGATTTTTTTTGTTTAATTAAGATTAAGCCAAAATGTAAGTATGCATAAAAGCATCTATCAAGGATATAATCCTAGAGATTCACCAAGGAAGTTATACTTTATGTTTTACAATTTACAATAAATCTAACAATTATATTACACCAAATGAAGGTTCTTGATATGAATAAAATTAGACACAATTTCTCAAATAAATTTTGGATTAAGTTTTGTGAATAAAAAAATATGATTGGAATGAAAGATCTCATTTAAAATGACTAATCAAATTTTTTGATGAAAATTAATTATCAACAAAATTCATAGATATTTTTCTTAATTTGTG
>PYAF01001303.1:1398209-1408824 GCA_007407185.1 Glycine tomentella | reverse complement strand
TGTACAAGATAAAAATATATGCTAATTTTAGTAATTTTCCCCTTTCTGTCATCTCATATAATATATTTTTTTACATAAGCAATAAGCAATAGCCTTCTTTATACAAGAAATAATAACATGTTTGATTTGTAATTATAAAATTACTTTTAAAATAAAAGTAACTTTGTCTTCGTATCAAAACTTTTATTTTTATTAATCATTTCACTTCTATTTATTGAATTTATAATATTTTTAAATGCAAACCAAACATATATTATTTAATCAAAGAGATCTAATTCAATTAAATATAATACATATTTTATTATAAATATTGACGGTCTCCTCCTAGAAAGAAAAAAAAAAGAGATAAATAATCATTTTTATTCTTGAATGTGTAGAATGCTGACAAATTCGTCTTTAAAAGATAAAAATTCAAATATTAATTCTTGAAAGTGAAAAAAGTGTGACAATTCATCCACTTACTTTCGTCTATTACCATTAATGAAATAACTTAAGTGACATATCCAGGGACGAATTTGTCAACGCTTTACATATTCAGGGACGAAAATAGTTATTTATCCAAAATATAAGTTTATCTTCATTTTCTCCTATTTTTTAATCTTTGCAAGCATAATATTACAATAAACACTTAAAAAAAATAGGAAAACAAACACAAGTTAGAATAAACATAATATTGATTAATAAGTATAATATGTTTGTTGCCTTAAAATTTCTACAACAGCAACATTAGGTAATGACAAAATCAAGTTGAGTCTCAATTTTTTTATAAGGATTAATTTAATGGATGTGCATTTTTATTTGAGTATCATATTTTGAATAAGGTACTGTCACATTAAAAATTTTAAAGCAATAGAGAGATTATGCTTATTAATCAATATCTTATTATTATGTTTGTTCTAATTTATGCTTGTTTTCCTATTTTTTTAAGTATTTATTGTATATGATACTTGCAAGAATAAAAGAAGAGGGAAATATAAAAATTAAATTGCATTTTGAGTAAATAATCATTTTCGTCTATGAAAATGTTGATTTAATAATGGATGAAAGCTAACGGATAAATAAATTTATCACATTTTTTTCACTTTCTAGAGACTAAAATTTGAATTTTTATTTCAGATACATTCAAAAACGAAAATCACTATTTAAAAAAAAAAAAAAAAAAAACTCGTTACTACCTCCATTAGTCCATTCAACTGAACCGACCACAAACGCGCGCCTCTATAAATTCCGGTGGTACAAAATTCCATCAAACCTTACCGCGCTAACCATCAATTTCAACCCGAAACAAAATCATTCCTTCAAACCTGAAACCCTCCATTCCCAATTCCCAGGGTTACTTGTTCTTGTTCAACCCTCAAACCCTGCCTTTCCTCACAGGTTGGGGTTGCATTGTGATCATCACACATGACGTGTCACTCCTCTATTGGCACACGTCACGTGACAAAACCCCCTTCCCGGTTTGTCCCCAAAACCCAATCCACATGACCCAACCCACACACACCATACAACAACAACACTACACTACTCTCCCACCTTAACTTCCCCGAACTAATGTTCTTCTTCCTCTTCCTCTTCCAATTCCAACACCAACAACATTAGTAAGTAACAAATTAACAACAGAGAAATATAGAGATAGAATAGAAAGACAACGACAACAATAAATAATAATTATAATGAATAACGGCGTTAGTCAAGAATCCGGTGTGCTCCTCGATTTGGTGTCCCACGTGAACCGCTTCGCCTTCGATTCCTTCCGTTCCGATTACAACAACAGCAACACCCTTCTCTCCAATTTCTTGCAATTCAATAACACAAGAACCGGAGCAGCAGCAGTGAAACGCAGCGTTTCGCTGGGACTGAAGGTTGGGGGAGCGAGTGTGCGGTTTAGGAACATTCTCAATGACTTCAACAGAGCCGTTAGGTTGCACTGTGAGAAGATCCCGATTGGGTTCGCCTCGCTTCGCGTCGGTGACGGTGACGGTAACGGTGGTGATGGTAACGGGAACGGTGAGGGGAATGGTGTTAGAGTGGATGAGTGTAGCGGTGTGGAGAATGAAGGGTTTAGAGGGAATTGCGTGGAGGGTGAGAAACCTAAAAAAGTTTTGATTTTGATGAGTGACACTGGTGGGGGGCATAGAGCTTCCGCTGAAGCTATCAAAGCTGCTTTCTATCAAGAATTTGGAGATGATTATCAGGTTTGCTTTGCTTCTTTTTTTAACCCATTTTTTTGTGTAAGGGGAATACTGTTTTTTTATCGGCACATGCTAATTTTTAGTTTTGTTAGTTTTTATTAGTAGACAATCGAACCGGTAACCTTTTTCTCCTTTTCGTCTTTCTTAATCATTCAACCAACCTTATATCTTCGTGAGAGAGGGGAAAAATAGAAGAAGATATTTTTATCTTAAAAAGTAGGGGAAATTAGTGATGATTAATTTTACTAAAAAAAGTTCTTAAAATAAGGTAAAGAAAGAGTTTATATGAGTATCACTGAGCTCGTGGATCAATTGATATGCTTGACTACTAGTTGCGAATTTGAGTCCTGGTATATAATTCCTTTAGATGCTCAAAAAGAGAGATTGATTGCTTTCAATGATTCTACTTGACTCGAGTAAGATTATCCCAACAGAAGATACCTGTGATTTTGCAAAAAAGAAAAAAATAATAAGGGTTAATGAGTTATATTTCATTTTTATAAGCTCAAATATGTTGTCTAGAAGCTCTTCCAAACACCCCCAAATTGTAAGTTAATTACGATAATTTTAGGATAGTGTTGGATAATTACTTTTTCTAAGGTTCCTATGGGAAGTTACTTTACGAAAAAAAGAATAAAAATCGAAGATGAGTGATCTGCCCCAGTTGATGAGCCAGAAGTGGGTGAACGGTAGTTTAACCCGGATTTTCATATCATAGAAGTACTAAAGACGAGGTAATCCTGTAATTATGATAAGATAAAAAGAGCTTATATGAGTACCAACCGTGTGGATCAAATTGATAACAGGTTGTTTGAGCTTAATGAGTGATATCAATTCGAACTCTGAGTATGTAAATGTGTCAAATACTCGGAAGAACTTTTCCGTTTATAATGATTCTACATGGCTCAAGTAGAACTTCCTCCCGTGGAGGATACCTATGGTTTCGTACAAAAATAAAAAAAAGAGTTTGAGTCATGTCGTTTTCATAATCTCAAATAAGTTGTCTTGAAGCTCTTCCAAATGCCCCCTAATTGAAAGTTGATGATAATTTTAAGACTGGATTGAATATTTTCTTGTTTAAGGTGATCGGAAGTTATAGGGAATCAAATGAATGGATGTGTGGTTATATGTGTGTTTTTTTGCTGGGTTATGTTCTCAGTTTGGAGTGCATGGTACAGGTTTTCGTTACTGATTTGTGGGCTGATCACACGCCTTGGCCATTCAACCAACTTCCCAGGAGCTATAGCTTTTTGGTGAAACATGGGCCATTGTGGAAGATGACCTACTATGGAACTGCCCCACGTGTAGTGCATCAGTCTAATTTTGCTGCAACTGGAACTTTCATAGCTCGGTGAGGATTTGGTTGCCTTCATACAACAATTCCTGCTCTTATTTTTTAACAAATAGTGATAGTCCATGCTTCAAGCATATACTGCTATAGCAGTCTCCCTGTCTTTCTAGTTGGAAGTTTTCTTTTGATCATTAAAGATATAAGTTATATCAGAATAGTTTCATTATTTTTATGGACTGGGTTTCTAGTCGCGGGAATAAATTTTTTGCTTATATTTGGCACATGTATATCTGTTTCTATATATAGAAAATTGAGTTGAAGCATAATTTTATATTACTTGATTTCTTAAAATAAAAAGGATAGCATGGTAATTTGGCAGTATTTCAGTGTGATTCTTATTTGATATTTATGCTCTACAAATGTAAAATTGTTAATATTTTGCAATAATTTCCCTCTGGTTGCAGCTTGCAATGTTTGTTGTGCATTGTGTTAATATTAGACAAAACTTATTGACTTTTTCTGCATTCCATGTTTCAGAAAATACTTTCTTGTGCATGTGTATCTCTTCTCAAATACAATGTAACATCACATGTCCCAGTTAAAATATCTTTTCTCTTTTTACAGCGAGGTTGCTAAAGGCCTAATGAAATATCAGCCAGATATAATAATCAGTGTGCATCCACTGATGCAGCACGTTCCACTTCGAATTTTGAGGTCTAAGGGTCTTTTAAAGAAGATTGTTTTTACTACTGTTATTACAGATTTAAGCACATGCCATCCAACATGGTTAGTTTTGTTTTTTTATAATATTTTCTTTTCAAAAATCATATCAATTGTCTTATTTTGACATCTTATTTCTTGTTTTCTTTAGGTTTCATAAGCTTGTAACTAGATGCTATTGTCCTACAACAGATGTTGCGCAAAGGGCATTGAAAGCCGGACTGCAGCAATCTCAAATAAAGATTTTTGGTCTACCTGTCCGACCTTCCTTTGTTAAGCCTGTCCGGCCAAAGGTATGTAATATTCTTATAGCCATGAATTATTCGCAAATTTATTTACAATTCTTGGAATACAACATGCTGTGCTATATATATATTATTCCCAAATAAATGTAAGTGGATTGTTTGAAATGGTGTAATAGGATAATAGGAATGATCCAGCCTCAATTAGGAGAAGTCATTTATTTTAGGTTTTTCAAGTTATTTTGAGTAAATTATAGCCACTTCCATGTCAATAGTGCTCACTTGAGCTAATAGTAATGGTTGCCTGTAAACAATAATTTCTTCCCTTGTGAGCATATGAATAAGTGAATGATGGTGTTTAAGCAATAATCAAATATGAAATAGAAAATATTATAATGCTAAAATTAATAGCTTTGGTGTTTGTTCTGTGTTCTGATTCTATGACTGCAGGCTGTAGTCAAGTATTGTAACTTTTGGTTCGTGTATGTCATAACAGTTACTTAAAGTCTTAAACTAACTGATGCATATTCAAGACTTGTATTTCATTTACTTTAATTGTATAAACTTGGATCAGAATTATAGTTTCACTGTTATTCCATTTTATCAAGCATATTGTTCAATAAACTTGGAGCTGGTTTCAGTGAATTGCTTGTTAAAGTGTGAATGTTTTAAATTGGGCTAATTATATGAGGTTAAGGCTAATTATGTGGACAGTTGTTTTGTTTGGGGAAATTACTCTTGCCTCTTTATTTACTTTCTTTTATTCTGATTCCATTGTCTATCTGAGAAATTACACCTAACTCCCCTACTTTTATGTGAACTTCTGCCTATAAATAACAAATCAGGGTTGGTAGGTGTAATATATCAAAAGAGAAAGGTGTTGGTGTAATAACTGATAAACACTAACCTCAGCAAAGGTTGGGGTTATTAGAGTAATGTACAGAGAGTTGCAGTATTCAACTGCACTCTCAGTTAAAGTGAGTTAGTTAGGGCCTAGAGGTTAGTTTAACTTTCAGCTAGTTAGAGGGTTAGTTATTGAAAGCTGTTGACAGCTGTCATAACTAACTATCCTAGCCTATATATACCTAATTGTAACACAAAGTTCAGTGGCCAAATACAATTTGTTTTCTTGATTCTCAAGTTTTTCTCTCTCAGATTCTCTCTCTTATCTTCTTTTATGGTACTGTTAGAATTCTACTAGGGGTGATTAACCCTTTAAAATTGAAGTCACAAGGAAAGCTACATTACTGTTATAGGTTTTTGCATTTGATTTTCTTAAATGCATTGCATCAGATAATATTGGTTTCATTGGACTTTTCTAATTTATGCTGCAGGATGAACTAAGGAGAGAATTAGGGATGGATGAGGATCTTCCTGCTGTATTGTTGATGGGGGGAGGTGAAGGTATGGGGCCCATTGAGGCTACTGCTAGGGCACTCGGAGATTCATTATACGATGAGAATATTGGGGCTCCTGTAGGTCAGATCCTTGTGATCTGCGGTCGTAATAAGAAACTTGCTAACAAACTGAGTTCTATTAGTTGGAAGGTTCCTGTGAAGGTATTGTTACCCTTAAAATATTTTCAGAACCTTTTAAATATTTTTTTAAATCCGATATAAATTACAATATGTTTGTTAGTGTTATTGCACTCTCTCTCTTTGTTGGTGTTTGTTCTTGCATATGCTTAAGTTTGTCAGCCATCCATGTGTATGGACGTGCTCTTACATGATGAACTAGGTGTCTATCCTTAGGATCAGATATCTTATATGCTGTTTTTAAAATTGGACTCTTCATTAAACTAGTGAAAATACTGGTTTACACTTCATTGATTCAACCCTGATTGAACCAGGTCAAACTGTTAATAATGTTGCATGTGAACCAATGGTTGAGGACCCCTGCTGTAAAATTTCTTAATTCTTGTGAATTGGTTAATAGAAGGGTCTTGTACACAGGACCAGGGTAGTATTAGTTTTTCTTTTCATGTGATAAGGTAGAAAAGTTCAGGCGTGGAACTTCCATATTAAGTTTTTTTGTTTTGGGTGAGTGATGCTTCAATTCATTGATGAGCATAGCAATTACTAATTCAGCATAGTTTGTATCACCATGGTAGCCCCTGAATTGTTTTTATTTTTACCTATATTTAGGTCAAAGGATTTGTTACCAAAATGGAGGAATGCATGGGAGCTTGTGATTGCATAATTACAAAGGTTTGATCCCACAATCCTGACTAAGTTTTTTGTACCCCACTGTGACAGAAATTGATGGATTTTTTTTCCTTTTTGTAGGCGGGCCCAGGGACAATTGCAGAGGCCCAGATCCAAGGCCTCCCTATTATTCTGAATGATTACATTGCTGGGCAGGTATTTTTTGTTTCTGGCTATAATTCCTCAACCTTATGATTTTTGCTAAAATATCCAGCTGATTCAATTGTGTGCATGGAATAATTTGTAGGCCGGGTTCCCGAACTTGGGTTATTTTAGCTATAATTAGAAACTAGTAACTAAGCTGACAAAAATAAAGAGATGGAAGGAATCTTTCTCTTTAGTATTTGTTTAAAAAATAAGTTGGACTATGTTAGCAAACCCTACAAGGATTTGTTAATGTACTCTTGTTTCTCAAAAAAAAAAAAAAAGTATTTTAGCAAGCTATAACTTGAGTGTATTTTTAGGAAATCGAAGATATAACTTACTAAAATACTCCTAAAATACAAGTAGATGTTTGCTAGCAAATCCTCTTTTGATAGCAAGTTTAGGGGGAGTAGAAATTCTGTTAATGTGTGTTTGTGACATACATACATGTCTGGGATGCGGGTATATTGGAATTTCTTTGTAAAAATTTACAAAATGTAGAAGCTAGAGTCTTTTGCTTCTAGATTGACATGAATCCTCTTCATCTAACGTTAAACCAAACATGTCATTATACTTTGGTCGTGGGTTCAATTCCTCTTGCTTAGAAAAAAACTAACAAACTAACAATTAACATTTGTTGATTAAAAAGAAAAAAACTTTTGGTAAAATCCATTTCTTGCTTTGAATGTCATTGTCACTGAATTCCATATTCCTTCACATGGTTAATTAAAAAAATGGTGTACTTATAACAGTTCCTTACTTTTCAGGAAGCTGGCAATGTCCCCTATGTAGTTGAAAATGGATGTGGGAAGTTCTCAAAATCCCCCAAGGAGATAGCGAAAATCGTAGCCGAGTGGTTTGGTCCGAAAGCTTACGAGCTACAACAAATGTCACAAAATGCATTGAGGCTAGCAAGGCCAGATGCTGTGTTCAAGATTGTTCATGACCTTCACGAGCTTGTTAGACAAAGAAGCTACCTACCAGAGTATTCTTGTACAACTTAAACTGACACACGAGACTGACGGTTATTTTTTGCAACACTATTTCTGAGGAAAAAAATGTACAAGGCAGCGATGATGTATCACTAGACAAAAAAAAATTCAGTGTATTTTCTCCCATCAATATTTTTCAGATGCTTATTTGAAAATTCTAAATAGATATATAGTTTTGAAGGCTTCTTGATTATCACTTCTGTTAATGTTAGAAAAACATCGTAATTTTAGTAACTCTTCTATGAAAAAACTGGATAGCAAACTTGCATGCAGCATCTCTTTACGGGTCAGACAAGGGTTGAGACTTAAGTACTTGAGTTTGAAACCTTTGCCATTAATCTCAGCACATAAAGAAATTAATAAATGAATATAAATTATATATGTGCAGCACCTATCATTCAAATACACACACACATCATCTGTTTTCAATATATGTTTATTTTCTAGTTTCTGCACCAAAGTAAAGCACTTTGATGCATGTTAAATTTTTAATTGATATGCCATGCTAGAAAGTAAAAAAATTTTACTATAATGGCATTTAAGTGTTATTTACTTTTTTCCTTTTTTTAGAAAAAAAATATTTTATTTCCTTTTATAGTCTATTATATTATTTTCTATTTTTTTAATAGCATCTAATTTCCTTATTTATAGTCTTCATCATAGACATAATAATATTATTTATTTTTTGGAGAAAATATTTGAGTATCATTTTTTAATAGTATTTTCCTTTTGTAATTTATTATTGTTATTTTAAAAAGGTAGTAAATGATTGCATTTGTAATCATGAATTTATTAATATTTCCTTAGTATTGATATGAGGATTAAAGACATTTATTAAAATAGACAAGATCACAAACACTATATAAAGGTTTGGCAACTTCAGTTTTGACCAATTTCCTAACACTGTTCTTTGTGTATTTTTTTCTTTAAAAAAAACTCCTCATATTTGTTCCTTTGAACATTGTTTGAGGCTCGAGAGTATTCTAACCTCGATTGCATGAGATGTAAACGTTTGGAAATAATAAATTTAGACTAAGACTATAATCTGGTGAGTAACATAATCTATTTTGATTTAGTATATTTTTAGAATTTTAAAACATAATTAATAAGATTATTTTTCAAAAAACAATGCATTTATTATAAATTTGCGAACGTTTTTAGTAACATGTGGAATTAATGATTGACATTTGTAGAAAAAAATTAAATATTTAATTTGTCCTATGTGTAAAAACAATTTATTGACCTTTTGATATATTACTAATGTAAATAAAATTTAAAATATATAATTATAAATATTTTGAATATAAATATTACCAATATAAATATCTGATAATACATACATATATTTGTTCAATGAATGTAGCTTTCTATGGTTGGCACTCTGTTAGTGTCTGGCTCCATCCTGTGTAGAATCATTCCTTTGTTCATTTGTTTTTGGATGTTTACCAGTAACGGTTCAACATTAGGCCTTTGCACTAAAGAACATTGTATGCACCGAATCGATGCATCTTAAAATTTCAACAACACATAAAGGGTGTTATAGATTTATCGATGTGAGAATCTTGTTAATGAATATTTAAATTTCTCTTTAAGTTTGTTGGTCGAGTCTTAAGACATACTTTTGTCTTGATAAATCATTCATATCTAAACCACTTAAACTTTAATTTTTAGAAAAAGAAAATTGTATGAACTAAAAAGGAAAGAATATATTGCTATTGCTATGTACGTGGCAATATGTGAGAGCTACATTCTTGCGTACGTGACAAAAAATGATTCTATTGCTGAGATCATTACAATTGAAAACATGACAATTTCTCATCCATCATTTTTAAATGCAAACGGTAGTATTTAGCTAGCCAGTGTTGTATGCATTTGTAGAATGGCTGTGTACAAATGAATCTTTCATGAATCCTCTCTGTTTTTTGGCCCATGCCATGAGTCATGTACACATGTTTAAAGCTCTTCATTGCCACGATAACTTGGAACTAACATTTGCACAAAATTACAACGGCACCTGTCACTTTTATGAGGCTTAAGATAACGCCAAAGACAAGCAATTTCAACGCTTTGGCACGTGAATTTGATTTAGCTTTTGATTTCTAAGACCAAGAAGTTGTACTTTCTCACGTGACCCCTATAACACAAGAAATTAGTGTATGGTCCAAGTCCAAGATACATGTATATTATTTCGGTTATTTTAAGATGACATGTAGTCTAATTTCTTAATTTATGTGATAGGTGTCATATGAAAATTAGCCAAAATACTATTATGGAATAATTAGTGGGAGTTGTTTCAGATTAATTAGATGTATCGAGTTTGAATTTTGAAGTATACGATTGCGTTAAATACTTAAAGAAAAAATTTTATCACCTATAATAATCCTACTCAACTACATTATTATTGCCTCTAATAAAGAATACTCGTGGTCTAAAGAAAACGAAAGCCGAAGATAACGAAAACCAGGTTAATTACTTTATATGGTAAATTAACATCCAAAGCCTATATACTAGAATTGCATGCATATCTTATATATTTATTTCCAATTAATACAGAGCTTGTCAATGCCATAGAAGAATATGCTGATTTTATAGCAAAAATAGAGTGAGTCTCAGCTTATATAAATACACATACTATAAGGGACTTGAGGCAAAGTTCTGCAATGGGTTGGAGGTACAATGCTGGGTTGGCACTGATTGGAGCCTTTGTCTTAATATGGGTTGGCTCTGCAGAAATAACTCAGGTTTGTATTATGATTTTCATGTTTCTTTTTTTTCTTTTTCTTTCTTACCTTCCCTTCTTTTCCTGCGGTTTTTTTTTTTTTTTTTTTTT
>PYAF01001303.1:1379063-1398109 GCA_007407185.1 Glycine tomentella | reverse complement strand
TTCAATGTGAGATAAATTCATTGTGATTATATAATGCTTGTTAAGGTTTTCCAAAATGACACCACTACCTTGAAGTTCATATGGTCCAAAAATTCTCTTCCCCCAAGTCCTTCTTTCTCTCTTTGAATTGCCTCTTGAAAGAAGCACTAATATGTTTTTGTTGCAAGCAATATGCAATAGGAGGATATACACTCCCTTTGGCAGAGCAAATGTTGCAACTATTTGCATCAATCCTTGAATAGCTTAACCATTTCAATCAATTTATTGTTTTTTTTTAATTTATGATATGTGTTTTCAGTTGTATTGGGTTTACGTTAATATCAAAATTACACGTTTCTTTCTAAAAATTAAATGTTCATATTTATGTGGGTTCAATTAAAATGTTCCAAGCAACCAGCTGAGTGTGTATTTCGTGCGGTTATTAAGCCTTATGCATTCACATATATGTAAAGAATGTTTCAATGAAAGGATCGACTCTTTGAATTATTCATGCGTTTTAATTGAATTCATAAAAAATGGAACAGCAAAGAAAAGAAAAAATATACAACAAATGTGCTATTGGCTATAGTCTATAATAGAATAAAAATGGACTAGTAATAGTGTAGCTTTTGATTTCATGCCTTTCTAATTGTTCTTCTATTCCTTAAAACTTGTTATTGCTTCATTATTAACTTCTGAATATTTTGATAGTTTGATTATGCACTAAGACTTGTTATACTAAGCTTATGATACTTTACTGCAGAGGATTTTTGTAGAGTATAAACAGCCGTTTGCACTCACTTACTTTGGAGTATCTGTGATGGTCGTCTATTTTCCCATTTCAGTGTTCAAAAAGTGGATATGTAGCTTACTGAAAATTTTGTTTAGAAATTTTCATGAGGACTACACATTAGTTAGCACTTCCCCTGGACTTGACGTCCCTTTTAAAATCGACGGGGTTCTCCAAAGGCCAGAAACCGATCTCAAATGTAGTTTGATTACTGACGAAGAAATTAGAGAAAGAGAAGAAGGGATGCCTTTGGTCAAGAAAGAGGAAAACAAAAGTCCATTGCTTGCACAAAGTTATGTAAGTAGTTCATGGAAAATTGCAAAGATTGGCTTGTACCTCACTCCAATATGGTTTGCACAAGAGGTAACAAGATCTCATTTAAATCTCATTCTTCACATTTGATTTCTTATTTCGTTTTTAACTTTTGTGGAGAGCAGAGAATACAAGTGAAGTGGCTGCGTGTGGATGCTGTAGGACTAATTAACATTGTAGAAATATCCATATAACAGTTCATATTAACTTTACCAGAAACTCTAGATTGAATGTATTGCTTGTTGCATGAGTGATAGTGTTGTAAAAAACCAATGCAAAAAGACTTAAATATGTTTTTGGGTTTAAGTTCGTATTTTTTAAATTTTGATCTATGTAAGTTTGCACTTTTTTCAATTTTGGTCTTTGAAGATATTTTGTTCATTTTTAGTACTTGTAAATTTGCATTTTTTCAATTTTGGACCCCTGTAAACATTAACTTCGGAGAACTAAAAATGAAAAAATTGGAATCTTAAAGGGACTAAAATTGAAAAGGCACAAACTTACAAGAACTAAAATTGAACAAAAAAAACTTACAGAACCAAAATTGAAAAGGCGCAAGCTTACAAGGACTAAAAATGAATAAAAAACTTACAGGGACTAAAACTGAAAAAACGTAAACTTATTGGGACCAAAAACATATTTAAACCTTTCAAAAATTACTGATTGGATATTATGAACTTTGGAAATATGGGATTAAAACTAATTGGCGCATTGTGATCATTAAGTATAATTTCAAATTGATCTCTTAGGCATGCTAGTTTTTAGTTTTTTTTATGCCTTGGAGTCAGAGTTTAATTTCTGATTCTCACATGAAAAGGTGGACCTATAGAATAGTATGACCTTGGATTGAGTATGTGAACTCAAAGATTTGTACAGGAAATGGCGAAAATAACATGTTTTGATTTGAAATCTAGATAATGCTTATTGAGATGTTTCTTAATGCTTTGAATATGTGTTTACTTTCCTGCCTCACCCTTCTATCCCCACCAAAAAATTAGTAGAATCAACATCAACAACAACATCAGCAGCAACTTTAATCCAAGTTAATTGGGGCCGGTAATAGATGAATCTAATGATAAATCAGAAATAAGACAAAGAAAGAGAAAGAGAGAGGGGAAGAAAAAAGTGGAAAAAGACAAGAGAGGAAAAATAAACTCAAATAAGAAAAAAAGAGGAAAGAAGAGGAAAAAAACTAAAAAATGGAACGACCGGAACATAGAACTACTGATGAGTTTAACCCTCCACCAAACTTATAGTTTTTCTCCATAACAAAAAAAATTGATTCATGCATGACCATGAGTTTTCAAGATATTCTGCACATTATGTTCCCCATTTGTGTATGTGAAGTAACAGACTTCTAAATGATTGGTATCATGCAGTATTTTTCAAACATGGCACTTGCAAATACCAGTGTTGCGAGTACAACGGTTCTGAGTTCCATGTCAGGTCTCTTTACCCTTTTCTTTGGAGCCATTCTTGGACAGGACTCAGTAAATATAACCAAAATAGCAGCTGTTTTTATCAGCGTGGCTGGTGTTGCTATGACAACTGTTGGGAAGACTTCGGCAGCAGATGAGAATATTAGCATGTAAGTTGAAAATTGCTTGTTAAGATGCAAAAGCTCTTTCCTCTAATTCTTCATCCCTGAAATTATTGAGTTTCTGTGAGGATTTTTAGCTTTTAGTTTAATCAATAAGATTAATCATAGTATACTAATAGTGCAATACTGCAGTTGTTAGATTAGATCAGCAATATATTCTTTTTCTTTTTCTTTTTCTTTCTGTTGGTTTATGAAAGAGGAGTATAAAGGTAAGGTTATTGCCTTGTGACGTGGTTTTCAAATACTCATATGTATTTTTTTTTACTTACTCATCCTCATGTGTGTTTGAGTATAGTCTCAATCATTGTCCCTCTTAGTTAATAGGTTAAAAGATTCAAATTGTTGGCTGGCAGAGACAATAGGAAATAAATTAATTGATATTTAAGTTGTCTAAAAGATTTTTCACTTTTTTTGGCTTGTGGTTCTACATGGACATACTATTTATGTTCCCCTTTATATTCTCTAGCCATCATTCTTTCAATTTCTGAACTTGGAAACTGTTCTTCTTACCAAGGACTCAAAAGCATTCTATCATGGGGGACATTTTTGCTCTACTCTCAGCAATAAGTTATGGTTTATTCACAGGTATGAATATTCAATTGCTAATGTCATATTGATAACTAAATAGGTTCAATTCAAATTATGACTTATCATTGTCAATCATTGGTCAATTAATTGCAGTTCTTCTCAAGAATTCTGCTGGATCAGGAGACAAGGTAGACATGCAAAAGCTTTTTGGCTGTTTTGGTCTCTACAGTTTTCTTGGCTTTTGGTGGCTAGGTATGGATTTCTTTTTGGAGTGTTTTGCACAATAGGGATTAGGAATTTCATTAATAATGCTACCTTGATCTTGTTTAGTTCTTTTTCTTATACTTCTGCCTTGCTCTTTTTCTCTTTTGTTCAATTGTTATATACAACCACATTAGTGTAATGTTACAACACTGATTTTTCCCTATTAATTAATTTCAATATTGGATAACTTGGTTATTGCAAATTGGTAGTAGTATTTAGTTAAGAATTTCCTGCCTCATTTCTTTGTCAAACTTCTCAACTAATGTTCTTGCAAGTTTCCATGCAGCATGGCCACTAAATGTTGTGGGAATTGAACCACATTTCAAATTTCCAAGTTCAATGTCCACTTGGGAGATTGTTATTGCAAATTGCATTTGCTCAAGCGTGATTTCAGATTACTTATGGTAAGTTGAACAAGCTTGAGGGAATTTTTTTAAAACAGTATTGCATACAAGATAATAACTGCATAACGCAAATGAACATATGAGTATATGACATATCAAAGTGTTAACATATAATAACTGTTACATTATATTTCATTCATGCCTTTATGGAATTATGTAGTTATGTACAATACTTACAACTAAATCACATAATACTTCTATCACATGACACCGACATTTCTAATTAACCTAACAAATTAACATTGGTGGATAAAAAAAATAACATAATACTTCTGTCACATAAGATAACAGTTATTACACAATATTTCTATTTCATGTCAACAAGTACCATGAATACTGTAACAGGGCACTTTCTATAGTTTGGACAGCTCCTTTGGTTTCTACGTTGGGGATGTCTTTGACAATTCCCGTTGCCATGATAGCTGACATGGTTATACATGGTCGCAAGTACTCTGCAATGTACATCCTAGGATGCATTCAGGTTTGATTTCTCTTTTTCACCATGTGTTGTTTAATAGTAATTTGTAGAATTTAATTAGAATTTAATCAGTGTAAAAGTTTCCGGCCACTTTAGATTTTCATATATATATATATATATATATATATATATATATATATATAAATATAAGATTGATGACTTTTATAAAAATATTTATACCAACAATGTACAGCATTTGGCCATTTTATCATGTCCCCTATACATTAATATATTATAGGTTAAATTATAATTTTAGTCTTCACAAATTCCTAATCTATGATTTTGGTCCCTCTACTTATATTTTTGCAATTTTAATCTTCCTGCTTTAAAAAATTTGTAAGTTTGGTTCAATCTTCAATTTTGCTCATGAGTTTTTTTCTTCTTTATTTTGATCCAATTGAACCCTACATCTAGTATATTCACTTAAAATATCATAAAAATAATTAATTAAAATATAAAATAAAATAAATAATCCTATTTAAAATTCAAGATTGAACCAAAATTATGAATTTTTTAAAACTGAGAACCAAAATCGCAAAAATAAAAATAGGGAACCAAAAATTGTGGATTAAAAATTATAAAAGGATCAAAATTATAATTTACCCAATAATATGGAGATAAGGTAAATTTCTATTAGATATTTGCGTAAAAAATAAGTTACATAAAAATTAACTCTTAAAATTAATCTTTGCTATTTATTATCTGTAGACTAAGGTTTAAACATTCATTTTTTGGTTCTATTGGAAACAGGTTTTTGCAGGATTTACACTAGCAAATCTTTCGGGTAAGATTTCAAGAAGTGATAGAGAGTTAAGTACGTGACGTTTTGAGAAGCAGGGGTCTTGTGTATATTAAACAAGGAAGCATCTTAGTACAGCCATGAAGCCTTAAACTCTGGGAAATGATGAAGAGTATGAACTGATCAGAAGTTCGTTGTTGATAGTGATAGATTTCATATAACACTGACTTTGGTCCATATACAATGACAATTGAATATGAATATAACATAATTCAGTGTCATTGAAAAAATGCTTTGAAACTGACTCGTATCAAATAAAAAATAAATAAAAACTAGGATTGATGGTACCATCTATACCTATATTATAAAATTCGACTTGTCATTTTTGAATGAGTTTATTTATAGCACTTCTGGATGTGTCATACCTGTGCTTGGTCAATTTATGCTTATATATATTTAACTCATAAATCAAGGGTCAAATAAGCTAATTTTATAAAATAAAGGCAATCAATATAGAAAGAGTTCACATACAAAATATAAAACTAAGAGATTGAGAGCTAAATCATTAAAATAAAATAAGCTTTTATATATGTTTAAAATTCTTGACTGAATTTTATTATGAATTCTTAATAAATTTATTATGACTCAGAACATATTTAAGTCAATAAAATAAGATCAATAATATTATACAAACATTATATTTTCTTTATATTTTTATTTTTATTTTTATTGTAATCTATGAATTCAAATATAACCAATATTTTTTCTTTCTTTATAGGCTTAAATATATTTTAATTTATATTTTTTTTGTGTTTTTTCAATTTTGATATTTGTAAGTTTTGTTTATCTTTAGTTCTTGTAAATGTATGTCTTCAATTTTGATTCCAACAAGGGTTTTTATTTATTACTTTTAATCCTTAAAAGTTTAAGTCTTTTCAATCTTAGTTCTTTTAAAATTCTCATTTTATGAGTATTTTGTACATTTCAATTAATAAAGTAGTACATAAAGACTTTCAAGGGATGTTTGATAGGGGAAATTTTTTTAGTTTCCTATTAGGAATCTTAGGTTGGGAATCCAAAGCCCCATGTTTGGCATCTACTTTTAAAAGATAATATTTGTGAGAAATTATATTTTTTAACTAGTTTTTTTATGAAAATTTTCTAATGAAAAGAGAGGAAAATCTTATTTTTTTTAAAGTATTTTTATTTAGAATAATAAAAAAATCATGTTACTCTTAGGTTGCATTTGTTACATACTAAGGTATAGAACAAAGAGAATAGTACAAAATAAATATTTGAGTTACAAGATAATTTTTTATTAAGTGCATTGTTTGAGTAACAATGGACAATACAAGCAAATATTAAATATCTTGATACAATTTACATTATTATTATTATATTTTATGAGAATTCAAAATAATACAAAATATATACAAGTAAATTAGTAGATAATGTGAGTTTAAAATACATACATGTTATAGCTAATAAATAATGTAAATTTAAAATGTATACAGATAAGATTGACTTAGCTGATAGGTGATGCAAATTTGAAATAAATGACAAAAAGTTATGTCATGATTTCTAAGTAATAGAAGTTAAATTTTTGTCATGTCCTAGTCTAATTCATTTGCGTTATCTCATAATCTTTTTTCAAAACAAAACTATTTCTTACCGTAATCTTTAGCATTATTAAATTAAGGTAACTTGTAAAAATATCAAATACCTATTTGGTTCTCATAAAACTTATCTAAATATTTGAAATGGTTAACTAAACAGATTTTATTTATTTATATTTCTCTTATATATTATCTTATTATATGTTTATCCTTTTCAAATTATCTTTCTTTTATATCTATATTTAAATTAAATTTCAATATATTATAAAATAATTTTCCAATAAATTAAAAACATATCATTATATTAAAATTTAAATAATAGCAATAATTATTAAAGAAATTATTTTGTACGAGGAAACAGTAATACCCTTCGTGCGTCCTCCCTGACTCCCTGTGCATATTTTTCACTTTCCGCTTGTGAGTTCCGCCGCAGTACCGCAGTGCGGTAATTTCCTTCTTTCTTTTGTGTGTAATGTGCAAAACCACGTCGTTTTGCAAAAATCAAAAGGAGCAAAATCAAACTTTTGAAACCTCATATCTGCGTTAGCGTATAGCGTTACCCTCTGAAGTCTGAACTGAACACGATCCAGAGAGAACTCCTGCTCCTAAACGACGCCGTTTCGCAAGCATCAATGGAGAAGGGAAAGGGAGTGATGGGATCGGGAGGAAGAAGATGGGGCGTTGACTTCACCGACAATTCCACTTCTCGCGACATTCCCGATCCCCCCGGTTTCTCTCGCGCTTCTCTCGATCAGGCACAAGCCCTTTATAACCCTTTCTTCTCTTTCAATTTCGTTACATTTTTTTTAAAATATTAATTTCATTAAAATTGAAATTAAAAATCGTGCAGGACGATTCAACGCTAAGTCGCCAGAAGAAGGACGCTGAATCCAACTGGAAAGCCCAGGTTTTTACCTTCTTCTTCTTTCTTGAGGAAATAATAAGAAATTTGTTTGATTTAATTATTGGTTTTTATGATTATTGTTTTTTTTTAATTGGCAAAATGTTAATTTTTTGTTAGCAGAGGAATCAAAATCGAAACATTGACCTTTCCGTCTCTCCCTTCTCCTTTTACCACCAAGCCAATCTTATAACTCCGGTTTTTATGATTTTATTGTTATTATGATGTTGTCAACAGAAAGCTTGGGAGGTAGCACAAGCACCTATGAAGAATTTGCTGATGATGGGGTTCATGATGTGGATGGCTGGTAGCACAGTCCACTTGTTCAGCATTGGGATCACTTTCTCAGCCCTTTGGCAACCCATCAGTGCCCTCCAGAGCGTCGGAAAGAGTATGCGAAATTCGCGCTTATGGTTTCATTTTATTTTAGCGTATATTTGTTGAAGGATCTTGCCATGGGCACTGATTAAGGAATTAAAAGAGGAATTTTTTATTTATTAGAAATCATATGAGAACGCAATTTTGAAGCATCCTACTAAAAAACTTTTCCCTTTTACTTCCTTAACCAGTGCCCATGGCAAGATCCTACTCCTGAGGGCACTGATTAGCATTTCCTTTTATTGAATTGACTGGTTGATCTTATTAGACGTATCCCGCTCCCTTCTTGTTTGATGCGGCAAATTGATTGGTCCAGTATGTGTTTGTTTAGTGTCTGGTTATTTTGCGTTCAAAAATACTGCTTTTGGGGTGTGTTTTGGTAAACAATTTAACTAAGTGCTTATTCAATAAGGGCTTAATTGCTTATCATGTTAGCGCTTGTGTGTGAGCTTTTTCTATAATCAAAGAGGAAGTATGGTCAAACTGTTATTTTTTATATAAGTTGTAAACTGGAGAACTTATTGAAATAAGCTGAAAACAGCTTATGGACATGTCGTCATCATCTGTTTTCATAAGCTCCCTCAAACACACAAGTGCTTATGTCATAAGAAATGCACAGATAAGCTCTTCTGAATGCACCCTTAATTGAAAGCTTCCTAATAGATATTGAGAAAAGGAAAAAAAAAAAATGCAAAAGCTTTGCAAACTTGGTATTGATGATTGATTAACCTGTATTGTAGTGTTCTTTGTTCTACATGTTCCCCTTGTGCTATATGGTGTTTGAGGGCATGGAAGGAGTGTTTTGAGGATCTTCTGCAATTCATTCTCTTCTGGAATTGATGATGCTTTTAACTTCCTTTGTTTTGATTCCATTGACGCTTGATGTTCTAGTCGCACATTAGTGAATATGCTTTTCATAATGTTTTTGGTTTTTAGGTTTATTAGTATCTTTTTGGCTTGAAACTCACAAAACATCTACGGGACAGAGAATTTCAGCTTGGTCTGGGATTGCTAACGTATTCTATTATTTTTTGCAGTGTTTGAGCCGTACAAAGACAATAAGGTGGAGCTTCTTGGACCTAAGTTATTATTCATTGCCCTTAATTTGGGCGGCTTGGCACTAGGTGTTTGGAAGGTAATATATGTAGTTATGTTGTGCCTCGTGATTGTTAATTTGTTATCATGATACTTGTATTTCAAAATTTTAAAGTAAATGTGTGTATGTGACTTGTTGTCAAACTCTTAAACTCTTACGTGTTTATGAATTATGATCCCTTGTCACAAAAACTAGTTAAACTGCTCGTAAACTCTTATTTATATCATACAAGTTCAGGCAAACTCTAACAAATTTGGTAAACTCTCTGTTCTACTAGCAAGTTTACAAGTCTAGATTTATACATGGTTTTGGCCTTAAAATGTATAGCTTTGGTGGATTTTCTTCAATACTTGGATTGAATTGCTTATGTTGTTCTGCAATATATACAGGGTTTATGAAGCTAATTTTATGTTTTCATTATTATTTTTATTCTGATTTGTTAAACTACAAAAAAAATCCAAATGCCTGGCTTAATATAATACTAAAGTGGTGGGTCAAGTGTTGAGTTATGTTTTTACTTTGTTACGTATATTTGCTTTGTTTACCGACCCCAATTAGTTTGGGTTAAAGGTATTGTTGATGTTGACTTACATTTGCTTTGTTATGGAGTTGGAATGTTTGATATTAATATGAAATTATGGATATGCTATAGAATTATGTTTGAGTACTAGAATTTGTTTTTTAAATAACATTTTTGAAGAATTATTTGAGTTTACTATGATTCCACAAGTTTATCTAAACTTTTGAGTTTGACAACCTTGACACTATGTAATTGTCGTGTTCTGCAGCTCAATGCATTGGGGCTTCTTCCTACACACACATCAGACTGGGTCTCATCCTTGGCACCTGCTCAGGTTTGATTTGTGTTTTTAATACATTAATTGTATGTGATATTTGTTCTAGGTCTTGTAATATTTGAGCCCTCTTCAAATAATAGTTAAAATTTAGACACACTATCTTGCTGGGTCAATGGTATTATGACAAAAAGCCTTGTGGTTATATTCTCCCAGGTTGCAGCTACATGCTTTATAAGTCTGAAAATTTAATTTGATAAATAATCATCATATTGTCATTATCTCATCTTGTAAAATTGATGGTGTACACTGTTTTTAAATTATGTGCAAAATAATCAATTTTGACATTATGAAGATGTTCTTAATGATGAACTCCATATCACAAGGCTTTTGGTATTGACAACCTGAAGTTCAAGTGGGGATTCTATTCTATTAATCCTTATTTCTTGTAAAGCTGTAGCACCCTTTTCTTGGTTTATTTTCATATTCTTCCCAATATGAAGTCAATAATCTGTAATTTTGATTTTAGCAATGCTGCTTACAACTATTATTGCTACTGCTGCTTACAACCTGTAAATATAGTGATACAACCCTGAAGTCAGAAAGGGAACAATCACAGGAACAGAATGGAATTTGAGCTTTTGGCTTGAATGACTTCAGAATTTTATATAAAGATTCAAAGGAAATAATAGTCACAGAATAACTAAAATGACGATTGCAGAAACAGAAGGTACAATGCTGAAAATAAAGATGATGTGAGACACATGGAGAGGTCTCACTCTCTCCCAAGTTTCCTCTCAACCAGTCCTCCCCCTAGCGACCCACTCCGCCCTCTATTATCTTGACCTACACACTTTCCACTAGCATTCTGTTAGAGGATATTTTCGTCCTCCACGTCAGCTAATACCTTTGGGCCAACATCAGCAATTGATGCCCAAGTTCTCCTATGCTTATGCCTCTTGTAAACCTTAATTGGGTTGGGCTGAACCGTATCAATACTTCCCCCCATTTGAAACACCTTGTCGTCAAGGTGGAATTGAGGGAACTGGAGATTGATAGTCTCATAATCTTCCCATGAATTTTCAAAGTCAGGAAGCTGTTTCCACTTAATCAAAACCTGCAACTTGCCCTGGTTCGGACGTTTCCACTGTAGTACAGCCTCTGGCTCCAATTGTAATTCCCATTCCTCAGAAAGTACTAATGGTAATGGCTGTGCATGTGGCACTGAATTGACCGCTTTTTTAAGGATGGAGACATGAAACACAGGATGGACCTTACAACCTTCAGGCAATTGAACACGATAAGCCGCTGTCCCAATAGATTCCTCCACCGGATAAGGGCCATAGTACCTCGGACTCAACTTTTCATTCACCCTCCAAGCAATAGATTTGAGACGGTAAGGCTGCAACCTTAGATAAACTAAATCCCCCACCTGGAAGTGCACCTCGCGTCTGTGCTGGTTGGCATGGACCTTCATTTTGTCCTGAGCCAGCAACAAATTATGTTTTAAATCATGCAGAATCCTATCCCTCTCAGCCAAGGATTGAGAGACTGCATCCACCGAAGGAACAAAGCTGGTAGCTCGAAACAGAGTAGGAGGTTCCTTGCCATAAAGAGCTTTGAATGGGGTCATGCCCATGGAATCTTTGTAGGTAGTGTTATACCAAAATTCTGCCCAATGGACCCAATTGGGCCACTGCCGTGGCTTAGAGCTGCAGAAACATCTTAAATACACTTCTGAACAGCGATTCACTACCTCCGTTTGACTATTTGATTGGGGGTGGTATGCAGTACTATAGTGGAGTTTGGTACCTGCACTTTTTGAACACTTCAGTCCAAAATGTACTGAGGAAAACCCGATCCCTATCCGAAACAATAGTCGTAGGGAACCCGTGGAGTTTTACTACTTCTCTAATAAATAAATCAGCAATCTCCTTGGCTGTGTACGGATACCGAATCGAGAAAAAGTGGGCATACTTGGTAAGGCGATCTACTACCACAAACAAAGTATCCACTCCCATCGTTTTTGGAAGGCCTCCCACGAAATCCATGGAAATGTCAGTCCAGAAGCTACTGGGTATAGGTAGGGGTTGTAATAACCCAGCTGGACTAAGATTCTCAGTTTTGCATTGCTGGCACACACGGCAAGCAGCCACATATTCTCTAATACAACGCTTCATTCCCTCCCAATAAACTAAACCAACCAGCCTCTTATACATACGTAGATACCCCGAATGTCCTCCCAAACAGGAATCATGAAAATCTTTGAGAAGGACCGGAATGAACCTGGATTCCTTAGGCAACACCAATCTGTCTCTGTAGAAAAGCCTCCCTTCTTTCAGTTCAAATCCCTCATGAGCCTCCGAGTTGACAATCAAGTCCTAGATGATGGTCTTTCATCTGTTATCCTGTTGTACTTCCCTTTCCAACTCATCCAAATCCAATAATTGAACACAGGAGATAGCAGTAAACTGCATTTGACGCAATAAAGCATCTGCTACCTGATTTTCCCTCCCCGGTTGATACTGAATTTCAAAATCAAAACCAATTAATTTGGACATCCATTGTTGCTGACCCTCCCCCAGTACCTTCTGTTCCAATAGATGCTTCAAACTACGTTGATCTGTCCTCACAATGAAATATCTGCCCATGAGATAATGCTTCCACTTCTGAATCGCATACACTATCGCCATTAACTCTTTTTCATAAACTGACTTAGCTTGAGCTCTAGGAGAAAAGCCCTGGCTGATATATGCCACAAGTTTGTTATCCTGCATCAAAACCGCCCCAACACCTTTACCAGAAGCATCAGTCACTATTGTGAATAACTTCTGGAAGTCAGGCAGAGCTAAAACAGGGACTGTACTCATGCAGTTTTTCAAGTGAGTGAAAGCCTCCTCAGCCTCCGGGCTCCACAGAAACCCGTCTTTCTTCAGTAAGTTGTTCAAGGGCTTGGCGATCTTGCCATAGTTCTTAACAAACCTCCGGTAGTACCCCATCAACCCTAAAAATCCCCGCAGTCCCTTAACATTTTTAGGAACAGGCCAGTCTACCATCGCCTTCAGTTTATTTGGGTCAGCACTAATTCCCTCCGCTGAAACTATGTGCCCCAGATACTCCACATGATTGCTGCCAAAACTGCACTTCCTCCTGTTCACCACCAGCTGATTCTGTCTCAGAACTTCAAACACCTTGTGCAAATGCTCTACGTGCTCCTCCCTGTTCCTGCTGTAAATCAGAATGTCGTCGAGGAAAACCAGAGTGAATTTTTGCAGAAAAGGCCTCAGAATAACATTCATCAAAGCCTGGAGTGTCAAGGGTGCGTTAGTCAAACCGAAAGGCATTACTAAGTAATCGTAATGCCCTTCATGCGTCCTAAACGCAGTTTTGTGGATATCCTCTGCCTTCATCCTTATCTGATGGTACCCAGATTTTAGGTCCAACTTAGAGAAAACTTTTGACCCTCCCAATTCGTCAAACAACTCCTCCACAACTGGAATTGGGAATTTGTATGGAACTGTGAGCTTATTTAAAGCTCTGTAATCCACACATACACGCCAGCTGCTGTCTTTTTTCTTGACCAGAATCACAGGGCTAGAGTATGGACTAGTACTGTGTCTAATTCACCCGTTGCCCATTAATTCAGAAACCTAATTTTCTATTTCTGTTTTTTGATAGTGGGGATACCTGTATGGTCGTAGGCAGGGCACACCACTTCCAGGTTTCAAATTAATTGCGTGATCACAGTCCTTCTTGGGAGGCAGAGAACTAGCTGTTTGAAACAGGTCCTGATATTCACTCAACAGCTCCTCCAATTCATCCCAGCTACTTGATCCTCCTTCCTCGGTGCTTCTCTTGGTGCTCAGATAATACCCTTGCCCCTGATCATGAAGAGCCTTAACGATAGACTTGAAGGAAACCATAGCTCGAGAGAGAGCAGGATCCCCTGTCACTACTACCTCTGAGCCTCCCTGTGCTAATCGAAGGGTCATATCTCTGAAGTTTGCTTTGATTTCACCCAACTTTGTCAGCCACTCTAACCCCAACACCACATCTGCCCCTCCAAGCTCAAATAGATACAAATCTTGTTTAACCTGAGCATCCTGAAGCTTCAACTCCACATCCTTGCACACCCCTCGACATCGCACCTTGTGACCATCTCCCACCTCTACTTGGTACGCTGAAGTGTCTGTCACAACCAAACCTAGCTGGTCCACGATCGCCGCACGCACAAAGTTGTTGGAAGCCCCGCAATCCACCATAACCACTACCTTCTGACCCGAAATTTCTCCCCAAGCCTTCAAGGTTTGGTTTGAAGTGAGCCCTAGTAAGCTGTTCAAGGAGAGTTGTAGCTCCCCCTCTGTTTCAAGCCCTACGGGACCCATATGTATCTCTTCCCCTTCGTTGTTTCCTTCTTCCTCCCCCTCGTCATCGTCGACTAATAGCAGATGCAATTGCCAAACTTGACATCGGTGGTTTGGGTTCCACCTTTCATTACACTTAAAACAAAGTCCCCGTTCTTGCCGGTCACGAAGCTCAGCTTGAGATAGCCCTCGTCCTTGACCCGAGAAACTCGCTGTCGTTCTGTTTCCGCTGGTGGAAGCAGACGGTTTTGCCGTAGACTCTTCCTTTTGATTTTCACTTAGAAAGCTTCGATGATGAGATAACCCAGCATTTGTGTTAGTGGAATTACTTACTGAGGTTCGAGTTGGGCCTTGGTTGTTATTGTGGCCCATATTTACATTTCCCCACCCTTTGTTTTGGTTTGGGCTGGACTGCACCCGCTGGTTCAGAGTTTGTCGGATTGACCCTTGAGTCCAGCTCTTGGCACTCGGTTCCCAGCCCTCTTCTCTCCAAGCCACTTTTCTCTTCTCAATTTTCAGGGAAAACTTCATCTCCACCAAGCTCAGGTTGGGGTACATCAATAACTCTTCCCTGATGCTGTTTCGTACTCTGTTCAACCATGCCCCTTTCAGCAATTCCTCGTCTTTGAAACGAAACGCCCCCACCATTTTTTCGAACTCAGCCACACTTCCACACCGTCGAAGGGTATAAAGAGCTCGGTACGGGTTTTCTAATGCTTCCGGTTGAAAACGGCTTAGTAGCTCTCATCGAAAAAAAAAACCCAAGCTGCATTTGGGTTGCTCACCTCCCACCAATGGTACCAGTTGAGTGCCTCACCTTCCAAACACACCATTACCGCTGCTAATTTCTCCGTCTCTGCCACGCCATTCACTCTAAAATATCGCTCCACCTTGCTCAACCAATTGTAAGCATCTTCACCAGAACCGGAACCTCCAAACGTCGAATTGGCTGGGCGTTAGGGGTGAATCGTCTTCCATTACTCCCATCGCGTGGACCTGAATCCCCATCATCGAAGTTATTTTCCCATCATCAGAACGACCCCGTCGCCTCCTTGCCATATCATCCAGTCTCCGAATGATTTCCGCCATTCCTCTTTCGTTCGCTTCCATCCTCTGCATCATATCTTCATGACGAACACTATCTTGGTGCAGCCCTTCTTCCAAGTTTTCCAAACAGTTCTCCACCGTACGCGTCAGAACCATCCCATAGAGCTCGTAGATCGGAGCTCTAATACCAATTTGATACAACCCTGATGTCAGAAAGGGAACAATCACAGGAACAGAATGGAATTTGAGCTTTTGGCTTGAATGACTTCAGAATTTTATATATAAGATTCAAAGGAAATAATAGTCACAGAATAACTAAAATGACGATTGCAGAAACAGAAGGTACAATGCTGAAAATAAAGATAGTGTGAGACACATGGAGAGGTCTCACTCTCTCCCAAGTTTCCTCTCAACCAGTCCTCCCCCTAGCGACCCACTCTGCCCTCTATTATCTTGACCCACACACTTTACTAGCATTCTGTTAGAGGATATTTTCGTCCTCCACGTCAGCTAATACCTTTGGGCCAACATCAGCAATTGATGCCCAAGTTCTCCTGTGCTTATCCCTCTTTTAAACCTTAATTGGGTTGGGCTGAACCGTATCATATAGTCCCTCTCATACAATTCTATAAGATGGAATTAGTCTTCTTGCCCATGTATTTTCTCTATACTTAGGTCTCAAATTTAGATTCCTCGTCTTCCTACCTACTGCATTGAATAGTTAGAGTCTGGGCAACAATACTTTTAGAGTGTGTTTGGATAGAGAATTTTAAATGAGGAAAGTAATTTATCATAGAATTTAAAATTCTTTAATCTAAAATTCATTGTTTGAATGTTTTTATATGGAGAATTTAAATTTTTGGAATTTTAAAACAGAATTTTAAACAACTAAAAATGTGGAATTTTAATTTCCTTCTAAAATGTGAGAAATTGAAATTCTCTTCTATAGAATCTCGCACCACACCACCTCTCTTGCTCCGTTATCGTTCCACTCTGCAACTCACATGTAAGGCAACCCAAGTTTTCATGGCAGAGGATTCGTTGGCATTTGACAACAATCGAAAAAAGTTAATTTCTTTATCCAAACACAATTTTGAAAATAAAGAAATCTAATTTTTTTATCCAAATACAGAATTTTGAAAATGAAAGAATTTCAATCGAAGCATTTGGAATTCTTAGAATTTTAAATTATCTCATCCAAACATACTCTTAGTTTTAGAGTAATAAAAGAAAATTAACAATGATTTATGTTGTGAGACTGTACATTTGAAATTGCATGCCTATTGATGATACAAATTTAATCATTTTTCCTTTATTGAACTGAAACTGGCATCAGAGGTGGCAAAAGAATGCTTGCAAGTCATTCTATGGTATTGATATCGCAGTATATATAGAAGAACCATAGTTATACAATGTGTAAATGAAACATACATAGTATAATAAAGAGTTAGAGCAAAGCTGTTAGATTCTAGTCAAAACACGTATATGCGCTTCAAATTTGCTTTGTAACGTAAACAAGATAGTGCAAAAGGTTGATTTTGAAAATAAATCTAGAACTAATTTTTAGAAGAAAAAAGAAGAAGGATTTATAACTGGTTGATGTGTCTCCTACTTTTTGTCAATTTAAAGATCTGATGATTAGTTGTCATTTTCATGATTACGATACCATAATGCTTTTAGTTCCCTTGGTCTATATGCTCATGACCCTAGTTTTTTCTTATCTTCAGGAGGTGGAGTTTTCAGGTGGCGGTGTAAATTTGGGTTGATTTGCTAGTTCTTTTCATGCCCAGCTTGTCTGGGAGGAAATTTAAGTAAACAAGGATTAGGATTCAGGCTTGGTGGTTAACATTATGTTCTGATGGTGATGATGGCCCACGTGAAGCATGACTGGTTTCCGATTTCGAAAAATGTTATCAATGATTGCAGTCATCAAAATTGGACTGGGTTTGTAGTATTAGATTCAGGCTGCTCCGAATAATTAAGAGTTTTCTATTTATATTTATGATTCTTATATTTGCATGTTAAAATTTTCCTATATCTCTTTTATCGGGTTTGATATGAAGGATAATGATGTACAAGAATTTCTCTTGTATTTTTGAAGCATTAGCTATTAATTTCTTTTATATGCTTAAGTTGATTCTCCTTTCACTGCTTGCATATATAGTTATATATCTATCTGTTATCCTGTTTCCTTGTAACTAATTAACCTACTTGATGCAGGAAGTGTCAGGAATTTGCAGTATGCAGTAATGTTAGCTGGTAGATAGTAAATTATTCTGTGCCCTAGTAATTTTTTTTTTCATCCTTCTTGTATCTATCATTGGGTTCATCTATCACCGATCCCAATTAGTTTGAGTTAAAGGTCCTGTTGATGTTGAATTAGTGAATGTTGAATTAGTGAAGTTGTTAAGAATTCTGTCAAAAGCTTAATGCTGTTGTGTCATGATGAAAATATTCTTCAAAGTGGTTTTTGATTTTAGCTAAGTAAATGTGAGACTTGATGATACCATTTTGGCTTAGATAGTTTTTTTGCGGATATGCCTATTCTTGGATATTATAAATAACCATTGGATACCATACCAGCATTCAAGGGATAACCAAATTACATTCTGTCACTAACCAAATTACATTCTGTCACTAACATGATGTGATAACCAAATTACATTCTGTCACTAACATGATGTAATATGATGTGATATGATTAATAGATAATCTTATTTTTTAAACATGTGATTATGAATTTGATATCTAATTTGTACGTATGGAAAAATATCTGTTGAGAAAGATTAACTCCTTGAATGGATCTGAGTACTTTGGAAAATTAGTAATTGATTTTCAATTGAGAAATACCCCGGTTCACACAAAATTTCATTGTCATACATTCTCTAAATTTTGAGTATGTCAGAGTTCCTTAGAGGGAGTGTGTATTAGTGAAGAAGTGCAAGGAATTTAACTTAGTGGTCTATTCATCTTAATGTATTATTTTTCTATATTCTTTAGTAAATTATGTCATCATCATCTATAGTAAGCCACATACAATCTATCTTGTTTTCTTACAATAGTACTGTGTTGACATCTGGTACCCCATTTTCCTTATTTTACAACAACATGCAATTGCTCGATAATGGTAATTTTTCAGCTGAAGATAGATTTTATGATGCTGAATCAAGGTTAGTTGACAGTTAATTAATATTTTACCGAACTTTATAACTTTCATATTGGAGCTCGATCAAACTGAGTGAGTGATACAAAACCTAAAGGATCCCAGTAATAGTATTTCATTTTGAAGTACTTTTTTTTTTTTTTTCAAAAGTTTTAAGCATAGCTTTAATGTATGTTTTGATGAAAGGGAAAACATGAGAAAATAGTTTTTCATTTTAAATTGACATAATTATTAAAACTTTATAAAAATAAACTAAAGAATTATTTAATTGCTACATGATAAGTACTCTTTTTTATTGAGTAAAGACCGGAACTGATTCCTGAATGTATTTTTTATAAAATAAAAATAATAATAAACAAGAGATTAAGTTTATGTTAACCTATCATCTTATTCCTTTTATTTTAAAAAATTATCAAAATATTAGAAATGAAAAAAATTTCCTCTCTTCTCATCCCCTCCAAATTAAAACTCAACTCTCAAAAACAGTTTTTCAATATTAAACCTTTTTACCTAAAAAAAAATCACACAAAAATTACTAACTTTTTTTTATTTACATAAGTAATATAAATCAATGTACAATATGAGAAATCGGT
>PYAF01001303.1:1308263-1371298 GCA_007407185.1 Glycine tomentella | reverse complement strand
TTATATAAAGGATGGAAGGAAGTATAATATTAATAATGAAAAACAAAAACTATTAATGAATTAATGATAATGATGAGATTAATTTTATAAAGAAAGTTTCTATATAAAAAAATCTAAAATAACAATTATAAGGAGATTGATAGAGAGTAAGAAAGATAGAATGTGTTATTCAGACTCTTAATCTTTCTTTTCCTTTTTTATATTAGCAATCACATTAATTAATGAAAAATGTTTCATGAACATCTATTATACTATAAGATATTAAAAAAGAGTGAAAATATAAGTAATAAAATTTATAATGTAATAAAAAGAGAGAAATAAAATATGTTGATCATAAAGATGTAAAATGTTTAAAAATAAGATAAGGTTTATGTATATTGGTGTTTGTTCTATGGTTTATGAACAGAAATGTCCAGCAAGGGTGTTGGTAATTTAATGTTGGATCAAGCTCTCTCTTAAGGTATTTATATGAAAGAAATACCTTTCAGAAGACGATCACTATGGACGAAGCAATACTCAACCAATGGGGTGAGGTGTGTGCACAATGTGAATACAAATAAGAGAGAACGAGAATGTGTGTACCTTTTCTTTTGAAAATATCCGCTATTTATACTACACTTACCTCTTGGTCAGTTGCAGATTTTCTCCGATAATCACGGTCGAGATCTCTAACCGTTTGGTTTCACGATCTTTGAAGTTGTCAAGGTCCACGATCTAACTTTCAGTTAGGGTCAATAGTCCACTACTCCTCAATGGGCCTTATCACTAAGCCCAATTGTAGAATTCGTAACAGTTGCACCCCAACCCGGTTGCCGAGGTTTCTCGATAGCCGGGATGCATATAGGTCGACCCTTTTCACCAACAGCTTGAATAATTGATCCATCTCGCAGACCGTTTAATGGCCATCATATGTCGGGTTATTCTTTATCTTACCTCGGCCATCCCTACTGGGGTCTACTTTTTGCCAATTCATTTCCTTACCCTTATCGGGGTACTACTTCACCGAGTTCATTTGGTCGATTCATTTTCACACAAATAGAATAAGGAAGGTCGTTGTGAACAGTTGTCATTATGTATTATCCGTAACTGTAGTGTGCAGCCATAATTGTAGTGTGCAGCCATAATTGTAGTGTGCAGTCTGCGCATTTAAATGTGTCATCATTTCATTTCACACTTTAATCATGATGTTTGAATGTACTTATCTTTTTTGCCCCCAGCTATTGAATGGATTTTACTCATTTGCCCTTACATGACGTTTCATTTGTGCCACATGTACCTCCATGCCATTTCGTGCTTCTGGCGGTTACATTTTCTTCTTTATATTTCAAATTCTTTTCCAAATCTCATTTCTTCTACTCATTACCTATCGCAAGCAGTTTACATCCATTTTCTTCTGCCAGTTTTCTCTGCATTTGCATGTTCTTCTTCCTGTTGTTCATCTCCTTCTACCACCCAGTTCTTCAAAACTCTCATCACACCAGGTATCCTCGTTACCGTAAACTTCCTTTTATAGTTTCGTTGCAATTTTGTTTTCATCATCATTCTGGTCATATATCATCTACCATTTTACCATTTTCGTTTGATGTCTTCCTATCTCTGAGTTTTTATCCTTCAATCACTTCCTTCGTTCGTCATTCTTGCAATTTCTTCTTGCAATTTCTCTGTATCCACCCCCGTGAAATCATGTTTCGCTCCTTTTCTTATAATGAAACTCACTCTCGAAGAAGAAGCACACCTACGGAAAACAGTTACTCAAGCAAACACGTCTTGGTTCCTTCTAAGACATTCCATGAGTTTGACTTTGAAGTTTGCATCCATCATTCTTCCAATCTTAGTTATTTGACAGGATTGGTCTCCTATTTGCACTTCTTCCACATCTTCAGCTGGTTCTGGTCTCCATTCTTCAGAACTATCTCTCATGTTGAGCTCCACCATATTTATTGGCTTTCCCAACTGTCGTTCCACCATTTCCCAGCCCATTTGATCCCCCTGGCATATCCGGGGTGGTGAAGATGGGCCGCCTTCACTTTCCCTAACCAAAGTTATTAAAACCAGTTCGGACTAGCCGATCAAACCGGTTGAACCGGGAATCGCTGATAGCACCGGGCCGGGTTGGGTGTGGAACCAGCCATGCAAGTGGCCCGGTTAGGCCCGGCAAGAACTGGTCAATTTTTTAAGAACCCGGCAACCCGGACGGCAAGGAACCGACCCGGTTAGGCTCTGTCCTTCACGGCGTCATTCTGGTCGTCGCTTCCTCTTTCACGACGTCGCTTCCTCGCGCTTCCTCCTTCACGGTGTCGCTTCCTTGCACAGGAAACTGGAAGTGTTGAAGCGGAACTGCGAAAGAGCACAAGAAATATGCAAAAGGACGCGCGACATTGAAGAGGAACGAAGCACTGAAGACAACGAGGCACTGAAGTGAAGAGGCGCAGCATGAAGTCTGAAGAAGAAGGAGAAAATGGTTTAGAAAGCACACTGCAGATTTTTAGAAGAATAAAAGAGGGGCTGCACCGCTGCAGATTTTTAGAAGAAGAAAGAGGGGCGGCGCAGCACTACCTAATATAAATGGAGATTTTTAGGGTTTTGTATTTGGGCCTTGATTTGCTTCATGCACCCACTTTATTGCTTACTGACTCCTTCTGTCTCATTTTTTTAATTAAAAACTAGACTTATATTTTAATTTAAGTAGTTAATATTTGCACTTTTTTTATTAATACACTTTAATTACTTGTGTCATCAATTTTAATACTTCAATTATTATTTTAAATTTTTATTATATTTTTGTAATCAAATAATATTAGTTATATATTTATATATAATATAATTTTAAAAATTTTAATATAGACCGGGTCAAACCGGACTAATTACTAACCCACTAGTTGAACCACTGACCCAGTGACTGACCTTGACCGGGTCAATGACCGAACCGGTTTTCACAACTATGTCCCTAACAGTATTGTAGTAACATTGCCGAGATTCTTTTTGGTCCCCGCGAATTGTCACCACCTGGTCCTTGTTCCCTACAAATTTTATCTTCTAATGTTTGGTAGACATTAACACATCCCACTTATGGATGGTTGGTATTCCTAAGATAATATTGTACGGTGAAGGGAAATCGACCACAACAAATCTGACTCTTTCCGACTTGAACACCTCCTTGGTTCCTAATGTCATCCGTAAGTCAATAGAGCCTTTAAGACTGGTATTTCCTCCGTTGAAGCCTATCAACATCGTCTTACAAGGCTTCAAGTCCTCCTTGTCCAAATTCATCGTTTTGAACGCACTCCATAAAATGATGTTGGCAGAACTGCCATTGTCTACAAACATTCTTTTAACTCGGAAATTGGCCAGTGTTCCAGTAATTACTAGGCCGTCCTCGTGACACGACACCACATATTCCATATCCTCCTTCGTAAAATATAATATAGGAGGTTCTGGATCGCCAGCTTTCGTCTTAAACTTGGGCTGCTCCCTTACTGAAAGAATTTCTTTCGAGTACTTTCGTCTCTGATTGGCGGTATCTCCTTTTCCTCCCAGGGCTCCAGATATAATGTTACATTCAAATTTTGACTCCTGGAACTCATCATCATTATCATGTCTTTTCTTCTTGTCTTCCTTTTCCTTCCTAGGTTGGGCTTCTCCCTTGCGCTTGTTTTTTTGAACCTGGGTCTTTATCACATACCGCCTCAACCTTCCTTCTCTAACAAATTTTTTGATAGCGTCTCGAAGATCCCAACACTGATCAATGGTGTGTCCCAGTCCATTATGAAATTTACAGAACCGAGATTTATCCACCCTGGCCTTATTGTACAATGGATGAGGCCGCTCCACCTTCTTCATGTCTGTCAATGCTACCTCCCTCCAAACTTGTGACCGGATACAATCAGTGGCATGTATTTTTCATACTTCCCCGGTCTGAATTTGAACTCCGTATTCCTGCCTTGATTTGGATTTCCCGTGTGTTGTCAGCCCCTTGCCAATGGGCTCCTCCTTCTGGGGCTCCTTTCCTTCTCTCTGTCTGTTGCATTTGCAATTTCCATCTGCTCTAACTCCAAGTACTTTTTCGACCACGCTCGAAACTCCATCAACGACTTCACCGGGTCTTTATATATGGATTTCGCCAATTGGGATGATCCATTTAACCCGGCTGAAATAAGGTAAACATGAACTTGCTCCTCTAATCCTTGTACTTACAACGCTGCTTCTTTAAAACCATCCAGATAACTCTGTAATGTTTCTCTGGGTTGTTGTCGTATCTTCCCAAGTGCGAACTCGGACTTCAGTTGTTTTTTGCTGGTCGCAAAATTCAACAAAAACCTCTGGCCAAAATCTTCGAAGTTACGAATCGACCACGGAGGCAAGGTATGGAACTATGTTTGGGCGGCTCCAGTCAAAGTAGTGACAAAAATCCGAGAGATTATCAGCTCGTTAATTCCTCGAACACACATTTGCATATCGAACTCATCGGTGTGCACCTGCGGGTCCTGGGTTCCATCATACTTTGACAAGAAGGAACCATCAAAATCATCTAGATATCAGGCATTAACTATCTCGTCAGTCAAAGGACTATTGTTGTGTTGTCCTCTACTGTATTTCCTTCAATATACTCCTCCTTCCCTCCTCAACCAAGATGTAGCTTCAATAACAGGATTCTGGTCTTCCACCCGGGGCTGGAGTTGATAAGTGCCACATTTCAATAAAAATAGGATTACAATATGGCACTTATCCGTTATTTTAAATTGATTTAGTCACAAGATAACCTTAGAAACCTAGTCAAATGATGATTATGTAAAGGTAAGTCATGCTTTTATGTTTCGAAAAGATTTCATTCAATTAATTGGTTCAATTTTGCTAGGTCTGAAGGTTACGGAAGAACCAAGCTTGCGAAACTAGGAGCATGGGGTGAACTAAGCAAAGGAAGAAGCCTCAAACAGCAAATCAGGCCCAACAAACACCAAGGCCCGACAATTCCTTCATGGTTAAGCATTAAGCTCGCTCAGGCGGCCAGAATATGCCGAAATCACTCGCCTGGGCGAGTTCAAGTTCTAAGAATTGCAGCCTTAGCTCGCCCAAGCGCCCCAATTGTGAAGGATTATGTGGCCTGGGCGAGTGGACCAAGCAGCAGGCCATTTCTTATAAATAGGGACGAAAATTTGAGAGCAAGGCATGCTTCTTCACTCCAATTCTCTCCCATTCACCAGCTTGTTCTTATTTCTTGTTGTCCTAGTTCCTAAGTGAGTGTAGAACTTAGGGAAGTGAGGTAGAGTGAATTGTGTAAGGAGATTCTGTCGAAGAGAGGGGGTCGATGACGAGCTTAGTTGGTGATTCTCTCGAGGAGGTTCTGCCCATGTTCGCTTAAACTTCCCTAAGGATTGGACGTACTCTTCTTATCCTTATGCTCTTTTAATTATTTATGCATTGTTCTATTTCTTGTTGGTGATTTTATTCTACGCTTAATGCTTGATTCTAATTAACCGTTAGCTCATGAAATTAACCCTAAAGGCGGCTGGAAAGTAAATTTAGGGTTTGAACTGAATTTAATCACTCGTTACGTTATGTTGCTAGGAATAGGGCTTAATGTTTCAATCGCATTAAACATGTGATTAAATTCTTAATGCTTGGGTATTTAATTAAATATGCGAGGGATCGATATTTAGTAAAATATCCATAGGACCGTAATTGCGAGGAATCGAATTAGGGTTACTTAGACGTGTGCGGCAATAAGAATAGAACATGCATAGGTAAAATCAATTAAAAGGGATAAGCAAGACGAAATCCAATCCTACATTTACTTGACTTGTATCCGTTTATTTATTTCCCGTAATCGTTTATTTCCTGTAATCGTTTATTTGTTTTCTGTTTACAAACAACAAATGAATCTTCGGTTTTTATCACCTGTATATAAACTACTAAACTGTTAGATTTTAATCAACCGATGTAAACCCAAATCCCTATGGAGACGAACTTTTATAAATTTGAAACTTACAATGATAAAACGGTACGCTTGTCGTGGTGAAAATTCTTAACAGGAGTGTTGGCTACTTCACCCCGGGATTGATTGGTTGATTTGAAACTACCAGTTGTTCATTCTCCACGTTATTATTGTCGTGAAGCACCGGTTTGTCATTCTGAAGGTTCACTCGAGATGATCCCCCAATTTCAAATCGGCTAATCGGTTCTTCCAAATTACCGGGATAATTTGCAGGAATAACCGGGACCTGATGGGCCTGGAGACTCGTCTCGTTCCTAGCTGCATGACTGTTCTAACGTCCGTGATTCTCGTTATGGTTCGGGGTCTCCACATTCCTGAGACGGTGTTCCATGCGTTGAATGCGTTGTTCCTCCTCACATTTCCATTTCTCATTCCATTCCTCCATCTGGAGCATATGTTTCTAATGTCCTCCTACCTTTGAAAGCATATCTTTTCTCCATACTTTCAATTCGAGCTAGAATCGAATTGAGACCGTTGCTCACTAATCGTTCAACTGGTTTTGATTCGTGGGCCGCCGTATCCACTGGATAGTGAACCGGGTTCGGTTGATGAGCATCCCGAATTACTCGTCCCATTTGAGCAGGAGACGAGGCTGAGTCTGAAACTGCATCAGTCATGTGCAAATCTTCATGGTGAACCGTGTTCTGATTACCGGGTGGTAATTCTCCTCTTCCCGGCGTATCAGAACATGGTGGTAGAGATTGGTCACTTCTGGTGTTAACCATCATGAATCGTGGGATTTGAAATTTACCTTCCCCACAAACGGTGCCAATGTTCTGTTGTTTGTGAACAGAAATGTCCAGCAAGGGTGCTGGTAATTTAATGTTGGATTAAGCTCTTTCTTAAGGTATTTATATGAAAGAAATACCTTCAGAAGACAATCACTATGCACGAATCAATACTCAACCAGTAGGGTGAGGTATGTGCACAGTGTGAATAGAAATAAGAGAGAACGAGAATGTGTGTATCTTTTCTTCTGAAAATATCCGCTATTTATATTACACTTACCTCTTGGTCAGTTGCAGATTTTCTCCGATAATCACGGCCGAGAGCTCTAACCGTTTGGTTTCACGATCTTTGAAGTTGTCAAGATCCACGATCTAACTTTCAATTAGGGTCAACAGTTCACTACTCTTCAATGGGCCTTATCACTAAGCCCAATTGTAAAATCCATAACAGTGTTAATTAATCTTAGAATTCTTGGTCGAAAGGTTATTGTTGAGGTTTTGACTTGTCCCTGATTGTAGATAAGACTTTTCGTTGTTCACTTCCTCATAATGAGGTCATAGCATGGGGGATCTAAGACAAGTGGGAAATTGCAACTTGCAAAGTGACATTAGAACTTTTAATGGAGTTGTGCCAAGTGATTTTCACTGCACCGACATATTACTATCTCTAATCTTTTTCATAAGATTTTTTAAATTTATTTTGACCTTTTTTATAGATTTTCTTTTCAAGTTAATTATTGTATTGCTGTTGTTTTTCAATGAAAATAGTATTAAGGGAAGATGCATTCAATAAATGAGAAAAAATAAATAAAGTAGAGAACACCATGACCCACATGAGTTTAGTATGGGTCTCAATAATTAGTCGAATCCTGCTTTTTCATATATAATGTAACCTTACGCTTCCCAAATATTCTAAGTAAAGAAGGGATATTGACCCCCAAAACAACCATTGTTAAAAGATTTGATATTGTTTTTATACTGATAATATATTCTTTTTTTTTATCTTATTACTTAAAATATTTTTTTGTTTTATTAATTTTTTAACTCATAATTTTTAATTTTTTTAACCTATCATTTAGGCATGGTAGCAAGCCCCGAACCCATGGGTACCCGTCCGAATTTGTCCCGATTTTAGTGGGGAAAAACCGAATTAAATGAGTTCGGGTTTGGGTTCGGGTTCGGATTTTTCCCAAAAGTCAAAAGCGGGGGCGGGGCGGGTATGAGTTTATTGATACCCGCCCCACCCCCATCGCCGCCCTGCCCCCGCCCTGTAATAAATAATATTAAAAAAAAAGCAAAAAAGAAAAAGAAAATATTATTTTGTAATTTTTTAAATTGAATTGATTAATTTTGTTTTACAATTTTTAAATTATGATCTCATATTTTAAATGTGGTTTTGTTATTATTTTTTTGATACATAATTAGCATTTTCTTCGATTTTTTAAATAAAAAAATTATATTATTTTTTAATTTTTTTAAAATTTTAATCAAATAGCGGGGACGGGGAAAATCCGACCCCAGTAGGGGCGGGGATGAGGATGGGTTTTAAAATCCGACGGAGAATGAGGACGAGGTCGGGGAACGAGTTTTGAGTCGGAGGCGAGGACGAGGAATGTAATATCCAACCCCGCCCCGCTCCGTTGCCATACCTACTATCATTAGTCTAAATCTATTAAATAATAATGTGATACTTTATTAGTTTATTATATCGTTACTTAACCAATGATATAATACTTTATTAATTTATAATATTATTACTTAACAAACTCAAACTAACGAAAAATATAAAAAATGTCAATAGTAAAATAAAAAATATATATAATAAACATATATATATATATCATATTATAAAAAATATATTTAAATCTTTTAGTCATAATTGTTTTGGAGATCACTCACCCTTTACTTAGAATATTTGAGAAGCATAAGGTTACATTATGCATGAAAAAGCATGATTTGACTAATTTGTTTAACTCCATTTGTTTTAAATATATATATATATATATATATATATATATATAATTTTATGTAATTTTATTAAGTCATCTGAAATGAAATTATTTAATCTTATTACATAGCCGACCCAACATATTAATAGGTCTAAAACAAGTTTTGAAATGAAACTTTTTTCGATCACAAAACCTCACACATAATAACATAGAATATTATCATTAAATCACTATCCTTAATAACACATATACTTAATATCCATATTAATACTAAAAAAATTATTTTTAATGAACCTAAAACAAGAATTTGGACCACCTTATCCAATAACCGGCCCTGTCTTATTATTACTTTAGAACACTTAGACCATCCTTATTATTATGAGAGTAATTAAACTTAAAAAACTAAACCAATCATTGTATTGGAAATGACGAATCCAAATGTCATATTAGCCAATGGCTCAATCAGAAGAAGACAAAATGAGATAAATCCACGTCATTTGGCAATCCAACGGCATGGAAGAGCGTTTGTCCCTCTCAGACAGATCAACGACTATGATTTCTATACTGTTGAAATATCTGCAAACATCTTTTAATCACGGCCACATGTCCCCATTTGCATACTCTGTCTCCACTATAGGCGCACACAATAGCTGATTCTCTTTTGTCCTTTTGTTATTCGACTTGTCAACCCATTATAGGTAGATTTGAATATAAATCATAAATATTTTGAGAACTTATTTATTAGAAATATTTTTTTAATAAAAAAAATTTAAGAATACTTTTAGTCTTATATCTTAATATACTTATAATATATAAGAAAGAAACATATCATCATAGAGACATAAGTAGACCTTGAGTTTATATGCTTTCTTATGTTAAAAAGAAAATAGGAAGATGAAGAAGAAGAAAGAAAGAAAATGTGAGATTTTTTTTTATAAAAAGTATTTGAAAATTTGATAGAAAAAGAAGGTAATAGATTATGTGCCATGAAATAAAGAGAGATGAAAAAATAAAATGAGAAAAATAAGAGAAAGTGAGTATAAAATAAGAGAAAAATGTGTTTCATGTTTATGTAATTTTATTAAACTTGGTTTTGATTTTTATACTTCTAAATTGATATATTAAACATCTAAATTTATTTAGCATGTGAATTTAGTTTTCTCTAACTTTGTGACAATGTTTGATATTCACTAAATGGCAAGTTTTTTTTTTAAGTCTAAATGTTAAGTTTAAACAAAAAAATTATGTATGTAAAAAATTGAAGGACTAACATCATCAGTTTGAATTAAAATCAAGTTAAAGAAAATGTATAGGGACTAAAAATAAAATATTTTCTAGTAATAACAGCTCACAATTCATATTTCGACATCAACTTTTAATACATTTTTATGAAAAAAATTGATAAACATGTAAAATAAAAATGATAATAGAAAATATTATAATTTTGTATACTTTGAATAATTTTAAATATATATATAGAGAGAGAGACAGACAGAGAGAGAGATGTACACATTTTAAGTGTGAAAAAGGAATTTTCTTTAAAAATGGTAAATAAATTATTGTTAAGTGAAAGATACATTAATTTTTCTAATTAATATATCATTTAGTTATTTAATTTAATAATTTAAGTTTTAAATTATTTTTTATGATTTTTTAATGACTTTATATCAAGATATAGATTTAGAAAAAGAAATAACATTTTTGAGATGAAATAGGACTTTTAAATTAATAGATTTGGGTGTCACGATTCAAACAGTTAAATTGGTTTAATTTATGGGAATTTTGAGTAAAATAAAATAATACTTTAAAAATTGAAGTTTAATCGAAACTGCCAAGAAAACTCATCTATTTGGTGCCAACTTTATATAAATGCTTTACAATATAAAAACACTCATTTTTAAATAAATTATTTAAAGATTTTGTTTTCTATTCGGTCAATTCCAACATCAAAGCAATCTTTAAATAAAATAATTTGAAATTGAAGATTTAGATAAAAAATATTAAGAACTAAAATTATAGATATGAAAATAGACTTTGCATTAATAATTAAATTTTTTTTACATTGATAATATATAATCATTAAACTTATAAAAATATAATCAAACTTGTTTTGGAATAGGGACTCAATTTAATTGTGGTTCATCAGGTTTGAAAATTAAACAAGATAACCCAATGTTTAGATATGCAAAACTACATATGCTGGAATATTTTAATATATATGTTTAATAATAGATGGTTGCTTAAAATTTCTCTTAAGAATTTTGGAAACGATTGATTGCATTTTTTTCTTTTGCTTTAGATTGATTGCATTAGATATAATTATCGTTAAATGATAGGTTAACAAAGCTATAAAAAGCTTATATTTAACATTATTTTGATTGCATTAGATTCATGAATCTCCTTTCTCTGTCGATGTCTGCAACTTTCAACATTCATTAATACAGACCACGCGCTAGGGCTAGGCAACAAATCTTGGCTAGAATTGAATCTGAAGTCTCTGGGAGAAAATACTTTTAGGTTGATTTTAGTGGGTGTTTTGGTAGAGCATGTAAAATTTTCATTTTCGGATTGAGTAGCGAGTTTGATCCTTATGGTTGAAACAATTTTTCTTTTTAGTTTTTATAGTTTAAAACATCTTATTTTGTTCCTATAGTTACAATTTTTAACCTTTTTAGTTTTTGTTATCTAAAGTTGCATAACACGGTTACATTCAGATTTTTTAAATTGCTACAAAACGGGTGGTGTAAAACCGTATAAAACAAAAAGCACATCAAATGCCATCAAGGCTCTCAACTTGTTCATGAAAATTATCGCGCGTGACTTTGGCCTGGCCCTGGTAGATGGATCACAACAACAAAAACCTTGTTTTTTAATTTATGGTACAGTCAAAATCTCCTTTTAGCAGTTTTACAACACCAGCTCCAATTTTGAAGTGATTTTTAAAAAAATTGGATGTAATAGACAACTAGAGCCTAAGTAGTTTTAAAAAAATGACAACTATAGAAATCAAAAGGATAATTACACTGAAAATGAAAAATTAAAATGTAAGAAGTAATGTGATAGAAATGAAAGAGAAAGATATGAAATAAATAAATGAAAATAAGACAGAGTTTAATAACTATGAAAAAACTAATAATATAAAGTAGATTTATACTGTTAATCAATAAAAATAGTCAAATTTTAAAATAATTATGATAAAAATTAATAAATTCTGTATATATAATATTTGAATAAATAATCATTTTGATTATATTCTTTAATATGTAAACCGGTGATAATTTAGTTTAAAAAAATTACTTAATATGTAAAAAAGTGTAACATTACTTCCAATTGCACAACTTAATAATAATTTGGTATTTAACCATTAAATCTTAATGATAAAATAACAAGATATAATTGTTACATTTTTTATACAATAAATCTTTTTTTTTCTTTGAGGGATTAATAATTGGTCGCTAAATGAGTTTTTTTTAATGACACATCCAAGATCATAATAATCATTTACCCTATAATAATTTACCATTAAATGACGATAAAAAATCTTTTGACACATTCAATACATAACCTATTTTTTCAATAAGACAAAAGAAAAATATCATAAATGATAGGGTAAAATATTTTTTTACTCTATGTACTTTTGATTAAACTTAATTTTAGTCACTGAACTTTAACTATGATTAATTTGGTCTGAACTTTACAAAGCAATTGTTTCCATCCCTCCTCACACATGACATTAACACCAAAGAAGGATCAAAATACTCACTACTTTTGTAAATTCAAGGAATTGATAAAAATTGAAGTTGAGGAGCTAAACCTAAGTTTCACCAAAAATACATATACTGTAAACGGATCTTACCTTAAATGATACTACTAAACTAAGAATCTTGCTAATCAATATCCTTAAAAAAAATTAATGCATAAATCACAGCAAAACAAAAAATAAATCATATTGTACTTTCTAATAAAAAACTTTCGATTCTTAGTTTCTTGCTCATAGCATTTGCCTACTACTAATACTATTTTTTCAAAAAGAACAAAAAAATGTGGTTTATGTATCGACAAAAGTTTTGTGTTCGTTTTGTTTGTCTTCCCAAAAACAGAAGAGAGAGAGAGAGAGAGAATGGTGTACGGTGATGATAATAATGATACTCTTGCTCGCGTATGTGGGGAAAGCCAAAGGGCATTTTTTCCAGTAAGAGTGTAGCATTAAACTAGTATATATCTATGACTCTCCCACCCTCTCTCCCACACACACCACAACCAAAAAGGCTGCTCCTTTTTATTTGTGTTGGTTTAAGCTAAAGGCCTCATCCTCATTCTTTTCTTCTTGTTCGATGCTAACTCTCTTTGTTTTTCCCACCCCAAAATTGATTCAGTTCAGATAATAACACACCCCATTATGCATATAGATCAGTCACACCGATCTGGCTAACTAGCTACTTGTCATCTATACGTTTTGCATGACTCTCTCTGACTCCATGTACAGAAAGTCAGAGATCAAGAGAGAGAGAGAGAGAGAGAGAGAGTTTTGTGTTTCCCAACATGGTTTTGGTTGGAGTTTATGGTTCTTGTCTTCTTTTTTTTGTTCTATTTAATTTATTTTCAAAATCTTTTCCTCTTCTTTTGTTGATCTACCTTCCTCATCTGCTGATGCATCTTCCATGATGTTCGTTTTTTCTTGTTTCTCTCTCTCTTTGTATCTCAGGATGTTAGACACAAACCCTAAATTTCTTGGGAAAAAATTGTTCCTTTGGGAACAAGCATGTTAGATCCTAGATTTGCTGCTTTTCTTATCACCATATTTCATGATGTTTTCCATTAAAGGATATTACATTTTCTCCCTCAGATCTGACCCAGTTAAGACTTATATCCCTTCAGATTTTTCATTTTTGTGTACCTTTTTTTCTTTGATTCTGTGAACTTTCCATATTTAGGAAGCTATTGTATGTGTACTTGGTATCTTTGATTCCTTCCATTTGGACAGAAATTGACAGAAGAGAGTGAGCACAAAGAGGCACTTGATATAAATCTATATCACTGCTTTTGTGTGCTCACTACTCATTCTGTCGGTTTTCATGTACCAGAAAATTCTCCAAGTCTACTAAGTTTCTTCATAAACCAAAACCAAACCACACCATCCTCTCTCTCTCTCTCTCTCTCTCTCTCATTTTGATGGAGCTGATGAGAAATGTCTCTCACTGAAACAGGTTACATATATGGTTATATATTTCATTATTATTCAACCGTGAAAAAAAAGGTTATAGTAGTATATGGCTTTGGTGCTTTGCAAATAAGTATGCTTTTATTTTATTTTAACTTTTAATTATGGGTCTTACTAACCAGTATTCTTAAGGTATTGGTTAAGGAACTCAAATGAAAAAATAATTATTGGATAAATCATAGAAATATGTAAAAAAAAAGTCATAAGTAATGCAATTTTTGTTATTCTCCTTTCTCAATGCCCTAAGAGCATGTTACCATTTGCCTTTAACTATTATTATTAGGGTCTTGCTAACCAGAATCCCAAGGATATTGATTAATGAATTAAAAGAAAAAAGTTTTTAATATGTAAATCATAGGAAAAAGAAAAAAAAAATGCAAATTTATACCTCTTAATAAAAAAAAAATTTATACTCTTACTTTCTTAACTAGTGACCTTAGGGTATTTATTAGCATTTGCCATTAGTTGAACACACACAAACTTGTTCATAGATTGGCTTTATTATGGTTTATAGTATATACTAGTCATTTTGCAAAATGGATAAGTGTGACTTTAACCTTGCACAAGGGTGCCCTGATGACTGTGCAGATCTTAATAAGGGCATCTTGTTTTTATCTCTATACATGTGTATTTTGTATGCTAGCGAGTGGTGGCAGGGACCATTCACGTTATATAGTATGGTCCACACTGGTTGTGTTGTTCACTTTCTAGCGTCTAGCACTCTAGCTAGCTATATTATCGTTTTCCTGATTTCATATTTTTAAGTATATGGAGCATGCGGGCCATTAGGTGTGGTTCTTTGCTGTGATATAAGATGTTCTCACCTGAAACAGTATGTGGCTTAATTTGTTACAATATATCCAAAACAGTACAATTTTGTGGTCTGATTCTTAGGAAGCAACCCTATAGTTAGGTTGATGAATATAGGGTTTATCATTTACCCACCAAAAGTTGTCAGAATAATACCCCATTTGAAAACAAGAGTGTAGTGAACAGTCAAATGGATTAAGTTTGTTCTTTTATTTTTGTAATGTATTATGAATTTACCAAACTGTGTTAACGTTCTAGTGTAGGACATTTTCTGTATTTGATCACCATAAACTTGATAAATAATGTATTTTATATGAACAATCTGTAGCCCTTATTTTTTGTTTAAATTGAATATTTCTTCGTAACTAATATTAACTTTGTTAGTCTTATGTTATGAGCAGTAATTTGGGCTTAATTCGAAATTTAATTTCAATTACTGCTTTGTTGTAATTGATATACTACTAGCATATTACCTTTCTTTTAACAGTAAAATCTCTACTATTGGTATAATTGCTTGTAATTAATTATTTATATTGAAAAAGTACTGATATTCTTATACTGTGTCTATGCTAGACAAGAAGCATATATCAATTTGTTACTGAAAAGGTTAATAATTAAACTCTTTATGTCGGCTGTACTTGTATTGGTTAGCCAAATTCAAATTGCATAGTCCAATATTTACAAATAAATAAAAATATAGCTAAAAACAACTTGCAAAAGCAATAGCCTTTTTTTCCTAGCTACATGATTAATGACACCACCAATATAATTGACTATTGATACTTGTCAGATTTTTCGATTGGGAATTTTGAGACAAATATCAAAGATCAATACCTTATGTTGTGTATGGTAAATTTCTATTTTGAGATTGTCATCCCTGCAATCCTTACACAAGTTTTTTTTTTCTTAATCAAATTCTCAACCTACCATGGTATTATAACACATAATTTGCAGTGAGTAATTCATATTTGAGAATTTGATATTGACTATACATTGAGGTCCTTATTACAAAGCTCTCCTCATTAACCCGTGCTTAGGACAGGCTATATGAGACCATATAGGCATACAGTTAGCTAAATATCTAAACATAGCAAATAATTACTACCTTTATAATAAGTTGCTTTTTGACAATATTTTAGCTTTTTTTCTTGTTATATATGCTGTGATCTAATATGAAGTGGAAATTGAACTCCTGGTCCCAGAAAATTTACTGTATTTAATCATGATAAATGATGTATATTCTATGAACAAGCTGTTGCTTTATTTTTTTCTGAGTTGATTCTGATATGAAAGCATTGACTTGAATTTAATTTCAAAGTATATTATGTGCTTTAGTATAGTTCATGTGATACTGAAAAATAATAATTTTGATAGCTTTGTGTTTAATTTTCTTATAATCAGCAGTATGTAACTTGGATTCAAAAATTAAATTTCAATTTCTTGTTGGTTGTAATTGATATGGTTAAGGGCAGTAGCATAACTCCTATCTTATAACTGTGAATTCTCTACTTGTTATAATTTCTTCTATCGTCAAGTCATGTTGGATAAGTACTGACATGTTTACAGTGTCTATATATCACACATGAAGTTTTAATTTGTTATTGAAAATGTTCTCTTAGCAATCCAAAAGAATCTTTGCTCAGTAGTAAACACTTAACACCTTATATTTTGTAGGTGTTCTTGCGTTCGTTATAAAAATTCAATTTGAATATATTACTCCCATATAAATGGCAGACTGGAAGTAGTTATTGGCTATTAACATTAGTATTTAACAATAATTACTGCAGTTTAGAACAGCGAATTCAATTATCTCATGATTTCAGGTTGATTGGTTTTAATGGACATTGATCATGTTGATACTAAAAGCCTTGGAAGAATTAATTTAAAATGCAGCAGAATCTATTGATGTTGTTAAGGTAACTGACTAATTCATGTACCATTTTATATTTTACTTTTATTGATGGTCTATATTTCTATTTTGTTTATGCACTTTCGTGAAAAATAAAGAGATTAGCAGTTAAAGTTAAATGATGTAAGACTCTATTTTTGTTATATTTTTTCTGTAGTTATTTTTTCTTGCACCTTTATCTGTAATGTATCAGCAGTTCTTTACATTTGAATTTTATAGTTATCATTTCATAGTACTTTTTGTAGGATGTGGTCAATATAATTTCATTTATGATTGCAGTAATTATAATAGAGGTTCAGTTTTTGAGAGATCTAGTTCCATGTTTGACTTTTATGCTCTATGAATTATTCTTAATTAGTAAAGATACTGAAATGATTGGATGTTCCTTCTTCACAATTCAGAATGTCCGTTGCTTAATTTTATGCTTGTTTTTTCTGCCATCAACCTGGAAATGACGTGTTCGTGATTTTCACTATTTTATTCACATCTAGATTAAGTTCATGCCAATTCGCAATCAACAAAATTTAAAGGCTCTATTTCTTTCCCAATTGCTTTGTTAAGTTATCAATTAATATATCAAATACAATCGTATATATTAGTTGTGAATAGTATTAATTGTTTGTGATTTGTTTTAGTTTGTAATCCAGAAATTAGCCTTTTTGAATTTTGAAATTATTAATTTAAGGTTATGACTCTTTTTGTGATCATCTGTTGTTATATGGATCAATCACCACCGTAATTTAGATGAATGGATTGTTGATGTAGCAGAAGTTTGATATATATTTTCTTTTCATCAATGTTATAAATCTCATTGTCTTAATTATGTTTACAAAACTATATATAATTATATTTACAAAAGTATATATAATGCTTTTATAATATATTTTTACATGCCTTTTTTTGTACCAATTTTTACAGGCCTAAAAACCATAGAAATACTCCAAAGTAGAATTTAATCATATTTAAATGAATACACAACTAGATAAAAATTGAGTCTTGAAAAGAAAATTCATCTTCAGCTTTTATTCTAGGGTTTTTTACCCTAGCGAATGCACAGGAAACCTTTCAATATGTTCTATAATTTTATTTTAAAACTACAGAAATTTATAAAAGCAATTAGCCGTTTTTATATATGAATATATGATATTGTACATTAATTTGGTTGATGAGTATATGATTTTATTTGGTATATATATAACTTTCACTAAGATATTAATTATATTTGGTCTTGCTAGATATTTTTATTTTTTATATTGATATATAAAACCCTTCTAAATTGCAGTTTGATCTTTTAAGGAATTTAATTTCTCTTGAAATTGTGCTGGGAAGTCCTTTATACATTCATGCTCTTGCTAATAACTTATGTTTTACTTGATTATTATGTCTGCTTGTATGCAATCTAGCTATATAGTATATTTGCATCTTTTATATATATATATAGACAGTTTCTTGAAAATTTTGGTGATGAATAGTGTGCATTAATCTGTCTTAATAATACTGCTTTCGCAGAAGCAAAAATTGTTGCTTCTTGGTATAGGTGGTCTGTTTCTTAATTTTGCTTCATTTTTTTATTCACATTAATAGATTTTGTTTGTTTTGATCAATTCTTGCAGGCTACACTTGAGTCTGGCTTGTGGTGTGGTCTTCTTGATTATGTTATATTTTGAGTTTTGTTTAAAGCTCCTACTCGATATGTGCTAGTGAGCCGTGGAAGATTCTGCTAGTTAGTTTTAGAACCATGTCATACTGCAAAACTTTTGTGATATTTTCAGGTGTTGGATTTTGAGCAATTAGATAATGTGCTGCACTTGAAAGTTGAAATCCAATCTATGATCAATTTCGACAATTTTTTTTTATCGCTATGACATTCCAAATTCAAATAATAATGGCTGTGGCTGTAAATCATAATTTGACTGTATTTGTATGATTTACAAAAGGATTATACTTTGTGTGAGGAGAAATTGGTGTAACACTAAATGAGAAAAGGATGACAAATATCGATTAAAGTGATTTGAATACAAACGAATAAAGATAGCATAAGAGGTACTAATGAGAAGAGTATTGCATGAACTTTTAGCCCTGTGAGGAGGTGAAGTACAATAGGGGAAGTTCTTAAGAGGGAATTTATGTAAATAACATCTCGGAAACTGAGTATTTAACTTTGTTGAATGTTGTTGTGTAATAATTAAGGTTTAAAAAAATGGTCCGTGACCGTGATTTAAGCTGTAACATTAAGGTTTTTTAATTGTCTACTATCACAATTGGAATTGTATTATTGCATTTGTTTGCAATTTGTTGTGATATCAACAATGTAAAGAAACGCAACGTGACTGCGATCGATATTTAGAATCTTGGTAATAATCTTGACTTAGTGAAATAATATTTTTGCTATATGCTTAGGCAAATGTTTAGCTGTTGAACATTTTTTTAAGGATAAGACCTATTACATTTCTACAGGTATTTTGGGTGTTATTTTTAAATTAGAATTCAAGTTTTATTTCAACAACATATGATGATGACTTTTAATGTAAACTTCTTATTATGAATATTTTATGACGAAAATTCTAATTCTAATTTAAGAATAACATCAAAACAACTAAGAAAATTCAATTAAACCTAAATACTTCACATGCGTAAAGATTTCCTAGAGGCTTTTTATGGCGATAATTTGGAGTTTATTAGTAAGTTAAATTTATATAATTTTGTTATATTTCTCAATAATTTTTAATCAATAAAATTATATTTGATAAAGAGTAATATTAACATTTTATATTATTTGAATCTCGCGATACTAACCCAATCCTTGGTTGCAACATGCAATTTTAAAATGAACAAAAAATATTATTATTTAATAATTCATCTTGATAAAGCTTAAATGAAGTGGTAATTGATGTGTGGTTGGAGCTTGGAGGTTTGTTTGGTTGACTGGAGTGGAGAGGTTTAACATTTAACTAAGGACAATGAATTTCAATACTTGTGTAATATAGGAGTATTTGGTTTGTTATGATTATTTTTCGATAATCGGGTATTTCTTAAACACACTAGGTAGGTTTTAAGATTAAAGATACCTAGCGCACATAAAAATGCATGCGAGTCTTAGTGATTATGATATGCTTTTGATGCACGAGATTTGATTCTTTGTTCATTATGCATCCCTTAATCAAACACGCTTCCTCAACACCTGACATAAAGCACTCTTGTCCGTTGTTTTATTAAACTACATCATGGTACTATGTAACTAACGGTTCCACATTCTTAGTGATGATCCTCTAATAGCACTCTTACCTAGGAGTGGCGACTGGTGATGAATTAATGTAGTTTTATGGTGTCTTACTATAAGATTTTTCAGAATAAATCTAATCACAACATATACTGTTACTACAGTAGAAATCTCTTTTGCATCCAATGTGACCCTACGATGGATACAATAATTGTTGATAACGGATGATAGATCTTAGGCATCTGAAACAAAGGCTAAGTGTTTTTTTTTTTTTAAATTACTGAAAAAGCCAAGTTCGTTTTCATGTAATGTTGTAGCTAAGGATTAATTTTGTAGTTTTTTTTATAAAAAAATTAGTTAAATAATAGAAGAAATATTTTTGCAATATTTTAAAAAATAATAATTTCCTGAAAAATCTGTATATAAACTATGTGAGTAAAATTCTCCATAAATATTTATAGAAGAAAAAAACAAAACATTAAATTTCTTAAGCTCAAATTAATTTATACATTTTAACTTTCAGAAAAGTTAATTGAGAAGAACTTCCATAAAAAATTAAGTGCATAAAAAGTTTATCTAAACATACCATATGTCACCTTTCTGAAGCTTCCAAGATCATGGTGAGTAAAATAATTAAACTCACGTTCCACAAGACAATATAAAGAAAAAAAAATCATAAATATTTATGAGCAAAACCGTAAATTTATGTGATAGAATCCATTGGCATCAAATGATATGAAAATACATCGTATGAAAATAAATTTTAATCTATGTTGTGTCAATATTGTTTCACAATAAGTTGGTATTGTTGCGTATGCTTACCATTTTAACTGGTTTAAATTATTGCCAATGGGTGACCCTAGTGATTTGTGAACTTAATTCTTAACTTCCGAGGAAAGGCACAAGGACTTGCATTTTAGTATATGAAAATATGAATGAACTAATCATAAACAGAGTATCATTCTGTTTGCTAAAATGAGAGCTATATTTAGAAATCCAAGGCAAACCAATATTTACCTATTAGCATTCAATGATTCAACGCATATTTACAGTAGTAAAATATAAAACAAGGTCACATAAAGAGAATTTAAAGAAACAAATGAAAATAAAGCTTGAATAAAAAGTAATTCTTCTGATCTCTGAATAATATTACAATAAATTACGCATTTAAGGGGGGGTAATATGCATGAATTAGCAAAACTTGCCGATGGTATATGTCAATTCATTTTACTCTAAAATTTACAAATACAACTGTATAACACAGCATTAGTTATTTTGGTTTTCAAGTCAGAATTGTCACTTTGAAATTAGAAAACACGCCATCAGCCACTTTTTGCAATAGCTCCAGCTGCAAATAGAAGATTCCTTCGGCAAAACTGCTCCAGAACACAATACAAAATTACATAACTACCAAACCAACCTTATATCTCCTTAAATCCTCATAAAGTTGAATCAAGATTAGAAATGGATAAAATGAAACAAAAAATAGATAATTAGTTAACTTACCTGGAGGGAGTAAACTGAAGCAGATTTGGTTGGCAAGCTTTTCAATGATCTGAGTCTGTTAGTATTCCCACTTCTACTAATGATGTGAAATTGCATGCTGTCAGTTTTTCCGTGAGAAGACACGAGAAATGCTAGGAACATACTCTCTTGTTGAAATTTATTGAAAATGACAATTTTGTGACTCCCACACCATATTTAATGATTTTCTCTCCTGATTTTATCATTTTCAATAAATTTTAACCAATTAAAGAGTGTATTTGAAATATTGTGTTCCTAACACTCCTCGAAAAGACAATTCCTAAAGATATAGTTGTATGTTTTCATGTCGGATAAACTACTTACTTTTCTTCATTCCTTGGAACCTTTATCCCTGTAGTTACATCCCAAAATTTGACAGTGCAATCCGCGGATCCAGATGCTAGAAGAGAACCTTCACAACTGACACATCCAACAACAAAGAACAGCAGTAATGTTAAGTTGATAGCAAAGTTGAATACCTTTGATTTCTTTTCTATGATCAAGTTGAAAAGTCTTGAGTGGGGTTGTTTGTAGGGATCACCTGAAAGCAAGTGACCAGACGCATGAGGAGTGACCGACTAAAGGTGTGATGCAACTGCCACTAGAGAGGTCCCACATCATGATGGTACCGTCTTCATCACCAGATGCCATATAGCGACCGTCGGGAGACATTGCCAAAGATAAAATCATACTCCTGTGACCAATGAAAACCCGAACACATTCCCCACTCTGTACATCCCATAGTCGAACTGTTTTGTCACTGGAGCCAGTAGCAATGTAGTTGCAATTGACATGCCACTGCACACACTAAACGAGACAGAAGAATAGGTAAACATTACATAATATAGATTGAAGAACTGAAGTATTCTTTACGTACACATAATTAAAAAATAATAATAATAATCCATCTATGGATAAGAGTGGAAGGAAAATGAGTAAAACAGATCGACACAATTATGGACCCCCCCCCAAAAAAAATATATATATTTATATATATATATATATATATATATATATATAAGGAAATGTAAGATTGTCAATTAGTTGCAAATACGGTATTATCTTAATGAGCGTAATGTTCAGGTGTAGATTGGAAAAGACCTTTGAAAAGGGGTAGCATCTATTTGTAGAAAAGATGGTAAAAATTCAGCCTAGGTGGTCCGGACAAGTGTGTAGATTGGAAAAGACCTTCAGGAAACCCAATAAGGATAATAGTTTAGATGGAGGGTAACCCAATTGCTAGAGGTGAAGTGAAACTAAGAAACACAATAGGCAAAACCATTAAGGATTTAGAGGTCAGTAGCTATAGACATAATTTACGACACAACATTGTGACATCATTTAATCCATGTAAATGACTCTACTAGTAGTAAAAGGCTTGGTTTTGTTGAATTAAGCATTATGTTGCCAAACAGTTCTTGGGTTATCTTCCCCCGCACTTCTCTTTTCTTTATATTTCTTGCTTTCTAATTCACTTATACTTACATTTAGAGGATTAACACAAAAATATATAAAATCCCCTGAAACTAATCATATAGTAGATGAATACTGTAAAATAATTCCCTTACACCATTTTGTCACATTCTCTTGTATTTATACAAGTCTCAGGAAAACCGTCAGATCTCCTTCAAAAATGAGATTCCACTTTCCTCCCCTCACAATTAACCAAACCAAAGAAATCCATAATTTCGGTGTAAGCAGTCAAATATTCTATGGCCACAATAGTTTTGGAACAAAGAAAAAAATCATTGTGATATCTCCCACAAGTCTATCCAACACGCCAGACTTTCCTAAATTTACTTGAACTTATATTCTGCTTAATTCTTAACTTCAATATATCAAGATAGAGTAGGATGAAAAGAGAAGTTAACATTAATAAATTTATTCCTCTATAATTTTTATGGGATAGACGTGTCTTTGAGCTTTGTTGTGACTTTCCACTGATGGAGTCTTCAGAGGGTTTTTTAAGTTTGGAATCAAAAATGGACTAGTTGCTCTTCATTAGAGTGCTGATTTCTTTCTCTCTCACCTCATCATCTTTGTATATGTAAGAGGATTCATTTTCAATAAATTCTTCATTTATCTAAGACAAGAGCTAGCATCCCTCTATAATTATTTTACTATCATCTAATGGTACCCTCATCAATGACGAGAAAAATGCAGATTTAACACCTCTATTCATCACCATCAGTATTTTGATGATTATCATGGAAACTAGGGAGACCCTTGCTAGGATCCAAGGAGAAAGGGATGCAGAGGCCCCATTCAACAGCAGCCACCTTATCTTAAAGGACCAAGGGAGTTGCCAAGTGAACTCAGACTCGCCAAGTGATGATTATTTTATCCTATATTTCCTTGAGAAGCATAATAAATCGCATAACTCTGGAACTACAAAGTAAAAAAAAAAAAAAAAAAATGTTTGGTGAGTTGACATACACAATCTTTATTTTGCTAATCTCTTTTATTTGTAGCTTAAGGGTCTAGGACTCAGATACCAATTTAAATGGACAAACTCAATTCACGCTTTAGTATAGCTTCCTAGTTTGTAGATAAGGTGTGTTACCTTAAAAAAATCACTGTATAGCAAATTAACATAAGCATCCAGAACTAAGTTACTTGTAAAAAAATTCTGGAGGAATCAATATACAAATAAAAAAATTGTAATTAACTAGTAGATGATACAAAATCTGGAGAAAATTAGGACAAACACGAGAGAAAAAGGATTGAATGTTAAAACTCACATCAACATCTGACAAATGCCCTGCCATTATTCTCAAAGGTTGTATTCTGTCCATTGACCAAATCCTAGCTGTTCTATCATGTGAACAGCTGGCAAAATAATGCCCTGCAGGACTAAACTGCTCCAGAAAAATAAAAACATAAATAATGTAGCATTCTAGAATGTAAATGCAGATAGTGTTGACCCAAAATTAAATAGTATAACGAAGAAAAAAGAAAGAATATATCCATTGGGTAGAGAAGAAAATCTTCACAAGCTCAGTATTTGATACTTGAGAATTGAGATAACGAAGTCCCAAAGATACTCATACTTCTAAAGTATATCTTGAGCATAAAAGAAAATTGATGAATGGGACAAGAATTATTTCTTTAACTTCCTGAGCATTAATAGATTATTACATTACAATGTCATATATTTTCATATTGTATTGTATAAAAGATTCAAGGTATCTATATTTCACATCATCTCTTTATCTCTCTCCTTCCCATCCACCATCTTATCCCACATCATCTCTCTTTCTTACATTATCTTTTGTACCAACACAATTTCTCTATTTAAAAAAACATATGGCATCACCACATCAATTACATTTAAATATCTAGATTTAAAATTATCCTTAAAGTATTCGATGAGTTGTTCTATGTTTATCATCAGAAAATATGCAAATCCATAGAAGTTATAAAAATTCAGATGATAGATTTATACCTGAACATCCCAAATTGGGTAATTGTGACCCTTGTAACAAACAAGATTGGCATTAAGCTTTGTACTCCATAATCGAACTGCATTATATAAATGTGAAAAATAATAAAATACACTATCAAAAGTGAAGAAACAGAATTAGGAAAGAACATGCAAATGGGATCAAATAAACATACTAGTTTTGTCTGCTGAAGAAGAAAGAATAAAATCCCCAGTAGGACTAAAAGTAGCTGCATAAACTGGCCCTGAATGACCTTGAAACAATGTGCACTGTGTTTTCCAACTATTTTGCCAAATATTTTGTTCATTTTGTGATGTGTCATTCCCTCCCTGTGAAAAAGCTGATGATAGCAACAACTGAAGTATTATAACAAGTAAAACATAGAACTCATTTGATCATATCAAGTTGCTCAAAACTTGACAAACTTCCTTCAATCAATCTAAATTTTGCTAAATAAAACCTTAGTTTTGACTTTGTTCAACTCAGCATTCATATTTTTTTTGTTAGACACCTTAACGTTTTAGCAACAGACAAAATATTTGAGCTCAAGAAGCCAGTTTCATATGCAGGTCAACAACAAATTATATTAGTGAAGGACCAATCCCTGCCAAAAAATTACAATGACATCACTCTCAAATGAATGAAATGATATTTAAGATCCACTAGTGAACTCACTGTTTTTGGTAACCATATTATTGGTACAAAGTATCCACCAGCTTTGCCGATGACTAATATCCACCGCGTAATTTAGTTGGTCATCTTTAGTGGAGTCTTCCCTTCCAACTCATTTTTTCTATTCACAAGGTTCGAATCCAAGACTTTGCTTATTTAAGGGAACAGAGTCCAGTTCTGAGTCCAGTTCTACTCAAACTAACGAGTTGTTGGTGAACTCATACTGTTTTACTTCACATTCTTATATGAAAAGTTTTTCCCCCCACAAATTCTAAAAATCATAAAGTCTATAAGAAAATGCACCATGAATGAGTTATAGATTACTTCCACAGAATCCGGTCTAGTAACTCCCACAAAGAGGAGAGGTACTGATCATAACTTTCTTTGTATACAAGATAAGGAAAATTTTGTGTACTTATCAAGAGGTGATACAATCATACAAGTTAAGGAATTTAACAGAGTTTTACAACCCATATGGGGCACTGCAGCACATTATAGATAACAACCATACTCATAGTGAAACTTCTAATCATATTCATGTTTTTCAAGCAAAGAATGCAACAAATTTACTCAGCTTGGTCTAAACAAAAGAAATTTAGATATAAACTTACAAGTGGTGGGTTGTTTTTCAAGTTTCGTCATATCCCAGACCTGCGAATACAAGCCACAATAATTAGCACAAGTTCACATTATATGCAATGATAAAGTTCTTAAGGGAAAGAGGGTGTTAGTTTGGAGGGGTGGAAGGAGGAGGATGACGAGAAAGAACCTTTAGTGACGAGTCAGAAAATCCTCCAGCAATCAATGATCCATCATGTGATATTGATGAACAGCTTAAACTGGGTAGATGAGCAAAAATTCAAGGGTTACCCAACAGAAAACCAAACACAAAATAAACTTGTTCTGCCAAAGTATAAGACATTACCCATTATGTGTATTTACAATTGTGTAGAAGTTAACTGAAGGGAGAGCAACACTACTCAATTGTACTCGATTCCGTAAATCTTCTAGGATGGAAAGTTCTACATCCGTTGAACTGCAAGAATGCAACATTACAATTCAACAGAATAGAACTACATATCTTCGATGGAGTGCTTTTGTATGACTTTAATGTTATCTGGTTTGTATTATAGATTATAGAATAGAGCTACTATCTTTGACTCTGCAGTTCCCACTGAAAATAAAATAGCATGATGTCTTCTGGTTTAATCTACATCCTACACAGAGTATACAAGCCAATTCAAAAAAAAAAAAAAAAATAGACTTGGAAGAATACACTGTGGGCAAGGGTAGCTCTGGTTTAATGCGAGGTGCTGCAGATACAGTGTTAGCTTCTGGTTTAGCATTTTTTCCTGTTGCACTGCCAACCTTATCCTTTTTTGCCTTTTTTATTGAACTACCTTGCTTTCCTCCATCAATTGACCTTTTCTAGAAGAGAAACAAGTGTAAAACAAAAGAGAAAAACAATTAACACTTTTTGACAATCAAACATAGAATCTGCAGTATTAAGGTGATCAAAGTACATTCAAATGGAACTCATGCTCAACTTTTTTATAGGTGCATAAATTCTGAGAAACAAATCATATCAGGTTATGTGGTAAAAGCATTTGCAAAATAAAACATAAAAAGTCAGAGGTGCATTTTAAGAACAGATGTAACCTTAATCTCATCATTCTCTCCCTCTTTGCCTTCCCCTTCACCCTTTTCTGTGTCTGAAAGCAAGGACCCAATCTTATCTACACAGTCTTCTACAGAGTCTTCAAACATCTATGTCGGAAATAATAATGAGATTGAAACCGAACCATTATTGAACAGGTCATTAATTATTTAAATAAAAAACATTCAATTTAAGAATTCAATAAAGAACTTTTCTGGACTGGAGTTTGGGGTGGATGATTGGCACCACATGGTTATCAAACTCTCGACTTAACTCACTAACTCTTACGAGTTTACGAGTCCACTTACCCTATGTGAGTTGACTCATGTGCAACTCTCTTTTTAGTAGATTCTGGGTAGATTCTCGGTAGACTCCATGCAAACTCGGTAGACTCTTGAGTTTACCACTGAATCAGCAAGTTAAAAAAATTAGACCAAAACATAGATCGTTTTGGGTTGTTTTCTGTGCGTTTAGGGTTCAACATACCTCCATTTGGTGTGTTGTTCTTGAATCGAACCCTCACCTCTAACAATATCAAACCCTTCTTCTCCAATAACATCAAACCCTCAATGGGAATGCTCTACCACTACTATCACCTCCGCAAGTTCTTATCTAGTAGTGATGCTTAACTAGACTTGGTTATTTAAGTATTATGGAATTTATGGTTAACTATTTTGCTTTATTATGTTGTTGAAATGTTTAATTGGTATGTTATTTATAGGTATTTTGTTATTATTTTTATATGAAGTAGACTCTTACAAGTCTATGGAACTTCCACAAGTCTACATACACTATCGAGTTTGATAACCTTGTGGCACCAGATGTGAGTCCATGGGCTTTATCAACTCGACACTACTCATGCTTGAAAAATACATTAAATTATGTCTTCGCGTATCAAATATTTTCTTTTCATATCGATACGTACGATATTTTTCCAGCAATTAATATCCATAGTATTGTGATTAGTATAAATGAGGGTTAGTTCTCTAGGATTTATGAACATATGGAACACATCAATACATTGTAATACATCTCAGTTAATATAAATTAGTGTAAGATTCTCTTTCATCTCTCTGTCTCCCACTCTCCCTCTATACCTAAAACCCATAATTTTAACAATGCCAGAACAGCTGGTCCAAATTAAAACCATAACAAGCATGACACCAGTGGCTATAAATTAGAATTTAAATTAAACCTTTGTAAGCATATACCTACACTGCATGGATACTTCTAAATGGATGTCGTACCCATATTGAGTACATATCTGATAATCACCTATCACTTAAAAGCAAGTCAGTCCATGCAAAGCACCTTATTTTGTTACTAAATAATTTTGTTTACAATTAAATGAAACAAACTGCTATTTCACTCCCCTTCAAATACATTATAATTATAATAAAGGACAAGAAAAGTAAAGTTAAGTTGTTTTAAAAATTTTGGAGGAGCCATGGCTTCCGCACTCTGGACAACAAGTCTGATATGTAAATATAAATAAGAAAAGAATGTTAGTTATTAGTCAGCTACTGTTAGATAAGATTTCATAGCTGTTGGGTAGCTTCCTATAAATAAAGTAGGGCTGTTATATTTTAGACAGGCTGGAACAATAATAACAGAAGTTCAGTGCACAGCTTCTTTGATCTCTCTGTTTCTCTCCTCTTTCTATCCTCTCTATTCTGTTCTTCCCTTTTCCCCTTTATTTCTCTGTCTTTCTGTTTCTTTCTCTTTCCCACCTAAATTCTATATCACACTACTCTTAAGTCTGGCAAAATCAAAGATTCTGCTCATTCAAAATTAGTATTCCACACATCAATCCAAGTACAATGATGAAATTATGACAAGGGAAGTAACAGATGTTACAGCTATATAGTAAGCTGAGTCAGAATGCTGACTCAGCACAACTGTTAGTATTAGATAGCCAGCTGTGCTTGCTGAGCTTCTCTCTTGTATAAATAACAGAGTCCTAGCACTCTTGCAATTTTGAATCATTTTCACAAACAGATAATGAAAACTCCTTTCTCCTTTTCTATCTTTCTCTGTATTCTTTAAATTGACTGTTGACCCAAGGCATTAAAATCGTGAATTGCAGAAAAGTTAGCATTTTTAAGTTTTGAAAGTTTCAGGTATTCTACATGCTATTAATACACTTTTTGTTACAACAAAAGCTTGCAAAGGTAAGAAACTGGTTGCATTGATAGAAACAAAAAGAGCAAGATAGTTTATAACATTGTCTAGTTTTGCCAATATATTAAAGGACTCACCCCCCAAAGTATTGCTTTCTGGTTTATCTGGTTTGCTTCATCCTTGATGTTTCCAATGAGGGAAACAGCTTCTGGATCATCAGAAGTTGAGCTAGGTTGTCCCGCTGTAACTGCAGTGCAACAAAAATGAAGTTTATGCGAAACTGACAAATTCTAATGAACAGAATCAACACACGCAACTTAAAATGAGGAAAAGTACCTTGGAAGCTAATATGCTCATTGATAATACCAATTATTTTGGTGGATTGCATACTGTGTAGATGTTGCAACAGAAGCTCGTAAGAATACTGCCAGAAGCCCAAAACATTAACTACTATCAGATTTTTCAATGTATAGCTCTTTCTTTATAAAGTAAAAGTAAATGTAATGACCACAATAATGAAAATTCTGAAGAAGAAAAAACTATAAATAAAGACAAGATGGTGTTTATTTATAGTTTTGATTTTCAGAAACTGCAAATTAATAGCCATGCATGCATTCTTTCAAAAAGTAAAGCATCATCAATACTAGTAAAAAATAAGATCACAGTATGATAGTTAAACACGGAAAAGAAAGCCCAAAAGGGGCGCAATATTTCTGGAGTTCTCATGGATTATGAAACTAATTGAACAAAATGTTTAATTTTAATAACTGAAAAACAGTTCAATAAAAGCATATTGATAAATTAATCTAGGTAAATAAAGACATTACCCCACATATCTTTATGTTGAATTTACTCTGCCTAAGGGAATGAGCGAATTCCATTTCCTGAGTAAGAACAATATTATAGGATTATATAATGCTAATGATCCAACAACTTCAAGAAACATAAAAGATATATCATATTTTAGACAGCAACAAACCTCCAAATGAGTAGGAGAAAGAACTAGTTCCAACTTTTGAAGGTCTCGCGCATGCATCATTTCATGGTCTTCACGAAAGGTATTGAAAAAGTTCCAAGCTGAGAATATCCAATGGAATCATGAATCATGAATACAGAAGCATAAAACACATGTTGCGCTAATGGCCTCATTAAGGAGCTTTAAAATTCAACAAAAATAATTATGATAATAATTATCACTAAATGTGTGGGTGTATAAATATTTCAAAACTCATACCTTCCTGAAGATTCCCTTTTGCCACAAGATCCATGAAGCAATGGATAAATAGTGGATAAAGCACACGCAGCAACTCATGCTGCAAAGAAGAAGAGGCAAACAATGTGTAATAACTATAGAACTGAAAAACAGCAATTTCACAAATGAACTGAAAACAAGACAGTAACCAAACGGCATGTTACCTTGTATGAGTCAAGTGACCTGTATGCCCATAATCTTAGTCTACCATACCCATCATGGTATCTAGCAGAACCTCTCTCCAATCTGCAAAATAAAGGGTTTTCATTTAAAAATAAAAAATAAAAACACTCTCTAGAAATAACATGCATTGAAAAAGTAACCTAATGTAGGGTCCAGGCAAACTGATGAATATGTTCTAGGAAAAGATGTAAGAAACCCTCTTCAACAGCTTGCAAGATGTTTTTGAAGGAGAACTATCCAATTCAAAACCATATTTATGCAATAGTTTTATTGTGAGACGCTCAAATGTCAAAAGCAGATACCATTGCTGATTTAAAAATTAAAAGCAAACTTTTCTTAGAATGTGGATTATGGGCTTAACTCAATCCTACAAAAAACCAGCTTGTTAGGTGAGGGTTGCCCACCACTTATATACTTTATCTCAACACTAATCTCTAGCTGATGTGGGACTTGGTTTTTTTTTCCAATAATTTCAAATAGGCCTAGCAAACTAACTGACAGTTTCATCATCTTAATTCGAAAGTATTTTATTTCCCAATTAAAAACAAAAATATTGGGAAAACCACTAAATTTTTTCTCCCTCGTTCACAAAAGTAAAACCACACACCTATCCTTCATGTCTTACAATGAAATTCAATATAAACTTTCATTGAAGTTCATCCTCTATATTTACTTACATGAGCAAGCAAGACTGTTTACAACCAAACTAATTAGCAAGGCATGGTAGTGTGGGAGGAAAATGCTATTTATAAAAAATGCACCATCACATTACAAATTCCTATGCTTTTCTTACAGAACAGACAGATGCATCTTCGAAATATGAAATATAACTCATATGTTAGGCACTAAGGTGGGCAACTGCACCCGCTGAAATTTCACAATTTCATTGACCCGTACCGATTTAAAACTAAAATTTCCACTTACATAGTCTAAGTGTTGAGAGCGAGCCCTGACATAACAGTAAAGTAGTGTCTTGATGACTTATTGGTCATGGGTTCAAATCCGGAAACAGCCTCTTTGCATATGTAAGGGTAAGGCTACGTACAATATTTCTCTCCCTTACCTGCGCATAGCGTGGAGCCTCTAAGCAATGGGGTACGTAGTTTTTTTTTTTTTTTATAGTCTAAAAGTGTTATTGGGTGAACCCAAGGTATCCCCATCAGAAGTCAAAGACTAATCAGTAATCACTCGATATACTGAGATCTATTATTAAGGAGCTTACCTCTCTCAAGTCTCAACAAACCCTAGAATTCGAACTCCTAATCACATGCTTAAAGGGCAAGCATAACTGCCAACCATGCCATATAATTCCTAGACCTTCATAGAATTCCTAGACCTTGCATAGTTTAAGTTTTTACTACAGTTACACCCAAATTTTTCTTTTACAGGACTTAAAACACAAGCACTCACACACCTACATATATATAAAATAAAAGTAATTTCATCTATGACAAATCGACAACAGCTCCATATTTCACGAATGGCACTAACGCACTGGTAGTTTATGTCTAATTTCTATTATCCATTAAAATACATAGTAATTTTCATAGGCAAAAGGGTTAAAATTAAAGAAACGAAAATGCACGAAAATTGAAACGAAATAGAGAAAGAGAAAGTACTGGGCGCGATTGAGAGTGCTGGGTTGGAGAGATGAATCGGTGTTGGTGAGTTGAAGTTGGTCATCGTTTTGCGTAAACCCTTTCTGCTTGAGGTACCCACTCACACAACCTTCTATTTGATCTTCATCCATGGCCAAAACCACACCACAGAAACAACAACAACACTCTAAGATTCGCTTCGTTTGTGATTGAAGAAGACTTTCCCTTTCTTCTGTTTCAATAATTTTCTCTCTCTATTTCCCGCACTACTTCACAATTTCACGAATAATATTAAAAAAAATGTGCGTAAATTTTTTCGGATTATTATTTTTTTCATTTTTTTTTTATGTTTACACTTTACAGTTTACTGTTTATCTCTTTTGAAATTATTTTTATATTTTATTTTTAAATGAAATTTCAATCATTAAAAAAATATTTATTTATGTTCAATTTTAATATTATATGATAATTTATATAATTAAAATATTATAAATTTTAATTATATAAAAAATCATCTCATAAATGTTTTGATCATGTATTTAAATGAATGTTAACAAAATTAATTTTAAATGGAATTAATTTTAAAATGATGTAATTTATGTTTAAATAAATTTATTATAAAATTAAATTACAAATAAAATTTAATTCAAAATTTTTGATTTAATGAAGAATTACTTAAAGTTATTTTAATTCTGAATCAATGATGTAAAATTAATTTTGAATTCTTTTATGAAAAAATTAAATATTTAAAAATATATTGAGAATCAATTTTTATTTAGAATCAATTATTTGAGCTGAAATAAACAATGCACTGATTTTATTTTGTTTTTTATTCAAATCATAATGTGATTATTTCTTTTTTTGGTTAGTTCAGTTTTTGTACTTGGGATGGGCGTTGGGCTGAAAGGAAAATCCTTTGGGAAAAACCTAATACACCCATCAAAAGGCTCATACACCCAGATTTTTTTTAAAATGCCAATACTACCCTCCATTGTTTACAACAAAAGCTGAGCACTTTTTGTTGGTTTCCATTAACGAGTTGAAGCTGGTCCTTGAGTGCATTGTGAGTAGAAGGTGTTGGTTGTGGTCGTTTTAGCTAGTGGTGTTTGCGTTTGCCGCTGTTGGGTTGCTCGGAGTTGCAGGCGATGGTGGTGCTGCTGTCGGTGAAGGTAAGTTGCATTTTTTTTCATTTACGGATTCGATAATCCGTATAGAATATACGGATTCGATAATCCGTATAGAATATACGGATTCGATAATCCGTATAGAATATACGGATTAGTTAATCCGTACGTTTGCATATGCTTGTGTGATCCGTATGGACCATACGGATTGAATAATCCGTATGATTCATACGGATTAAGTAATCCGTATGGCTCGTACGGATCAGCCAATCCGTATGGCTCATACGGATTAGATAATCCGTGCAGTTCATACGGATTGGCTGATCCGTATTGTATAAATAAATGATTTTAATTATTAAAAATTGATTATAATTATTAAAAATGGTGTTTTTAATTATTATCATGTGTTTGCACTGTCATTTATGTACGTTTGTTGTCATTTGTGAACATGAACAACGATGATGACTGGATATACGACAGTATAATGTCCGAAGAAATTGATATGAATGAAGATATCAGAGATGAACCAAGTGCATTTGGAAAAACTGATTGTTCAGTCGATTGTTCTGCAGCGTTCAATACTTGTGAGGTATGTATATTATTTATAAATTCGTTACTATTTATTAATAAGTGATTTATGGAACTTAATCTTGATTATTATTGATTTGTGTAGGTGTTCGCTTCTCGTGAGGATGTATTAAAATGGGCTAGAAATGTTGCATATGAGAATGTTTTGTAGCCGTGATAATGAGGTCGGACATGCATACTGGAAAGAAGGGAAGAACATCATTTATTTTAATTGGTTGTGAGAGAAGTGGAAAGTATAGAGCGTTCAATAAAAACATGGTACCCACAATGACAAGCACGAGAAAATGCAATTGTCCGTTTAAATTGCGAGCCAAACCAGTATCGGGAGGTGAAGGGTGGATGGTGAAATTATTATGTGGCACTCATAATCATGGTTTGGCGAACTCATTATGTGGACACCCATATGCTGGTCGACTGACAGAGGAGGAGAAGGTTGTAGTGCATGATATGACACGATCGATGGTGAAGCCTAAGAATATTCTCCTAACTTTGAAACTTGAAAGAGCATAATCTGAATAATTGTACATCCTTGAAGTAAGTAATGAATGCAAGATATAGATATCGTACGCGTATCAGAGAAGGTAATACTGAATTGCAACAGTTGATGAAGCTTCTTGAACGTGACATGTACATTCATTGACATAGAGTGAAGGATGAAAATGTCATTCGTGACCTGTTTTGGACCCATCCAGATGCGGTGAAGTTGACCAATGCATATAATATTGTTTTCCTGATAGACAGCACATACAAAACAAAAAGGTACAGACTTCCGTTATTGGACATTGTTGGTGTCACTCCTACCGGGATGACGTTCTCAGTTGCATTTGCTTTATTAGAAGTTGAACGTGTAGACAATGTTGTTTAGGCCCTAGAACGTTTTAGAGGCATATTTATTAAAACTGAATTTTTCCCAAAGGTCATTGTCAGTGATAGAGATTTAGCATTGATGAGTGCAATTACAACTGTGTTCCCTATGTCTACCAATTTACTTTGTCGGTTCCACATTGAAAAAAATGTGAAGGCAAAATGTAAAACTTTTATCCGACAGAGTAACGCATGGGACTATGTGATGGAAGTCTGGGGAAGTCTTGTGGACTGTGCTAATGAGAATGAATTTGGTGATTGTATGGGAAAGTTTGACATTGCGTGTTCTCCATGGCCTGCGTTTGTTGATTACGTGAAAACCACATGGCTCAATCCACACAAAGAAAAATTTGTTACAGCGTGGACCAAACAAGTTATGCATTTGGGTAACACAACAACTAACAGGTTAGCAAATCTTTAAGTTTTGTAAAGTTATTGCTTTTATATTGTGGATGTAGGGGATAGTTTGTGACTGTTACCATTGGATTGCAGGGTCGAGTCAGCACATTCGACATTGAAAAGGCTGTTGCAGAATAGCCTAGGCGACCTGTGTAGTGTATGGGATGCAATGCACAACATGCTAACCTTGCAACATACTAAGATTAGGGCATTATTGGAGAGAAGCACACATGTGCTGGGTCATGTGTTTAAAGTAACACTGTATAAATGACTGATTGGAATGGTGTCCAATTATGCTTTAAACCAAATAGCTGCTGAGTATGAGCGAGTCCATTACGCAGGCAAAAGCCAAAAACGTTGTGGATGTGTTATAAGAACTACGCATGGACTGCCTTGTGCATGTGAGCTAGGTAAGTATGTTCTTGGGTCCATACCTATTGATGTTGTTGATTTGTTTTGGCGGAGGTTAAGTTTTGAAGATCAAGGTGTAGATGAGGGCCAGGTGGACATTACTGGAGAGATGGAAGCCATATCTATGCGTTTTAATAACCTTGATTTTTGTGGGAAGGTCATTTTAAAGACAAAACTTAGAGAAATTGCATATCCTGAAAAAAACTCAATGTGTCCTCCGCCTGAAAAAGTGAAAACAAAAGGTGCGCAAAAGAGACAAGTTTCACAACACGCGAGATCAACCAAGTGGGATCCATCTTACTGGGAGTATGTGGACGAATTACATTCTATTCAGAATAGTTGTTCGACACCAAAACATCCTGCAACATCTTTGGCTGATCACAGGCATACAAAGACCAAGCTACCAATGTTGGATCAGTTTCATACATTCATGCATGATTTCATTGTAGACATCATTGATGTTAAAGCTGATGGTAATTGTGGATTTCGTGTTATTGCGGCTTTACTAGGTTACGGTGAAGAATCTTGGCCTTTGGTTCACAATCATTTGCTTAAAGAACTTGCACAATGGTTTGGTGAATACATATCATTGTTTGGTGGCTTTGACAGATTTGAGCAATTGAAACGGTCCCTACTTGTTGATGGGTTGTCAAAGGTAACTACAGTGTTACTATGTTTGTACTTATACATTAACCATGGTAGTTATATTTACAATTAAGTGGTGTTCATGTCAGGTAACAATTGATAAGTGGATGGATATCACCGATCTGGGATACGTCATTGCATCACGGTATAACCTTGTTCTTGTTTCTCTGTCTCTGAAACAAAGCATGATGTTCTTTCCTTTAAGAAGCCAACCACCTGCAGATGTCAATGTTCATCGGGTAATTTGTATTGGACATGTATTTGGAAATCATTTTGTTCAGGTATAAGTTGTTGAACACAGTTTATTGCCCAAAGGCTCTTAACAAATGTTAACCAAAGTTGATGTTGGTTATTGTTTCAGGTTGCATTGAAAGTTGGATGTCCTATTCTGCCACCTGCGTTGTTATGGTCAAGGAATTGTTACAATGTTGCAAATCAATGGATAGTTCCTTACCAATATAGAATAGAAGCTTATAGACAACTTCAGCATATCCGTACTGATTATGTTGACTTAGGACTTTAGTTAAAACTGTATTATTTAAGTTGATATTGTTGACAAATTATGAATCTTGTTTAAGCATGTTCTTTGATGCTTTATTCAACCATGAATACCATGTGTTGTTGTATAAACGTGTTTTCATGACAAGCGATAACTCAAAAGAAACATAATATTATAGACAATGTCAAAACCACAATAATGTCGAACTAAAATAATGTTCATAGAACATGAAGTACAATAACCAGTACGATAAATATAATAATAAATAAAACGCCTCCAAAAGCATCACTACTGCTGCCTCTGTCTCGTCCGTCTCTGCCGCTGATAGACACATCGTTCTTTGGTCACCGAACGAGCTATATGTAGTAGGCGCTCAGTAGCGGCATAAGCATCAGTCTCAGGAGTAGGTCTATCATCTCCTGTAAGTCGCGCGCTATCCTATCGAATGTAGCCTGAACCAATGTCAAAATAATAACGGTTACCATTGTAACACTACATATATTACAAAACAAACAGTTCAACAATGACGCACATAACAATGCATGTCGAGGCTCGTCGAATATAGGTGGATCTAGCGCTGGGTCATCAGTAGCAACATGCGGAGGGTCCTTAACAATGTGTGGCTCGGTCGACGGGTGCCTAACAGGATCACCAACCTCAACGGGTCTCATATATGGATGCGACACCCGGGAAAACCAGTCCATGTAGCCCACCACTGTCTGACTAGGATGACGGGCAACCTCAGCCGTGGATGCTAAGTGATCCCCAAACTGTATGCATGCCTTGTCAATCTCATCTGTGGATGACGCGTCTGATAAGTGCATCTTTGGAATATCCTGAACATACCCCGTACTGCCTGAGGACCCTACCCGGAAGATGTCTGACCATGACCGGTCCTCACCGAATATGACTAGAGAAGAGGGAAATGATATCGAACTCTCTATGCGCACAGTGATCAGCATATGGAGCCCAACATACCCCATCCATCACCAACCTATCCAGTCTCCGACGATAGGTGCTAAGAGATAATGCCTTCTCAACCCGCCACCTACACGCTCGTGGTTGTCTCTCCTCGTACGAACGATCTGCATATACATTTCCAACTGTAGGAAAATGCTCATAAATCCAAGACTGCAACATAAATTATACATGGACAACCCATTAGTATGTGTGCCACATGAAATGTAAGGTTTGTAATAAGCATGGGACTGTGGCAATGAATTACCTGCAACAACGTGACATAACCGGCTAGATGCTTGTCGTGATGTAAGCATGTATAGTTAAGGTTGGTATACATATGAACCAGAGCAGCCACACCCCAAGCATATCCCCCGACACGGTCCAGATCGCGAAAAGCCTCCAAGAATACCACACTGATATGTGTGGCACTCTTGTTGGCAAATAGAGTGCAGCCAACCAAGTGAAGCAAGTACGCTCTGGCCGCTACTATCCACTGCTGAGATGCAACCTTCATAGCGTATAGGTCTCGAAGCCAAGACAAACGTACATATGCCCCATGGCATTGCTCAGTCTCCACTCCAGCTGCATCTGCAGATACTTCAAGCAAATCAACAAGAATATGTATGGCCTGGCCAACATCAATACTCTCGTAGGATAACATATCTCCTACTATGGGTAAATGCAAGAGGGATGTCACATCGTCCAATGTGATACTTAACTCGCCCACAGGTAAATGAAAACTACTTGTCTCTGAGTGCCACCTCTCAACAAACGCCGATAACAATCCTCTATCTCCAGTGTCAACACAGCAGCTAATCAAAGGGGCCAAACCCGTCCCAACAAATATACCTTCAATCTATGGTGCAGGGTGTCCAAATTTCTGAACTTTTCTTCCATGAGAGGCCAGTTTCAATTCACCCCGTTCTTGTAAACATATGAGCCATAGTCAGATGACTACCAAATAACTTTACTTTGCTTGTGAATAACAAATATAACTACCTGTCCTTCCCACACCTGAACAGCTACATGTTCAGCATACTCCATTAAGATTGAACAGTCCTCCTGACCACCTGGAAAGGATTGAACATCATCACCTCCATCGTCCATACCGACATGGTCCTGAACAGTAGGCACCTCATCAATATCATCCCCTACATGTCGATCCGGTGCCGGTGGCTGCTCATCCACAACTGGCCCTGCACGTTGCCTTCTGGCTGAGGCCGTAGGCCTTCGACGTTCAGCGGCCGCCTCTTCATTCCCTTTGTCTCCGTCTCCATCTCGTCCTGCAATGCGGCGGATACCACCTCTTGTTCTAGCCATAACCTGTGCTAGAACATTCAAAAAGAAATAAAGTCACATTTCAATACCAAATATAAATAACATCAACAACAAAAATCCACATTTCAGAACCTGCACAAACATGCTCACCAAATCCATTACCAAATAGATGAAATTGGTTGACTTGTTGATTACATTAAGGAATGACAAAAGTTTTACCAAATCCAACACTTATCCACTATGTCATGCATCACCAAGTCAAATATCAATACCTTGTTTCTACAAATTACACCATTTCTATGTATCAAACCATGGGTTTAATCCACACTAAATGAAAGCAAACTTATTACAATGTTGTAGCTGCAAACCTCTTCTCCTTAAATTGGATTTCATTTCTATGGATTCTCCCACTCAAACTAGGATCTTCTCCAAATCAATCTCCATATCCAACTATCATTCACTACTTCACCTATATTTGGTATAAACCATTCATGGTGTTGACAATTTCCAAATAAGTTGCGGTACTTGTCAGCCAAAATTTCCCCACCCAGCCACTATCCAAACAAAAATAAAGTGTACAGGTCCAACCAATAACTAATACTATAGTTCCATCTCAACAATAATAGCATAAAGCCACAATGATTTCCAACAGCTAAAACAAACATAAATGACCAATAACATATTTATTTTACATTCTACAAAGCATCTGATTCAAAATTAAATCTATTTGCATTTATTTTTTTTAAAATGTAACCATACGGATTAAACAATCCGCAAAGATCATACAGATTACATAATCTGTATAATACAAAATCCGTAAATGGCGAAAAACCACTCACTGCGGAAGGTCAGAAGCCACCAACAGCGACGCCCCAATGTCCGACGACCACCAATCAACCACCGATACCAGCTTCTTGAACCAAAATCCCAACGAGTAAGGTGCGCCGACGAGGAGAACAAAAAATCGCACAGTAGCAGCCACATCAGGTGAGGGAAAAGTGAAGGATGGTTCAAATGCCTAAAGCTATTTAAGTGAGGGCTTTTTCGGAAATTAACTGTTCACATCTGGGTGTATAAGCCTTTTTGCTGGTGTATTAAGTTTTCCCCAAATACTTTTTCTTTTTTGGGCTAGCTTGCCAAAAAAGAACTTAAGTTAAAATCCAAAACATATGAATACTTTTAGTGTCTAACATAGATTAGATTTTGTAAATGAGATAGTACAAATTGAAAACGAGTTTCCCTTGTGTTATAGAGCAAAATGGAAATAATAATTTTCCATTGGTACATGGATATCTACAAATTAGAAATATCTTATTTACAAAATGGAAATTAACTTCCGTTGTCTTGTGTTTTGTAACACAACGGAAACAAGTTTTCGAAAATAGAGATTGTGACTTCCAGTTACAACTTACAAGACTAAGAAGAGGGAGCTCGAGCTTGAGAGGAGAGACAAATGTTTACGGAAGAGAAGAGATTGATGGAAAAGGAAAAGAGCTTAGAAGGAGATAACTTTAGAGGTTAAGGAAGAGTGAGAGGAGAAAGAGGTAATTTGCTAATGTTGGAGGTGCTAGGAGCAAATATATGGGGTGCCAAATATCAACTCCCTTCAAATATACTAAAAAATGCAAGAAGCCCAACTTCATAAGAAAAACAAAAATTAGAAGCATTCCCCTACTTATTTCTCTTCCCCATTCAGCCCTAAACAAGCACGAAGTACCAAGAATTTTTCACCCAAAAAGTACAAATAAAATAAAAAAAATTATCCAAATAATATACCCCAAAAATTATTTACACCAATAATACAAATGATTGCTCATGATAAGAAATTAGTTCTTCTCAAACCCATTTTTCACCTTTTTTTTTTCTTATGGAAGCGATTTCTTACCTAGTTTATATTTTTTATAATACATTAAAAAATCGATTTATGCGAAACCGATTTCTTAACATACTTTTTTTTTCAAGAGTTTTTTTTTTAAAAATTAACTGTTTTTTATACGTTTTAATTTGTTAAATTTTTTTTATTTTATTAGTTTATATATATTAGTTTATGAAAAAAAATGGCATATGTTGTTAATTATCTTTATATTAATTTTTTTTGTTTAAAATTCTTTCAAAACCTTTCTTATAAATTTATTTATTTAAAAAAAACACTTGTAATGCATTTTTATCAAATAGTATTTTTAAAAAATAATTAATCCTTAAATGAAATATTTAGAATAGGTGGCATAATTTGAAACTCAATGGAACTATAAAAACAAAGATAAAATCAAGTTTATCTAAAGAAGACCGAAAAAAAACTTAGATAAATAAAAAAAGTTATCCAAAATAAGTGACCTTTTGCGCTAGATTGAAGAAAATAAAAAAAGATAAACAATTATTCATGTTTATGATGTTTTATCGATCAAATGTTAGTGTAGTCCCTAAAGGTTAAATACAAATTTTATTGACAATAAATAAATTTAAATTTTTTTAAGAAAGATTAAAATATTTTTCAAGAAAATGGAAATGAAAAGAAAATGGAAAAAATTTAATATAGTTTTAATACTTTTATTTTTTTTCATTTAAAAAAATTGTAAATATAGTGTTATTTTGCATGATTAAAGAAGGACTTAAGTGAACATCATAATTCTTTGGGACTACCATGATTAAAAAGGATTTCAATAATACAAAGGATTTTAACTCTTAAAAAAATGATAAAACAAAATATATGCAAAAAAATTAACAACAACATATACAAAATTAAAAAAATCAGTTTAAACAAAAACATAAATATAGATAATCAAAAAGCAAAATAAATAAATAAAAGACATTAAAAATAAAAAAAACAATTTAAAGCAAACAAAAAACAAAAAAAATAAAAGAAATAACAAAAAAACATTTAAAAAAATAATTATGAAATCAGTTACTGACTAACTTCTAAAAATAAAAAATAAAACGACGTATAGAAATTGGTTCCCCATAATTCTACACATGTATAAAAAAATAATAGTTAAGTGAGAAATCAATTTGGAAGAAACCGATTTCTTATTTGTTACATGATTTTTTATTATCCATATAAATAATTTACTGGATGTATTATTTGGATAATTTTTTTATTAAATATGTAAAATAAAATAAAAAACACACCTTTTGGATGATTAATACGAGTTTTCACTAAGTGATTTTGCATGTTTTTATTGAAGTTTGTGAGATTCTCCATGTTGAGGAAATTTATAAAAAGGAAAAGAATACTTAATTATCCATTGTTTAATTAATAAAGGGGAATTTTACTTAACAGAGGAGAAGAAAGAAAGACAGGAGAAAATAAAATCTTATTTAGTTTGGTTAAAAGAGGGGAGAAAAATCCTTATCTAGTTCTAAAAAATTTGGTGCCATGGGCAAATTGAGAGAATAATGTCTTCGTAATCATTGTTTTTTTAAGTCTTCATAATCATTTGAATATTATTTTTCTTGTATTTTTTGTTGCAAAATCACAAATAATTCGATCATAATCAAGGTTTTTTTTTAATTAAACAGAAATTAAAGTAGTGCTATTTAATTTATCTTGTGATATAGTAGGTAACAAATAAGATTTAACAACTTCAATTTCATGTTGTAAAAAATGATTTCAATTTCAAAAAACTTCTTTCAATGTCAAAGAGACTGTGCTAATACTCTTCTTATGTATAATTACACTATCACATGTTTTTTTTCTTCAAATTATTAGTTCTCTTCTTCTATAATAAGAAGTTTAGAAGTGGAAACATCACTCATTAGTAATGAGTTGACGACTAATGAACAATGGTTGTTTTATTTTATTAATAGTTTTTATTTTAATATTCATGAAATTACATTAAAAAAATTGATATTTCTCTAAAAATGAAGTCCTATGCGGTCGTTTACCTCACCTGTCCTCGGCCTCTGATAGGATTCATTGTCCTTTTTTTGTATTTGGTGAGTTTTTTCTTAAGAAAATAATTGTTTAAATTTAAACTCTCTTTTAAGACTTACTAAAAACTATTCTTTTAAAGATAAACAAACTAGAAGTATACCTATTTACTTTTTTTTTCTTAAATTTTCTTATAAATAAAACTCTTTGCTGGAAAATGAATAATCATTTTTAGTGAAATATTTTTTTCATTTACGAAATTCAAACTCAATTATATTTACGATGAATGAACATAGATACACCAATTTTACTTTAAAAGTAATAATTAATTAGTATGACTAGTTGACTACAAAAGCTAACACGTTTGCTATACAATTTGTTTTTGGCCATTGCTGCTAGCTATTATTAGGCTATATAATAACACTTTCTGGTACACAGCAGGTAGCAGATAACGTAACATGCAGACAGAGGCGCATCTAGGTAGAAGAAAAGGAAGGAAGTGTCCCCCTTAAAATTTGAACTGAAATTAAGAAAATACTCTTGGCTTTAAATTTTTCACAGTGAATATGGGTTGGGCCTTGGAAGTTGGCCACAAATTGGGAATTAAAGGAGCTCTGCTATGGTCTGCATATGTAACTTTGGCATATGGGCAAACAAATTAATATATTATTTAAAAAAAAAAAATTATGAATTTGGGGTACTTTTAAAAGTATTTACAGTTTTATGGTAGTTAGTTGCGTCCACACAAAACGCACACAGACACGTTCCCAGAAGGTACGACAGGTGCTTGAACGCGTCGCCAAAAAGCGTGACTAGTCGCGTCCAAGGGAGGCGTTGCGCCTCATATAGGCGTGACCCAGCATCCTGTTGCGCCTCCATCAGGCGCGACCCTGCAACCCGTTTCACCCACTATAAATGCCCAAAAATCACTATTTAATTTCACTTTTTCACTTTTACTCTCCTTCTATCATTTTGCTCTCTGACTTCTCTCTAGCTTTCTGTTTGGGTTTGAGGCTTTGCGCAGTGAAACGTTGTCAATCAAGTAAGTGCTCAAATATTTAATTTTTATATTACATTAAATGTATTATATTATTGTATTTAAAAATTGTTATTGATATATGAATTTGTTAGTGACTTGTATTATAAATGGTAACATGACCTAGGTTATGATTAAGGCCATACGTACTTAAATTAGTTTGTTGTAACATGTTTGTTGGCTTAGAATATTAGTTAGTGACGTAGGTTATGATTAAGGGCATAGGTACCTAAGATATACCTAATGAATACATGAAAATTATTATAGGTACCTAAGATATACCTAATGAATCCATGAAAATTATTTGCATGATTTTGTTGGCTTAGAATATTATTAGTTAGTGACTTAGGTTATGATTAAGGACATAGGTACCTAAGATATACCTAATGAATACATGAAAATTATTTGCATGATCAAATAAAATAAATCATAATAATATGATTATTGGTTTAAAATATTAGACCTAGGTTATTTTTGAAAATTAGTTGTATTTAAAATTTTTAAAATTTATGATAATATAATTTGTAAATTGTAGCGATATAGTCAGTTATCTGTTGAGGAAATTTTTGGATTAGAATATTATTAGTTAGTGACTTAGGTTATTTTTGAAAGTTAGTTGTATTTCAAATTTAAAATAAATCATGATAACATGATTATTAAATTAGCGATATAGTTAGTTATATGTACAAACCCTAATTTTTGGATTAAATTATTATTAGTTAGTGACCTAGGTTATTTTTGAAAATTAGTTGTATTTCAAATTTATAAAAAATTATGATAATATCATTTTTAAATTCTAGCGATATGGTTAGTCATCTGTTGAACAATTTTTTAGATTAGAATATTATTAGTAGGCATGGCAGCGGGACCCGAACCCGTGGGTACCCGCCCGAATCCGTCCCGATTTTAACGGGGAAAAACCGAATTTTTCGGGTTCGGGTTCGGGTTCGGGTTTTCCCCGGTAGCCAAAAGCGGGGGCGGGGGCGGGTATGGGGTTACTGATACCCGCCCCGCCCCCGTCCCCGCCCCGTAATAAATAATATTAAAAAATAAAAAAAAATAAAAATATATATTATTTTCTAATTTTTTTTAATTGAATTGATTGATTTTGTTTTGTAATTTTAAAATTATGATCCCATATTTTAAATGTGAGTTTGTTATTATTTTTTTTTGTTACATAATTAACTTTTTTATTCGATTTTTCAATAAAAAAAGTTATATTATTTTTTTATTTTTTAAATTCTAATCAGATAGCGGGGACGGGGCGGGGCGGGGAAAACCCGACCCCAAGCGGGAACGGGGATGGGGATGGGTTTTAAAACCCGGCGGGGAACGGGTTTGGGGGCGGGGACGGGGACGGGGAATGCAATACCCGCCCCCGCCCCGCTCCGTTGCCATGCCTAATTATTAGTTAGTGACCTAGGTTATTTTTGAAAGTTAGTTGTATTTAAAATTTAAAATAAATCATGATAATATAATTTTTAAATTCTAGCGATATAGTTAGTTATCTTTTGAGCAAATTTTTGGATTAGAATATTAATAGTTAGTGACCTAGGTTTTTTTTTTTGAAAATTAGTTGTATTTCAAATTTTTAAAATATCATGATAATATAAAAATTCTAGCGAATAGTTAGTTATCTGTTGAGCAAATTTTTGGATTAGAATATTAATAGTTAGTGACCTAGGTTTTTTTTTAAAAAATTAGTTGTATTTCAAATTTTTTAAAAATCATGATAATATAAAAATTCTAGCGATATAGTTAGTTATCTGTTGAGCAAATTTTTGGATTAGAATATTAATAGTTAGTGACCTAGGTTTTTTTTGAAAATTAGTTGTATTTTAAAATTTTTTTTTAAATTATGATAATATCATTTTAAAATTCTAGCGACATAGTTAGTTATCCGTTGAACAAATTTTTGGATTAGAATATTATTAGTTAGTGTCTTTTTTTTTTTTTTTGGATTTCAAATTATAAATAAATTATGATAATATATGATTATTAAATTATAGCGACATAGTTACTAATTCGTTTCAAATTATTGGCTTAGAATATTATTATGGTTGAGTCATCATCATCTGAGTCACCTCGTTCTGGACCTGACTATGAACCTGAGCCTACTGATCCCACGACACATGTTCTTCCCGGACCACATAGATGGGATACACTTAGGAGGCGTAGACAACGCACACATATTTCACAGGCTGTATGGAATGATGAAACGCGAAGAGAGCTCAAGATTCGCCGCGGAGGTCGACCGGGTAGTGGACCCTGCCCCGACGATATCCCAGACCAAGTCGCACAATATTTGACTCAGGCTGGGTTCTTACACGTTGCTCACATGAAATATATGCAGGTAAGCACTTACAATTTTGTTGTGGGTAATGTGTTGAAATTAGTGTATTTTGAAATTATAAATTTATAAGTCACGTATATTTTCAGATTGATGCTGGCCTTATCAGTGCTATGGTTGAGCGGTGGAGGCCAGAGACACACACCTTCCATATGCCGCAGGATGAGATGACAATTACCTTGCAAGATGTGGCAGGTATATTAGGATTGCCTACTGATGGGCAATGTGTTACCGGGCAGACTTGCATGGATTGGGCAGAAGTCTGTAATGAGGTTTTTGGTAAGGGCCTGATGTGGCCACTGAGTTATCCTCCGGTAATTTGAGGCTCTCGTATTTCGACAGTGTATATCCAACATGGGATGCAGTTGCTGGGAATCCTCAAAATGTGATATACTTCACGAAGGGTCACATTGCACGGATGTTAGGATCTTGGATCCTATGTGATAGATCGGGAGGGGGCGTAATAGGCTGTCGCTATATCGCTTTACTTGGTGGTGATTTTGCTGACATTGGATCATACAGTTGGGGGTCTGCAGTTCTCACAAACTTGTTTAGACAATTATGCGATTGTACAAACCCGAATAGAAAAGATATCGGTGGTTGCACTATTTTGCTGCAGATTTGGGCATGGCTCAGATTTCCACCCATCGCTCCCCCTTTGCCTGATTCGCATGAAGTTGACCGGCACTTCGGACACAGGTATGTTTATTTTGTATTAGGTAAATAACAATTTTTTTATGTGTACTGCGATTAACATTTGAATGTTGAATCTGGAAACTAGGTTTAATGGTGTAGGTCGGTTCAAAATTAATTCACTGACTTGGTATCGAGACAGACTAGACACCTTATGCAGAGATGAGGTATGTTATTTGAATCAAATTTCATATATTTAAATTATCGTCAACATGCAATTGAGTGGTATATATGTTTTAATCTTTCAGGTGGTCTGGCAACCTTATGGAGATTACGAATTCTTGGGTGCTTCTGCTGAGACAAAGTATTTGTGGATGGCTAGGACACCCATTATTTGTTTTCACATTGCTGAATATTCCTAGCCTGATAGATGCATGAGGCAATTTGGCCGGGATCAACCGATACCTCACAACCCTGGGAAATTGAAAGGCGTTCATGATTATACCCTTCGGGGTAAGCCTCAAGAAAATTGGGCTCGTAGACTAAGGAAATTTATACAAAGATGGAATAGGCGAGCTGATCATGTAGAAGTGCCTCCTAAAATACATGGTCTGATGTCACCTAACCATGAATACATGGCTTGGTATAGACTGTCCGGCAAGCGTTATGTGACGAAGCGGGCTGCCAAACTAGGATGTTGTGTAAGTCATTTACTAAAAATAATTTATTTACTATTATCATATATTTTTCTTTATGTATATATGTTGTGACTTATAGGTGGATGGTTTGGAGAATTTGTATTTCGTGACCACGCCCGAGCAATTTCCTCACCACAGTTTGGGATATGTACACGAGGAAATAGGTTGCCTGATATCTATTTTCAGAGAGACCGCTCGGGTGGATGAGCCAGGTCTAGAGGCACCCCAGAGCCAGCTTCCAGAGGAGCCACAGTTGTCTCTCGACGTGGGACGTCGTGCAAAAGAGGGTCGAAGGTTAGGACGTCGTCGCCGACCTATTCCACCAGTGCCTGAGCCCATTCAGGCACCCAACCCGGATGTTAGTGGATGGTTTAGGAAACCCTCCATAGGTTATGAGTACGGTGTTCAGGCGACATTTTGCGAGCCAGCCCAGCCGGAGGCACATACACAATATCAGTCAGATTGGCCATCTTGGGACACCTAGACCCAAACGGCGTATCAGCATACTCCGGCACCCACGGCAGGCTGGGATCATCCGAGGAGTAGTAGTCATAGACCTCATGTGGGGACGAGCACTCAGGGACCTCATGACTGGGATGACATAGATATGCAAGAAGTGTATAGCCAAATAAGTTTTTCACCAGTGCGGCAATCAGGCTATCATCCGCAGTCATCAGTCGAGGCCATTCCAACACAAGACTATGTGTCATCTCCAGCACGTACTACTGCTCCACAGTTTCAGAGTCCTGCTCCATTGTTTCAACGTGGACGTGGTAGACGCAGATTGCTTGACAACAACATCAAAAATCATGAGGTAGATGAACGACTAGGACAGTTTCGACGGTTATGACCAGGTAATTTGCATATACCACACCTAATACGACTTTGATTAGCTTCAACTTCATCCATCTCATTGCGTATTCTAGTTGACTTTGGACGACCCTTTGCACGCAACCTAGATTTGTCAGGTATGAGCACTGGACCAGCACTGGGTGGAATTGCTTGCTCATTACCAATTGGCTGTCATGGAAATGAGTAAGCTTGTACTAGGTTTGTTATAAGGAATACGTCATCCACATATAGTGTCGGTGACTGACGAACATGTAAAGCGACTGCTGCGGCATGACTACAAGGATACTTGAACGCTTTAAATTTTCCACACTGACAGTAGCGCTCAGGGAGGTTTACCGAATACAATTTGTCATAACCATCGTCAACCTCAAATACAAATTGTTCAACATTATATGTTCGGACATAATGAGCAGTAGCATTGGTCTCATTGGCCTGCAACATGGCAACCACATTTTTGCAATGAGGATAGGGACCTTGCAATTCATTAAGAGCCGATCGCCCCCTGCAAACAAAATATTCAACCAATCTGCTATATGTGTGTTTAACCAACGCGGTGATTGGCATGTTTCTTGCACCCTTTAAAACCCTGTTTACTGACTCGGCCAAATTTGTTGTCATATGTCCATACCTTCGTCCCTCAATATCATATGCACGTGTCCACTTTTCCTTGGGGATGTTATCAATCCAGTTTGCAACCTCAGGACTCACATCACGAAAACGTGCGAAGGCTATGTCAAAATCAACAATAGAAGGAGTATAACCTGCACACAAATTAAATAACATTAAAATTTACAACTACATGCATAATTAATAGATGAAGTTTTTAACCATACCTAAATTCATAATCGCTCTCTTCAAATTTTCATTTCTGAACTTTTGATTAAAATTGCTTGCAATATGACGAAGGCAAAAGACATGATAAGCATGCGGTGGTTGCCACCCACGGTGCCCCTCAATTGCAGATAATATGCTTCGGTGTCGATCAGAAATAAGACAAATATTTGTCCTTTGTGTAATATGCAACCGAATGTTATCCAAAAGTATTCCCAAGCTTCCAATGTCTCACCCTCAACAATGGCAAATGCAAGTGGCAAACATTCATTATTTCTATCTTGAGCTGTGGCAATCAACAATTTTCCTTTGTACTTGCCATACAAGTGAGTGCCATCAATTTGAATAACTGGCTTACAAAAATTGAAAGCCTCGCAACATTGTCTGAAGGTCCAAAAAATGCGGTGAAACACGCGTTTTCCATGAACGATTCTATGAGCCACATAATAATTTTTTGTTTGAATATCATACACAGAACCTGGTGAAAAGCGAAGTATATAGTCACACCACCTCGACAAAAATGCGTATGATTCCTCCCAATCACCATAGATAATTGCAATTGCTTTCTGCTTTGCATACCATGCCTTTCTATATGAAACTTTGTATCCATAGCAATGTGTTATCCTCTCATGTACTATTCCAATTGAACATGATGGATCATGCTTTATCATCCCTAATAATAAAAAATGTGACGTTAACATTAAAAATAATAATAAAATCATTAATTCTCATCATTATCATGTCATCCAGTAACGTACCTAGTACGAGTGAAACAATAAAATCAGGATCAAGTTATCTGTGGTCCTGAGAAATGTGATCATTTAAGCAATTGTGGTTGCCACCCCATTTCGTAACCACCCATCTTTCACGATACGTTGGTTTTATTACCCTAACCTTCCACGGACAATTCTGGTCATGCGCACGACATCTCATGCTTAAAATTGTCGGCGTACTTTCAACCACAACAGCTTCCTGATGCTCCTTCATGAGGTTCCGCTTGATTGCCATTTGTGCATCCTGTTTTAATGCGAATTCCTGTTTGACAAACAACTTATTCCCTAATATCCATGGACCCTCAACTGAACCTGAACCACTGCCAGAATCTTGTTCCCTCGGATAATCCCAATAAACGTATGTATAATGTGGGATTCCATCCCAAAAAGCATTATTATCCTCGCCTACATGTGCAATTTCCCATTTTTATCACAAAAAAAGACAAACAAAAACACACACATATGTAAATAACTATTGTTTGATAACATACCTTGAGATTGTTGTGGTAATTAAGACTCCCTTGCATCCTCTTGTGCTTGTGGTTGGATTTCAGACTCCCCCACCACTGGGGAATAAGCTTGCCTTTGAGTTGCGCTTCGACCATCATCCTCATCATTGTCCGAATCACTAGCATTCTCAGCAAGGAGATGATCTTCCATTGCGATATTTTCATCATCGTCATCGTCAGTGTCGTCATCCATAACCCAAGTACGGTCATTCTCATCTTCCATAGACATATCAACAACTGGACCACCAGATGCTGATGCATTACGAGAATAATTGAAATCGACTGACCTCATTGGTAAAGCCACATCCTCTGCTTCAGCACTATCAACGTACAACTCTATGTAATTTTTCCTTGATTGGTTGAAGAATTCTCCAATTACAAATTCTAGGTCTTCGTCGTCTATTACTTTCATGCTAATATATCTATCATCACACCATATTCTTGCAGTAATCATAGTGATAGATTCATTACCTTTGAGATCTAACTTTTGACTGATTTTCTGATGCAATTCCTCAATAGTTGAGTTGCGCTTGATACGTATTTCCCTTTTCTCACCTTCGAAAACAACACCACGTCGACTCTCAATTTTGCTACCATTATAATATATAACAACACGAACAAAATCACCATCTGCAGACATATTGATATATATGACCAAAAAGATGTAGATAGAAGTCAGACCAAAGAAAAACGTCAAGCTAGAGAGAAGCTGAAGTTGAAAAATAAAGGTAAAAACCCTAATTTGGGGTATTTATAGGGGGTGAAACGGGACTGCAGAGTCGCGCCTGCAGGGGGCGCAACAGCGCGCATAGTCGCGCCTGTGTGGGGCGCAACTGGTCACGCTTTGGTGGGGTGCGACTGGGCACGGATTGCGCCTGACAGGGACGTGTCTAGTTGCGTTTTGTGTGGGCGCGACTAACTACCATAGAACCGTAAATACTTCTAAAAGTACCCCAAATACGTAATTTTTTTAAAAGTACAATAAATTAATTTTTTTGCCTTGGCATATGTGATTGCATCCCATGATTGATTCGTGATGGAATTATAGATTCAGATGGTAAAGTTTTCTAACTATAGATATTTATTTCTTGTTACGTTCTAAGAAGGAATTGAAATTTTTTGAATCAATTTGACCAATACGAAAATCTATACTCTTTAAGTTGACAAGAAATATCAATTTTATTTGTTTTGTCTAACTATGGCAAAAAAAAAAAGAAGGAAAAATATAGTTGTTTTACAACTTTTTGTTATTTCTGAAAACAGCTGTAAAGAGATGCTTTTAGAAGTAAGGTAGCTTAAGAGGATACTAGTATTTTTATATTCATCTTAGAATACCAAAATGTACCTAGATAAGCAATATATTTATTTTGAAATACATAATTATTGTTTTGATAAACCCTATATTACTTTCATGTCAAAAATTTGAGTATAATTACTAGTTAACACCAAATACTATGTACAAATGAACAGAATGAACCTTTCTCCACAAATGCCACACATTCTGGACATTTTCCAACACCCTTATTTCTTTGGTATCACATGCATCCATATCAGATTAAAGCAATGCTCAAATTTTTTAATGTTTCACTAACATTTTTTAAGTATTACTTCTAAAAACATTAAAATTAGCAAGTCAAATGTAAACTATGAAATGCTCCTCTTGATTCTGTTGCTAAGTTGCTAACACCTACAGTTGAGATTTATGAAAATTTTTATCTATGGTTGATCTGTAATTCTCAATTAATTACTAGTGTAAATACAAACATGAGGGCTTTTTATGATTTCCTTTTTGGCATTTTAGGAAACCCCATCAAAAAATAAGAAATTCAACACTCCACAAATCTGCCAATGATGGACATAGAAAGCTTGCCATGGTGTAGTCTAGGTAAGATCCTCTTTCATCATATTGCACAAGAGATGCAAACTATTAAGTTAGGAGACTGATGGCTTTGCAACACAACATATGATCTTGAACATGTTGCATTTTTCATATCACCACAGTTTCTACCAATTGGTCCCTTGATGGCAAGTGACAGCAACAAAGATTCACTCTAGCAAGGAGACACAACTTGCTTAGACTGGTTAGATCAGCGGCCACCTCAATCAGATAAAATCTTATTGATACTAGGCATAGAACTTTAGGATAAGCAAATTGTTAATATTTTGAAGTATATTGATTTCAAATTAGGTGTGTACTTATATATTGATTCATTTTTGTCCTTTGCCATTTTTTAGGATGAAAACGTATTTAGATTCTTTTTTTACAAAGTCAAGTCTCCTTTTTCATTAATTTCTTGGATCAGTGGATCAGCTAATGCATGCAGATATACAAGTACAGAATTGCAACGTTTTTTTTTTTTTTACAGTTATACAAATACACAATTGCTATAATGTTAATAACAACAAAAATATATACCAACAGATAATTTTTGGTATCCAACTTCTTGTTTATTTCATTGGAAGAATGCTATTAAATAGGTTGTGTACAACTGATATTTGAAATCAAAAGATGTCTACTAACTATCCTAATTTTATGCACAAATAACAACAGCAAAATAACTATCCTAATTTTATGCACAAATAACAGCAGCAAAATCGGCAACAATTATGTATAGTGAAATATCAGCAACAATAACAGCAGCGAGATATTAGCCCCTCTCTCAACACTCCCCCTCAAGTTGGAGTATGTAAGAAAAAAATGCCCAACTTGGGAAGGAAGGCAAGAAAGGTGGAAACACCGAGTGCCTTTGTGAACAAGTCAGCGAGCTGGGAGCCGGAACTAACATAGGCTGTGGTGAGATCACCATTCCAAATATGCTCCCGGACAAAGTGGCAATCAAGTTCGATATGCTTAGTGCGTTCATGAAAGACGGGGTTGGTGACAATATGAAGGGCAACTTGATTATCACAGAAAAGCTCAATAGGTTTAGAAAGACCTACTCCCAAAGAGGCAAAAAAGCCTTTCAACCAAATTTATTCAGCAGTGGCAACAACCATAGCACGATATTCAGCTTCAGCTGATGAACGTGCCACATTGACTTGCTTTTTCGTATGCCAAGAGATAGGAGAATTTCCAATCAGCACAAAGAAACCCGTGACAGACCTACGGGTGAGAGGGCAAGAGGCCTAATCCGAGTCACAAAAGGCATGAATTTGCAGATCACTAGTGGATGGGAACAGGAGAACTTGGCCAGGATTACGCTTCACATACTTAAGAACACAGATAACAGCATCATAATGGGCCTCCTTAGAAGCTTGCATGAACTGAGAGAGGACATGGACTACATAAGACAGATTTGGCCGAGTAATTGTTAAGTAAATAAGCTTCCCAATGAGTCATCTATAGCATTTTGGTTGATCAAAATCAGGTCCTGGAACAACATCTAATCAATGGTTCTGTTCCATGGGAGAATTGGTCGGTTTGCTGCCACTTAAACCGGTCTCATGAAGAATGTCCAATGCATATTTCCTTTGACACAGAAAAATGCCTTCTTTGTTACGGGCGATCTCGATTCCAAGGAAGTGTTTGAGGGAACCCAAGTCCTTGATTTTAAAACACCGATTAAGATAATTCTTGACCTCAACACAAGCACGACTATCGTTACCTGTCAAGACTATATCATCCACATAGACAAGGAGAGCTAATAATACATCACCACAAGTCAAAGTAAAGAGGGTGTAATCAGCCTGTGACTACTGAAAACCATATGCTGTCAAAGATGAACTCAATTTTGCAAACCAATTCCTTGGAGATTGCTTCAAACCGTAGAGTGACTTCTGCAAGCGGCATACTTGATTAGCTGCCCCACTACGGAATCCGGGTGGTAGACGCATGTAAACCTCCTCACTTAATTCACCATTAAGGAAGGCATTATGGACATCAAGTTGGTGTAGCTCCCAATTCCGAGCAGCTGCAACAGCTAAAAGAGTTCTCACACTCATCATTTTTGCAACAGATGCGAAGGTTTCGTTGTAATCTTCGCTAGCAATTTGACGATTCCCTGCTATCACGAGCCTTGCCTTGTACCGTTCGACCGTCCCATTTGAATTATACTTTATTTTGTAAACCCATTTACTAGGAAGAGCATGCTTGCCGTCTAGAAGGGTCATAACACACCAAGTATGTGTATCCTCAAGTGCTGCAATTTCTTTTTTCATAGCCTCCACCCAACGTGGATGTTGCATGGCTTCACGGTAACTGACAGGTTCACGCTGTGCGTCTATAGCAGCTACAAATGCTCGGTGAGGACCAGAAAAATTATTGAAAGAAACAAAATTTTGTAAAGGATACCTGGTGCAAGAGGCAAGGTTGGTCGGAGGGAGATCAGAAGATGATCCATGTGTTTCAATATTAAAGACAAAATCACGGAAATGGCCAGGTGTTTTGCGTTCTCGAACAGGTCTGTCTCGAGGAGGAACAGGTTGTTGAACATCTGCAAGTGTGGACTGTATCTCTGGTTAAGAATTAACGGATGGGTTAGGCAATAATTCTACTTGTATAGGAACTAAATCTCTTCTAGATACACCAGACTCTTCATTATGGTCATTGTCTAGTTGAGGGTCACCTGGGCATTCAAGAGACAATTCCATCGCATAGTGAGCATCTTCGACAGGACTCCCTTTGTCCTCGTTTGAAGGCATAGCAGAAAAATCAAGCTCAGGTGTAGTAGGCAATTGAGGAACTGTATGGGTACCAACGACTGAGTCATGAAGTGGCATAAGAGGAAACACATGTCCATGAAACTTCACATCTCTACTTACAAAGGTTTCACCTATCTCTAGGTCACGAACTCGCCAACCTTGTTGTCCCATAGGGTGCCAAGAAATACACAACGTTTGGACCGAAAAGCAAATTTGTCATAGGATTTTGGTCGTACAACAGTGTAACATAGGCAACCAAAAATCCTTAGATGATCGTATTTGGCAGGTGTACATGAAGCACCTCATGAGGAGTTTTACCCTTAATCACCTTTGATGGAGTGTGGTTAATCAGATGGACCGTTGTAAATATGCTTTCTTCCCAAAAATCAATGGGCATACCAGTTTGGAATAGCAATGCTCGTGCAACATCAAGAATGTGTCAATGTTTCCGTTCTACTCTCCCGTTTTGTTCAGGATTATATGCACATGATGTTTGTTGAATAATTCTCATTTTATTGTAAAACTTCATTAAGGAAGATGACTTAAATTCAGTCCCATTATCGGATTTGAACACTTTGATGCATTTATCAAAATGGGTTCTGACCATAGCCACAAACTTGCGAATTCTACTTTCAGTTTCAGCTTTGCTTCCCATCATATAGACCCATACTGCTCTGCTGTGATCATCCACAAGAGTTAAAAAATAATGAGAACCTGAGGAGGAAGAAGGTCTATACGGTCCCCATGTATCCCAATGCACAATATCAAAGCAATCATTACTGGAAGAAAGACTCAAGGGAAATTTATTTCTAATCTGCTTTGCTTGGAAACAAATGTCACAAGGCTTATTACATGAATCTTTTGCATAAAAAGAAGAGATAAAGGCAGCAAAGAAATGTCCCAAACGTTTGTGCCACATCTCTACTGTTTCTCCAACTCGAGCTACATTTGCTGAGGCACAATCATATTGAAACACAGACACCAGCCTTATTCACCCCGATACCAATCTCCCTCTTCTGCACCTGGTCCTGCAAAATACATCTGCTATCAGAGAACAACAATTTACAGTTATTTTGGCTCAAAAATTATGAGACTGATATTAAACTACAACGTAAGTGAGGAACAAACAACACATTATGCAATGTAATATAGGAAGTCAAAATCACGGTTCCACATTTTTCAGCAAAAACTATGGTTCCATTGGGTAGTTCCACAGCCAAAGGTTTCACATTTCGAACATCACTCAACAACTTTATATCTCCGGTCATGTGTTGTGAGGCCCTACTATCAATGAGCCATGGGGAAGAACTGTTATTACCAGTCATTCAAGTTTCTGCCTGTGGTTTGTCTACTAAAGCAACAAGTTTGTTGAGTAATTCTGGTGTCAGCACTGAATAAGCACCAGTCGTTCCCACTTGGTGTCGAAGCTCCTCTGTGGTTTGCATTGCATGTGCCTGTTCATAATTGGAACGGACAGGCATGTGATCATAATAACAACGACTATAGTCGCTAGTAGTTTTTCCTCTTCCATGACCTCGACTGCCACTATGGCTAGAAGGATATCCTATCGCAGTCCAACAACGTGAAGGATGGTGATTTGTCTTCCCACAATGACGACAAGGTATTCTGTCTGATGTTTGCTCAGGCGCCAGCTTTTGTCCTTGTGTCTCGGTTCCGTGTTGTGGTTCAGCCTTTGCAGCACAACTCAGAACATCTCCCCTTGTATCACGGCTCCGAGTAATATCATTTCGAGTCTCCTCTTAAGTCACCGATGCATAAACCTAGTTCACATTTGGAAGGATGGGGTAGTTTAGGATTTGTGTCCTCAAAATCCCAAATGCTGAATCATCTAACCCCATAAGAAATTGATAAACTTTTTACTTTTCAGATTCATCAATCAAGTGTTTAATCAAGGCACATTTTGTGCCACAATCACATGAGGGCCGAGTGTTGCTTGCGTCGATCTCATCCCAGATTGCTCGCATCTTTGTATAATACGAGCTCACATTCATACCTTGTTGCCTCATCATTGCCAGGCTTGTTCTTAGGTGATAAATCTGTGGTATATTAGCCACAGAATACCTCTCTTTCAAGTCTTCCCACAACTCTTTTGCATTCTCAAAATACTGGATAACTGACTCCAATTGTGGATCAATCGTATTATGGATCCAACTGTTGAGCGTGGAGTTGCACTATGTCCATGCGAAGGTTTCATCAACATCTGTCTCCGATGCCTGCTTCACTGTACTGTCAATGAAGCCCAGCTTGTTCTTGGCTTTCAAAGCATTTTTCATGGCCTTGGCCCACGCATAATAATTTGTTTCTCCTTGCAGCAATACATTGGTTAATAGAACACCGGGACCATCAGCATTGCTTAAATAGTAAGGTGACCGCTAATTGTTAATGGCCAACTTAGTGTCGCTACGGTCCTTTTGATTTGCACGTACCATGGCTATGCTTCTATCAGAGTTTTTATGCGGAAGGTGTGAATAGAGTGCTCTGATACCAAGATAATTTTTGGTATCCAACTTGTTGTTTATTTCATTGGAAAAATGCTATTAAATAGGCTGTGTACAACTAATATTTGAAATCAAAAGAAGTCTACTAAATATCCTAATTTTATGCACAAATAACAGCAGCAAAATAACTATCCTAATTTTATGCACAAATAATAACAGCGACAACAATTATGTACAACACAATATCAGCAACAATAACAGGCGAGATGTTAGCACCTCTCTCAACACCAACAAATTAAGGTTTGGAAATAAAAGACGATATCTTTGAATTGAATTTAAAGAACCAACATATACAGTGTCCACTTGTCAGTTGTTGCAATCGGAACTGTCTGCGGATGACAAAAAATAATAAAGAGTTTAGAAATAAAGGAGTGCTACCAGTATTTATTATAAAAAAAAACACCGGAAACTAAACCTTTTTTAGAAAAAAAGTTAATGCATGTTTGAAACCAAATTTAAGTTTGAGAGTCAATTAAGTATACAAAAGTTATTAACACCTTATAACTGTTGTAAAAATTGTTATCTTTAATTAAATGTAGAAAATTATTATAATTTTAAATTTATTTATTTTATCTCTCCAAACAAATTAAACAAGCATATTTTTAGATTTTTTTATTGTTATTTTCAATCAGAAATTTGTTATCACTAAAAATAAATCTATTATTAAGAAGAATAGGATTGTTATTGTATTTTTTACCTTTTAAAATTATTTTTTTTTTATCTTTTTAACTTGACAGAATTGATCTTCTATTTCTATGTATCTTCAAGTACAATAAAGAGTCAAAATTATGTAATTCTTTGGTAGAAATTTTTTTGTGTTGATATTTTTTATTGTTTCAATCCTTTTTAATTCTTTTTATATATTTAAAAGAACTTTCACGGTAATCAAATTAGAAGTACATCGCCCGATGGACTAATAACATATGCCAAAAAATATTTTATTTTTTATAAATTAATATATAAATTAATAAAAAATTAAAACAAATAAAAAAGGTCAATTTTTTTTTTAAAAAACTGTCTTTTGGAAGAGAAAAAAACACGTTAAGAAATCCATTTCTTGGAAGAAATCGATTTTTCACCATGAACAGTAATTTGTATAATTGGGTATATAATTTTTGGGGTATATTATATTATTTGATTAATTTTATATTTGATTTGTATTTTTTGGTTGAAAAATTCCCAAAAAGGTTTCCCTTTCACGTTACACACATAAGAATCATGCAAAAAAAGTAAGCCAAAAGTAGCGTGACATTATATATATCGTGGTCCTCGTGGTTTGTCCTTGCATTGCCGAAATTATATGAACTACCTTGAAACAAAATTGATCTATCTAAAAACATGGCTTCTTTTGTGGAGCATATATCACTATTCAATAACAGGACGAGGTATTAATAAAGGCCACAAAGCAAGGCAATAACACTATAGTGTCTATTACATCATCACCGAACTAAATATGACATCGACTTGTAAATATAAATATAGAATAACAAAGTAACGAGGACTACATATTTGACAAAACTCTCTTAAGTTTCCCAGTAAATTTACAAAAAAAGAGCATCATCATGCATTACTTCATGAGGATGATGTTTATATAAGTATATATAATGACCTCACACATTTATGTTCACACCTCTCTAATTTGTTTTACATTTCAGGAATTAGTATGTTCAAAGTAATGTATAATCTGTTTTAATAAATAAATAAAATATATATTTACAACTAGCCTTACTTGGACTCGGTTAAATGAACAATTAAAAGTACTATATAATTTAATAGACTATATTCTTAAGTCTTTTATTAAAATCATGTCATATGTGAGTTTCGTCTGGACCATTTGCGGTCAAATATTTTATCATATAAAAATTAAACATGCATAATTTACTAAAAGAGATTATGAATTTCTTGTATGTAAGTTGCATCTTGTTTGCCATCAAATATTGTATAAAAATGAAATCATGGCGAGTGAAATAGAATAGATTAGGATAGTTAGGTTGCATTATTTTTAATCTCTGAGTCTTATTATAATTAAGTTAGATAGGGTATTAATTAAGTACTCTTTTAATGATTTTATCTTTGATGAGACTATTTAGTTTATAAAAATAATATTTTATTTAGATGATTTATCTAATTTTTTATTAGGGTCTTTTTAATCATTTTTAAATTACAAATGTCCTTTAATATAGGGGGTTTTATACAATTTAATATTTGCACATCTAATATTAGATTTTCTTTTCCTTCGGACAGTAACTCAATTTAACTTAGACGTAATCCACCTTGGACGAATTCTTTAGATTCATTTATCAAGGATAGCACCTTTTCTTTATAAAGGCTCAAGGATAGCACCTTATCAACATGAATATTTTTTAGGTTCTTCTATATGAATTTGGTGTTATACTCAAAAAATATCAAATAGGCGTTTTAACTTAATTGGTGTTGATGCTACTCCTTGTTACCCTATGATAAAATATCATCAATTTTTTAGGAGCATTTTAATCTCTTTTTTCTGCATTTCTTTAAATGCTTTGGATTTTATAAAAATAAATATTTATTATTAAATAATTACATAAACATATAATTTTATATTAATTTATAATATAATATTTAAAATATAAACTATAAAATTTTAATTATAAGTATATAATATTTATATACATTTGTTTCTATAAAATTATAATATTTATGTATATAAAATTATAATGTTACTCAAAAGAAAAAAAAACGTACAAACGTCATATGAACATGTCATCACGATGATCACATATTTGTACCCCAGATATGTAAGAAAAAAGAGAACTATAGTTGGCTTGACTTGCCTTGCCTTGATTTGAGAGATTCTTTTCAGGACCAGGTTATTTTGATTGACCTCTGTATTAGCAATTTATGGTCTTCCACGCATTTTCCTAATTTTTATTATTTAAATATCAAATATTAATATTGTCAAATGAAATTCGGTTCCATCATTTATTCGATCGAAGAAGTGAATCAGTGGTTCAATTAATGAGTCGATAATTGGTCCAATTTGATTCGATATATATTAAAAATTTAAAATTATAATATATATATATATATTATATAAGTATATAACTAATATTATTTAAGTAAGAAAATTCATCGATATTCCAAAATCCAAATTAAAAAAAAATTCAATTTTTTCAAAAAAATTAACTTTAAAAATAAATAATTTTTAAAAAAAATTGGTCAGATCAGACTGGTCCAACCAAGATCCAGTGATTGACCTGACCGAGTTTGACAGAGTCAACTGTTTGGTCGGTCCGAAAGTGAAACCGGTATGGTTAGGCCACCGGGACTTGATCCGATTGGCCGTTCCAAACTGGGTCCGATAACACTGGATATTACATATTATATGTATATAATTATTTATATTTGTATTTTTAAATTTTCATGTGTATAAATATATATTTTAAAAACTAAATATCTAATTTGATCCTTGAATTTGTAAGACATTGGCACTTGCATCCCTGAAAGATGAAAAAATAAAATTTTGTTAATGAATATTCAAAAAGTGCAACAAATTCATCACACCATTAATTTTTTTTGTTAACCCAAACGATTAATTCTACGTGGCATTGTCAGACCTATTTGTCATCCTAAATTTTTGTGTATTGTTGACACGAAAGGACTAGATTAATTTGTGAGTTTGGAGAATTGAGATATATATTTTTCTTTTATCTTTCTCTTTCTCCTCCTTTATTCTTCCCTTTTCCTTCTTCGTTGCACCTCCATTGTGCCTCCCTACACTCCACCATTGTTGCATCTTAGCCTCTCATCGCAAACCCAACACCACCCAACACGATTTCATTTGTTCCCCTTTTTCTCCCCTAAAATCATGTAGCAATAGATTCATTAGGAGGTCGACACTCATTATCGTCATTGCAAAGGACATAGAAAGTTGTGAGTTTTATAATTTATTTTAATCATGACATTTAAGATACAAGAGAATGGATTTGGGTGATTGAGAGATGAGATTGAACCGAAAGTAGAAAAAAGAGAATGAGAAAAGGGGCTTCATGCTTCGATTCTTTCCTTTTCTGTTTGGGGGTTACAAGTCTCTGACGAGATGATTCTGTTCATGGTAGTTCGTTTTGGTTTGTTGTTATTGTTTGCAATGGAGGTAAGTAAAATCTGGTCAAGAATAGTTTTCGCCAAAGTTCAAACTCGGTAGTATGCAAACGATTCAATCTTAATTTTAACACATTAACCACTTGTGCCCAATCACTTGGTTAAAAAAATTTCATATAAACATATATTACATGACACCAATTAAACATTTTTTATCGATAAATATTAATTAATTTTTTATTAACATGAAAGATCGAATTCATGATATTTTTCTCCTCCACCTGTATCTTTACCAATTAAGTATTAGTTACTTTCATCCATCATTAACTTTTAGATAAAATATGGCAGACATTTCATTAAAGTATGTTAATGCAATCAAGGATATGTATGATGAAACTACCGCATGTGTGAAAGCTTGTAATGAAACGTCAAGGTATTTTCCTATCAGGTATTCACCAAGATTCAGCTCTTAGTCATTATCTCTTTGTCTTAATGATGGATAAACTAACAAAAGATATTCAAGAAGAAGTGTCGTGGTGTATACTTTTTGCAGATGATATCGTGCTTATTGATGAGACCAAAAATGGTGTTAATAGGAAACTGGAATTGTGGAGAAACACTTTGGAGTCTAAAGGATTCACAATAAGCAAGAACAAGACAAAGTATATAAAGTGTGAGTTTTCACAGGTAAGAGATGGTGATCAAGACACAATTCATCTACTTGGTTAAGAGGTACCTAAGAAAGATGTTTTTAGATACTTGAGATTAATTTTGCAAAAATATGGTGAGATTGATGAAGATGTAAATCATAGAATTAGAACATGGTGGATGAAATGACAGAGTGCATCAGGAATTTTGTGTGACCGCAAAATTCCTCTTATGCTAAAAGAAAAACTCTATAAAATAGTTGTAAGACCAGCAATGTTATATGGAGCGAAATGCTGGCTAGCACATAGGCAATATGAGCATAAAATAGGGGTAGCAGAAATGAGGATGTTAAGGTGTATGTGTGATTATACAAATATGGATAAGATAAGAAATGAAGATATTCGACGAAAGGTAGTAGTGGTACCAGTGTGTGAAAAGATGAGGGAGCATAGATTGAGGGAGTTTGTGTTGGATATGGCTTATCTTTCGCAGTCAGATGACAACCCTTCTTGTTGGCGGGGTCAGCGGGAAGCCAACTGGGGTAGGCTAG